>CM060830.1:53965000-54387500 GCA_030762175.1 Metallyticus violacea
GTAGAGACCACAGTATGCACTGCAGCTGTTGTTTCCAGCGAAAATCTAGCACACTGTCCGTTAATCGAATCTTCCCTTTCTATCCAACGCTCAGGATAGGCAATAAAGTAAAAATACTAGTGGTCTACATGAGTTAACTGAAGATAACGTCCAGGGCGGCTGTTCTAGGTGTGTGCTGGTTTACAATACCCCCTCCCCCAAAATTCAACGTTCAATTTGCTAAAATATTACATAATGCCTTTTTATGTTTTAAAGAGCCTGTAGGGTACTTCTCTCTTTGACCTGGTGTTTGTATTTACGGTTATTATCTGCAGAGGACTTGGTTTGCAGACGCGGTGCAAACCAATGTCTGGATAAGTTTGTGGAATATTTTGTTCAAGAGAGGCGGGAAAAAACGGTAGGAGAAGCCCCTTGCCCCTAAGAGCCACTACGTGTATGCACCACCTGAAAGGTTACATTTCGTCACATGCTTTCCAGGAAAGCTTGTCTCCAATTTTACACTACTGACTGTTAAAGTTAAATATGTTCAATATTTTAAAAGACTGTTAGATAGCTATATTGCAAGGTAAGTCATATACCAAGATACCAAAAAAAGAAAAAAAAATGTATACACAGTTTCACAGTAAATATCTATTTAATATATTTCAAAGTTCGACCGAAAAACAACAGTAATGTGTAGTATGATATTCAGTAAACAGATGTGACTTGCATACATTATGATAGCGTTGCTACGTGACAGGTAAATCAACAATGAACATATGAAGCTAAGATTATCGTATGATGTTCTGTAAACATTGCGTTATGCTACCGTTGCTACAGCAAAATTATTGTTTGAACAGCGTAAAGTATTTTTGAAGTATCTAAGGTACAGAATAGGGCGAAGAGGTCCGATTGAGTTCCCACTGCGTTCTCCCGATCTAACTCCGTTGGACTTCTACCTATGGAGAACTATAAGGATGTTGTACACCGTAGAAAATCAACTACACTGTCAGCACTTCGGGAAGAAATTGAAACGCCATGTGCTGCAATCGCTGAGGACACTTTCGCAAACGTTGCTCAATCAGTAGTTCAATGTACTCAGAAGTGTATCGACGCCGATGGTGGGCATTTTGAGCAACTGTTGTAACTGTAAAAGTCTAAGATGATTAATGCTAATCATTTTCCGGTTGCGTGAATTCAGTTTTGTTATATTAGCACACTTTTTTCTTTGCTTGAGTGTGTATACATTTTTGGCACACTCTGTATATATTAAATGGAGAAAACTGATTTACTTTAATATAAAGCAATGTTACAATTGAAATAAGAGTGCTCACTCATTTCGTTAGTAGTCAGTTGCTGTATATTATGGTAATTCGAGCAGTTGCTTTATTTCATTTAATGTTAATTGAATGCAAATAAAATTATGACGTCAATTGTTTAATAGCGTTTATAACATTATTGTATAACTTGAATAACTGCAATCTGCCACATGTAGCATCGTTAGTTAGTTGCTAAGGAATAACTTTTTAAATTATAACCACGCTGGCTCTTAACACTTTTACCATCAATCATAGTGATTGGGTTGAGACCAGTTATATAATTTATTTTATTTTATTATTAATATACCTAATTGCTCTGCTGGTACTTGTTGCCATTAAAGTGCTAAAGAATAACATAAACGCATAGAGGATCTGTGGAAAGTGTGTGTCTATGTGTATGTGGTTTACTAAAAATAAACAAGGACTTAGCAAATTTAAGAGAAAGCAATAACTACTTATTATAACAATTAGTAATCCAAAATACAGAATTAAAGGTTATAAAGTTTTGCGTACAATTATTTATTAAACATTAAGAAAACGAATAAGAATTGTTTGCAATTAAACTTTCTTCAAAACAACTGTAAAATTATTTCTAAATGGAAGGCAAAGAAACCTGCTTGTGAAATTTACATACACCTCGTAACAGGCAAAAGTATATAATACAATTAAACATATAACAAATAACTCTCGCAATATACCAGCAGCTATCTTTATAACGTTAAAGCAAAGTGAAATAATTTCTCTTTATAAAAAGATATTAAATACTTACTTTCGTAACAAAAAAAAAAAAAAAAAAAAAAAAACAGCCTACATAAAACCTTGGTCACCAAATTAGGCAAGAAGCTCCACTGAATTTCTAAAAGAGAGCGGAAACAAGCCTAGTCTCCCGGGAACTTCTTACTTACGTCCTATAACTTCCGCAGCTCAGAGAATACCTTCATTATCCGGGAGCGAGGTAATAAGACCGTAGAAGTAAAGAATGTGTTAAACAGTGGCAGTGAAAGTAACAACAATGAACACTATATAAGTCTTAAAGTCTACGGCTTCTTTTCTTTATAACCACTGAAAGAGAAAATTTGAATTAAAAATCTGTACCCACCACCTCCAAGTATTAATTTTAGTCAAATTGTGATTTCAAAATATAGGAATTATACAATGTTTTCTGTAGAGATACACTTCATCTTGCCAATTCCAGGCTTCATTCAAACGGTTTTCAAGAAGTTTGTCATGAAAACCAGAATAATTCATTTTTTTTAAAAAACTGCGTTTATTAATCCCTTGTTCCTTTCTGTCGTATGTGTACAGTCACACACTGTCAATTCTATATATTAAGAATCTGAAATCTTGCGATCTATATGCAGCAATAAAGTTGTGCATCCCGAATTTATACTTTGCTACCCGCCGCTGGTCACTCAACTCTATTATAACCAATCCAATGCAGACAATTCTTACATTAAAGGTATTGCTAGATAACACGATTTTCTAATCGAAAGTCTCTGTACATCAAACTCTCTATATGTTGAAACTTTTTAAACACACTGTTTACAAAAAAAGTGGATCGTCTTCTTCCTCTCCTTGTTTCACACGATATGTTTTTCCTAGTTCTGGGGTTCTGGAAGAGTTGTTTCAGCTCTCGAGGCGACACTTCAATATCCACTTTTTTCGTCGGCTTATAAAGTTGTGCTTGGTTTGGAAGTTCGTAGCAATTCTTTCAGTGTAGATTGTAGTTGCCTTTTAGTGTTAAAAGCTACCCAAAAATGGAGGCAATTTTGCACACAAATACAATTACACCGATAGCTTTGTAAAAGCCTTTTAGGAAATGTTCTTTAAAAACAGAATTAAAAGCATGGTAGCATATGTTGGCAACTAGCATAAACATAAATAGTAGCACATACACATTTTTTCAGGATTTAATCCTGTTACAATATTTTAGTAAAAGTGATTAGAATATTCTATTAAAATAACGTGCGCTTTATTTTTTTACAAATGCATTATGTACCTTAAATAGATTTTTTTGTATCCTTTAGATACTGATGTATTGTCAAGCCTTATTATAGATACATTTTTATTTCCCTATGTCTTCATAAATGGAAAATGTCGGAGAGATACCCTAAACTTAGACCTAAAATTATTCCTTCCTTTAAAAACATTCTTTCCCAATCTATCATTTAATCCCATCATTTAATGAGTGACCACTGTCTATGGTGCCTCAATAGTAAAAGCGGGCGTTAAATATATTAAAAGAAGGTTACATAATTGCGATGTGCATTAAATCACTGAATATAATTTTCTCTTCAATACCTCCTTCTCTATAGCGCGACAGCCCCTTGAGGGCCTCTTTGGTCTGGTGCAGCGACTGCTGCTGCGTCCTCTAATTTCGTCTTGTGACAACATTGATGCGGGGGGATGCGATCAGAGTGCCGCATGCCGGTCGGTCGCCTATCATGCGGCTTTTGAAGATTGATTTCTATCAGGCACCTCCCCAATTGTCCTGAAAAGGCTGGGGTGGACTTTGTTCCAGACCTCCCTAACTTAAAAGACTTCTAAATAGGTAACGGAAACCTGTAATCAGCAATGCTAACCATAGACCAAGGTGCCAATGGTGTTAAAAGTTTCACCCGAGTGTTGAACGTAAAACTTTAAAGCCTGAACCTGTTTCAGTCTTCCTGATACCAATAGGCGAACATCGTCAAGGACATTTTTAACGCGTCTTCGGTTGTTCTAACCACGCCGAAAAGATTTTCACTAAATACTTTATCTCACAGGTCTACAATGTGTTGAACTTTTGCCGTTTCAGTGTGTATGCTGTTTAAAGTCGCCTTAATATTTAATACGCCTAGTCCGGCAAGAATGTGACGGCAACGCATGGGATTCAAATTCAGGAGGTTCCGGTTTCAAATTGGAGTCTTCTTTTTTCCTTTTCCTTTTCTTTTTCTTTCTTTTTCTTCTTTTTTGTTCTTCCCCTAGTAACTTAAGGTGAATGCTGGAATGGGTCTTTATTTCCAACGCATTTTCCGCTCCTCCACTTGACCTCATTTCATTCCGTTGACTTTATTACAGAGTCAAAAATGCCAGGATGAGGTGAACAGACGCATTACAGTGGTGGCTTGTGCTTGTAAAGATTTCGGCCCGGCCTCTGCATGGAAGCGGCCCTTCTAAAGAGTTAGAACTCCTTCGAGGATGGCTCACTCGGTGTCGGGGTGTTATATTTGCCAATATATTTAGGACCCCGTCATGTTATCGCTGGAGGTGACTACTTTGGGGGCCTAGACACAAACGGCCAGCCGTGAGCAAGCCTGGAGTACTGAGGTAAACTTCCCCGTCCCAAACAATCCAATTCAATCTTATAAGTCTAAATGTATGAAAACCACTATGCAGTTTCGAAAATGTAATAATCAACAAGAAAATAATAAAAGAGATAAATTAACTGTCCAAAAATTACAAAATAATAATCCAAAATTGAACAAAGTCACCTAAAAATAAAGCAATGTAAAAATGACTAAAATTATCCAATAACCTGGGGAATATACATTTGGAGTATGTATACAGGTTACTTAGGTCTATAATGCACCAGTTAAAAGCTGACATGTCATCAAAATCCGAGCTCCACTCATGGCAAAACTATCTCCAACAATCATACGCTCCCTGATGCTGGACTGAGAAACCTGGTTCGAGGAGTTAGGGAAAACAAAGAAGTTCATTTTTTATTTATTAGGTTTATCTAAGGGTACTGTTTAAAATCTTTGGTCATCAGCATCCAATTTAATTCAGTGCATAAAAAGACTGATAGGCTTTGCTCAGAGGTCTCTTCTTTCAGGCTTGCGGCTAAATTACGTGCCGTAAATCTATGACATGGGATCCAACGGCTTTATCCGCTTCCGAAGAATGTCACACTTAGGATTTTTATACCCAAGCACTGAAAGTCGCCGCTACATATTTGCTATGTGGTGAATTAGTCATTGCACAGGGGTCGCCTTGAGCTATCTTCTTGTTTACCCTGTCTCCCTTCTTAATCAGGATATCTTAGTCCAGCACGGTACAGTACACTAGTATTTGTATAACATATTCTTGTTTATATGATGCTACAATATGAGAAATAAGTGTTAGCAAATTTTCAGAACATCTTTAATTAAGAGTTATTTAGAGAATTTATGAGGATACAGAAGTAGAGATGCCATTCTTTGAACCAGAAGATTAAAAGAAAAACGTTTTGAACACTTTTCCTTGATCTTTCATATACATCTAGCAAAACGATTTGGGGGGGGGGGGGAAGAGACGTTTGGTAGCCTTATCTTTCTCTTGTAGCCATTGGAATGACATTATACTTAACGTTACAGGTAGGATGAAAAGTGCCCTTGTACCGCTAGCGCCCGAGCGACTTACCAGACCCGAGCGACAGCGGAGAAAAAAAGAACTTATCCATACGCACATTACTTTGTAAATATAAATGCATGGGGACGGGTAATCACTGTAATGAGGGCATTATTAACGGTGGGAAATGTGCTCTTATTCAAATTCGCAACTAATTCATATATACACACAATAACCTAATATGTCAGCTAACCTCGGGCAAATCATAGAAACAGGTGGACCCAGCGGTTTATCATCAGCGAGTAAATCATTGTAATTGTGGCAAACTGCTCTAATTCCGATTTGCAGTTAATTCAGCGAGTAAATAACTGTAATTGTGGCAAATCTCTTTTAACTCCGGCAGAAAAAAAAAAGTATGGGATGGGATATTCGAAACACTATCCTACCTTCACAAGTGTAGCTTAATGCTCTAATTGCCTGAGCTATTGCTCCGTTGTTCTGAAGCGTTATTATCTAGCTACTTCGGCTCTCTCCACTGCCGTTCACTTCTGGCTAGCCGCTGGGGCGCTAGCAGCACAAGGGCACTTTTCAGCCCTGCCTGTAACGTCAACTTGACTACTATTAAGATGAGTGTTAATGGATAGGAGGTTCGCGCTGAAAGGGAAATGTGACTGCTACCCCACAGTACCATTTTGCTGCGTACTGAACGTCGTAAAGTGGAAGCAATTAGTATTACCAACTATATTATGGGAAATTATGTTGTTTGAGTCTTGTATTAACTTCCTAAGATAGTCCTTCAGTATTTTTGAACCAAAAGTTTCAAAATTTAATGAAAGTACCAAATATCAAAACACACATTTCTTTTAAATTTGAATAAAAGAAAGTAAACGTTATTCACTAACCATTTATTTATATTTATGTAAAATAAATACCAAATAAGAAGTATACATTTAAGTTAAATTATCCGTGAAAAAAGTTAAAATTTCATGTTTTTACGTAGCTATTCAATACAACAAAATAAAAGTTAACTTTTTATTTAAAATTATTTAATAATTTACACAAATAAAAAAATACATTTATTTAAACATTCGGTGAATGTTGCCATGATTGTGTGCATATGCACAAAGGTGCAAATTGTAATTGAACAATAAACTACTGTGTACCGAACTTCAATTTAAAACGAACAAGTGCTCATTTACAACAGCGCGCTACCAATCCGGTTTAGTGTGTTCCAGGTCAGACAGTAGTTGTTTTCAAACTCCTCTAACTCCGCACTGTAAATCCCTGTCGGAAAATCGAACTTATATTAAAAATGAAGACTTAATACAAAGCAAACATTCTAATTTGTAGCGAAACGAAGCGCTTAGCGATGAAAGCGTAAGAACAAAAACTGCTGACCAGCTGTGTTCTATTATGTCTTTCAATATCCTTTGTCGTATTTGAACTAACATTCCATGAAAACAATAAAACTGAAAATTATTTTTTGCTAAAATATGTTGTTTTCCAGATCTAAAGTGTATTATTTTTTTCATTTGTATCTAAATATAGAATCATCTCTAAGCTACTATTTCCACCCAAGAGCAGTATGCCCCTTGCTAAACAATCTGCAAGTTTCTTTTCTCTTCCATCTCCCACCCCGAAATGCTCTTTGGTGATATGTCGCCTTCTCTGTTACCACGTTTGTCAATGTCTTAACTTTGTGACAACATGTGCCGCCCTGTTCCACACTATTTTCCGATAATACCTTGCAGCACAATGTAAGTTCGGAGGTAGGAGAAAATAGCATAGGAATAAATAGAGCACAAAAGTTGTAAAAGCAAGAAATTACATAAACTGGATGAAAACTCTTATAAAACATTTTCACATACACCACCTGTGCATATAATGGTAACTATGTATGCAAAGTGTTATCTCTTTATTCTTTGTTCTCTTCAGTACTTTGATGAATGGTAAAATCGTGAATATTATCTCAAATAAACTTGATTAATGCTTTTCTTTTTTTCTTTTCTTCCCTCCCCCCTTCCTATGAATCGCTTAAGGAAAATGTATAGTGCAACAAACTATAAGGAAAATGTATAGAGTGCAAAACACGTAGAAATATTTAAAAAATTAAAGAGATAAAGAAATCAGTTCTTACTTTTAAGTTCCATACAAGAAAGAAGTTTTGAACATGATCGGAATGTCAACATGTAGCCGATAATCGCCTGCTTGGATCTCCCAAGCAGAAAACCACCGGAAGCAGGAGTATAATTAATCCACTAACACAGTAGGCAGAAAAATATCTTGCGCATGCGCGGACCAAAGTTCTTTTAATAATACATAGACAATACCAAATTAAATATTCTGTTATTTGCTAGTGATGTGATTGCCATTAGTATTATGTAACTACCTAAAAATAACACATATTTTAGACACTAAAAAGAATATTAGGAAATAAAAATTCTATGATCAATTAAGAGTAGTCGATCGGCAGGCCCGGGTTCAACTCCTGGTTGGGTTATTTGCACTGTATTCAGGGATTTCGAATTGTCACATCACCTTAAATCCAGCCAAAATGTTCCTAGCACGTACCAATCATTTGAAATTTAATTGTGTTTGTTAATGTGATATGTAGTTTTTAGAGAATTTTATTTAAGGAATGTTACAACAAACACAAATAAATGTCCATTTATTTCCTCGATGGACAGCTTGCAATTAAGGTGTAAGCTTCTAGAAAACTGTAAATCATTCATATTCATAAGGGAGAAGCAAGGAGTGAGAAGAAATAAGGCGAATGGGAAAAGGCGGGTGTGGTCTTGGCTGCCTCCTGCCTACTCTGCACTTCTGTTTAGTCACTTGGAGTCAGGAAGCAGATTATTTCCCACTCAACAATGTGGCTACACTAAACACCCATGTTTTATTTATGAATGGGACAGCAAGGCACGAGACGGTCTCTGCTCTGGCCACCTCGAGAACGCCCGGCTGCTGATTCCGTAAACGTTTTACTAGAAAACTTTATTGGTTCTTCACAAGATATTTTACCACCTCTCTATATCACAGTTGGGTATTACAGTTTACCAAGACTGTAAATATAGTGTCTGTTTACAATACGTTTTTTGATAAATCTCCAACTCTCTCTCAGAAGCAAATTGAATGAAGGCATATTAAATGATCCCGATATCAGAAAACGCATGTTTGATAGTACATTTATAACTACGATGGACATAAAGGATAATAGAGATTGGAAAGCCTATACAGAACTCTTTACAAAGTTTTTTTGGCAACAAGCGTCTTCAGGTTGAAAAGATGTGGGCAAAATGTTAAACGCATTCATGGAACTTGGTGCAAAATACTACCTTGAATACTTTTACGAAAACCTGAGTTCTCTAGTAAACAACAATGAAATGCTCCATAAGAATTTGAAAAAGTTTGAGACAAGATATCAAGGACGAGGTGTTAGCAATATGCTTGTCGACTATTGTTGGATGCTCAAATGAGAAAATTAAGAAACCTCAGGTTTACAACAAGGGACAAATATTAAAATTTATGCACCCTAAAAATCCATCGACCTTGGGTCTGCGAAGGCCGTATGTTTACTACTAGACCATCAGGACGGACATGAGGCTACTGTGAAGTATTTATTATGTGCAGTGAATAAAAATTACTTTAATTAACTCAGTAACTCAAACAATTGAGTTGATGGATTTTTAATTTTCTGTCACATTGTTGTAATAAAATCACTGTTGTTAAATTTATCATTTACTTGTTACTATATGCCGAAATAAGTGTATGAAATGTACAGTAAACAAACAGTTTGCATCCAGTCAGGGTAGAAGTGTTCTGTGTGTGATTTAAGGGGAGTATTAAAGGGAAGGAGGGTCAAAAAATCATATTTTGTTTTTTGTACCATTTTACTAATTGGAGTTTTCTGTTTATTTTGATGTGATTTTCATTAATTTTCCTTGGTTATAAGTATTTTAATAACATTTGAATTATGTCACTATAGATGGTATATATACCATATTTCGAAATATATATATTTCTCGAGCACTTGTGTTCAGTTAAAAGTCCATATCTTAGGAACTATTTGCTCTAGAAGGCTGTGATTTTTCTTGAATGATAGAAAAAATTGTATTGCATAAATTGATAGCTTTTGTTTCCATGAGATCATCCTTTGTTGTTTTATAAAGTTGGAGAGTTTTAGCTTGTGTTTCTTTCAAAGAGTGAGATTTTCTGTAAAAAGGATTTTTGGCTGTAATCATTGAAAACTACATTTTTTTGCATAAGTTTCCCAATTTTTAGAATCTGTAAAAGTCATCACTTTGAAATTTTACCACTTATGATATTATTGTGATGATGTGAATCTATTATGGTAGAGCTAAAACAAAAATGTGACATGTAAAGAAAATAAAATGTGGAAAAAAAAAAAAAAAAAAAAAAAAAAAAAAAAAAAAAAAAAGGAAATAATTTACAGTTTTCTTCAATCATGGTATAGTAGTGAAATTAGATCAGCGAATTTAAATTATGTGCATATGTATGCTGTAAAAGTTTCATTTCATAAACTTTAGTGGTCCTTGAGAAAATGGGAAGTGAAGTCGGTAAATTTAACATTACATGAATAGACCTTTCATGTTTACAGTATAAGAAAAAGCTGCGAAATACAAATCTGGTGTTACTAACATGTTTCCCTCAGAATTCTGCTTAAGTATCATCAGATTCCGATGGGAAAATTTGCGATTGGCGGTGAGGAATATTTTCAGAGGCTCTTGCAAGCAATGCATAGATTTTTTTTTTTTCATTCTCTCCTTCCCCAAGTTAAATGTTACCAATACGATAACGCTGAAGGGAAAGTCTATCAGAAAACTGTGACAACAATAAAGTTTACTTCTGTTTGATTTTTTTATTTAAGATTTGCCGCCTCGCTCCCGCAAGTGCAGTGCAGTATACTGACATTAGTCAGCTAGTCGTAGCGAGTTGTGATAGTGGTAGGGATTTGGATTCTCTGTGTTTAAAAATAGCCAGACATTAAGTTCCGTTCGTTCAGAAATTTAGGGAAGAATATATGAAACATGCTAATTTAAAAGAATGACTTTTAAAAATTCCTAAGAACTCCAACATAATGGGGTGTAAATTTTGTCGTTGCAATTTAAAGATGAAATTTAATTATTGAATTGATAACGCAAATACAAATAAACATACACTATAGCCAAACCTTTTAGTTTATCCCATAAAACCAAATTGAATTTTTCTTCCACCGATAAAGCTGCATTGATCATATTTACAGCATGTCATACATCTATATGTAATGGTTATCATCTTGGAAGTCTATGTACTATAGAACTTCATCGTACAAAGTGCAGTGCACTGACAAACAATATACCTATTGGCCCTACATTTTCAAAATGTACTTAAAAGTAATAATGGGAAAGAGCCAAAAAAAAAAAAAAAAACACACACACACACTCACTTATCACCTGCATTTACCCTGTTCTATCAAAGTAATCTTAAGAACGTTTCGTTTATTGTTTCGCTACGCATGAACAATCATAGGCGTTCTGTTAAAACCAAGTCTCCCTTACCGGTTGCCCAACATACCTTATCTCACTGTAAGGCTTTTGATGGTGCGTTTAATCTTACACTTATTGATGCGTTACCTACACAATGCTCTGAAAGTTTACTCAGAGATAGAGAAATGGCAGCTATATTTTTACATAAAGCGCGTATACCACCTTACATATGAATTTTTTCCCCCACAGCACACTCTTGTTGCTAGTTTCATCTGTTTCCATGCATAATGTTACCTTCGATATCAATATTTACTTTTATCACCTTCACTTGTTTAGCTTCTTGCCATAGAAGAAATCCAGTAGTTCGAAATATAGCAATTTCAAGTGTGTTTATCCTTTTCTACTTTTATTATTTCTGTTAATTTGTTACATTGTTAATATTGTTATTTTATTTATATTTTTCATTTATATTATATATATTATATACATACGAATAATACCAACAAAGTTATTTAAATATGTTTATGACCATTTGCGTTGTCTGCAGCCGAGCAATTGTTGACGTTCTTAAGATTGCTTTGAAAGAACAGAGACTTGCCCGTACATCGCGAGGAGCTCCGTCCCGTGCGGCAGCGGAGAGAGCCGAACTCGAGTGAGAAAAGCAGAACTTGTGTGACGAGTCGCAACCAAAATGAAAAGGCATCCGCTTGTAACATGTAAATGTTGCATATATTATTTTTTGTTAAAGGTAATTTAATCTATGTATTGTCCTCCGTAACTTTCTGGTTGGAATATGTTGTCTTTTATTACAAACTCGGGTATATTTCAATTTCCATTTATCACTTTATTGTCTTATTGGATTTCGCATTTAATTACACACATACATATACACACTAATCTAACCCTAACCTTTGGTAAATCCTAGAAACCGGTTGATCCAGTGCTTTGCTGCGGCGAGCTACGGCCTGACGGCCTACGCTGGCCTCCTTTTCGTATATAGAAATTGATAGGGGATTGTATGCTACTAAGTAGGAAGGTAAATCATTGTAATGGTGGCAAATCTCCTTTAATTCCAGCAGAAAAAAAATAATAACCTTGGGCCATGAGTATTTGAATCCACTACATTTGCATTTATAGCATGATCCTCTAACGACCTAGTACGTGTTATTGTCTTCGTATCTATCTCCGTTTGAGACCGAGAGGAGCTCGGCTCTCTCCGCTGACCTCGGGAAGGATCTTCAGCGGTGTCTACTCGCCGTTTAAGGGTGTGTGAATCTGATACTCCACAACTCAAGTTGATAGCTCTCATTTCACTGTAATTGGCTTTTCACGCCGATACTGTATGAAAGAATATTTGAAACTTATAATTGGATTCACAGACAAACTTACAGACAAGACAAATGGAGGTATATAATATATATTAATAGGAATTAATGAAGGCATTTACCATCTGAAAATTACTCAGACCTCCCAAACAAGATGGCTTTCGATAAAATTGGCAGCGACACTGTACTACATCTATGAAAAATAATTTGAATATAATACGTCAAAAAGACACAAGCTTCACAGAGGAAAAACTGAATCAATAGTGCAGTACGATTATTTTATCGTGCACGTCATGATACTATACACTATAATTCCGCCCGTCCTGGTGGTGTAGTGGCAACCATACTTGTCTTCTAAACCCAAGATCGCGGGTTCAAACCCGGCCAGGATCGATGGATTTTTTCGGGCGTAAAAATTGTAACTGTGGCTTCCTTCGGAAGGGAAGTAAAGCCCCGGTGTCGTACATTTACAGAACGATAAAGAATCTCAAGCTTGAAAGAAGAGGCCTCTGAGCCAAATTTGTCGGCCGTTTCACGCCATGAATAGAATGGAACGGTGGTAACCTGAGATGTTAAATAGTGTCCGTAAATAAACCAAACCAAAACAAACAAACAAAAAAAACTCTATAATTCCACGATGGACAATAATGCAGATGTGCTCACATTTGATTTGATACATGAAATGTACGAGTTATGCACAGATGGTAATATTTTACAGGAAACATTGGAAATATCCACTTTCCTGAAGGCAGATTCGAACCCTTTGTACCATTTGACATGCTTCGTAGGACATCAGGTCTAGTGAAATTTATTTCTTGCGTACAGATTATAACAATAATAAATACAGAGTGATCCAGAAAATATATTAATTGTTCTCAGGTAATTGGAATTAACATTTTTACATGACTTGTTATAATTTATGGGTAAAAAAATGTAATATTACTTACCTTTATACTGAATTCTATTTTATTTATTTTTTAATCACAATATAATCCAGGCTTGCTCCAGATCTTGTAGATCCCGTGGTTTTGTTCGATATACAAGTCATTTAAAAGGAGAGAGAGAGAGAGAGAGAGAGAGAGAGAGAGAAAGAAGTCTGGTGACAATAAGTCAGCAGAACGAGCGGATCACATACCTTTTGATCGCACTGTATAGTAAGGCTTATTTGATGTTTCTTAAACCGAAGTCAAACGTTCTACAAGTAATAAAATCTTTCAATATTCCGATTCTACTAATTCCTTGTAATTTGCTTAAAGACTTAATTATCTCAATAGAAAGAATAGCCAAAAAATATGAATAAATAATATATATCTTGCCAAGAAATAGAGGCAATCTAAACGAAAACATTCAAAAGTATTTGAATCCAAAACCTTACTTATGCTACAATATAGAAAATAAATCGCAAATTTTAAGAATGTTAGAGTTGATGAATTCTCAAACACAATCAATATTTAGAAAAAGGTGCACAGACTTTCTGATCCATCTTGTCTTTCAGTTTCAGCATACATACTTTCCAAATGTTTCTCTATTTTCATTAAAGAACTGTATGAAAGTTGTAAAAGGTTCGATACTTCCATTAGCAGAATTAATGCATATTTTTTCTGACGATATAACAAAATTAGATTTTTAGTGGAAGATACTAACTTCAGCGAATAAATAACACAGACTGCCATTGGAGCGCAATTTAGAAATATAAATATTCAAGGGAATATAATTTATTTAGTGAGATTTCAAATCTAGCACTTAGACTTCTTGTAATACCACGGTCTAATGCTGAGGTAGAGGGAACTTTTAATCACACGAATATTATCAAAAGGGGTTTACGGAATAATATGAAGCAATATCTTCTTACTGCTATTCTCGCAACAAAGTTAAACTTAAAAGAACAGGCAAATGCTGCTATGATTAATTATTAGCTTCCAATGATGTTTTTTTTTAAATAAATCTGGTACTCTTTTCAAGTCATGCGGTTCATTAACTTTAATCACCGTCCAACATTTTCACAGTCCGAAACCACTAAAATTTTTGTCAGGTAATGACAATGCTGAACTCTATTTTCGTAAGGTATGTATATTATTTTATTTTTGCATGGCATTTTTCTTAGTCTTTTCTATTGTCTGGATTAAAAATAAAGTTCAATCAGAGATTTTTGGTTAAATATAGCAAGTTTTAATATATCGGTAGCGGTATGTTTCATAGACTAGCTGGCAGCTCAGCACAAATCATGATTTTGGTATAACGTCGATTCAGGCGAGAGCACAACAACGATCCACTACAAGAAAACAATATCAGTCGACGTTACAAACGGTTTTAGGAGACCAGTGCAAAAAAGGAAAAACAGCAGGAAAACGTAAAATATCAGAGGAAAATGTTGAAAGAATCGGACGGTGTTGTGTTCAGAGATCTCGGAAGTACTTCGCAGTCTACAAGAGTGGGTTTCCTAAGTCAACTGTGCATGCCTTTGTGGAGGAAAGGTTGAGGTTACAAACCTATAACATTCAACAAATTCAAATGCAATCAAACCACAAGGTGGTGGGTTGAATTCTCTGTTAATATGCTATAAACACCTAATGATAAGGCAGGACAAGATATCTTCTTCTCAGATATGGCCGCATTTTATGTGGGAAATTGTGTAACTTGATCATTTGCCTAATTTGAGACTTGGAAAATCCACTTGTGAATGATTTCACCAGCACATTCTCCAAACACAGTGCTTGGTGCGTTTAATACTTTTGTCGGCCGTTTCACGCCCTGAATAGAATGGAACCCAGTGACCTGAAATGTTACAGAGCGTCCATAAATAAACCGCATAAAAAAAGGAAAATAATGAACATTATTATTAGAAAGGCCAGTAAACAAGTTATGTTGACAATGTCTTTTATTGCTAATGTGAAATACTTTTCGGTAAATTTTGTTAAACATTTTATGACTATTGATTTCTCACCACTACATTTTTTGCGATTAATAACTATTTTGTAGAACTTTTTTGTAGACCGTGGATGTTTATGAAAATAAAATATTAAAGTACTATTTGTATCGTTACAGTTTCTTTCCTATTTTTACGTGTATGTGAACTATGAACTACTTTTGAGAGGGTAGACTGTCCTACCGTCAAAGCCACTGGTTAATGATTACATTAGGGCCCATTCTAACAATGAACCGAGTATAAAGTTACCTTTTTTTTTCAAACGTAACAGTAACCATTGACTTTAAGAAAATACACTAAATGAGTTTAGAATGTCAGTGGAAGTTTGCAATAATGTAGACCAATTAGTTTACGAGATTCATTAGACAAAAAAGCAATACAATCAGGCAAAAATGTTACGTGCCTATTCACTGTCTGTCTACAAATTGTATAAGTTATTATATCCCTACTATTATGATAAAAGTTAGAATCTTTTTCGTTTAAAAATAGATGTCAAAGCGTAGATTTAATCTTAAAGCATCCAAAAAGTAAACTCCTTCGTTATTTTTCTGCAAAGGCATACAGAAAACAGCTGCTATTTCTATAGCTGCTTCAAAGCTGCCTCTTTTTATGTAAGGAATATACCTTACTTTATTCTCTGCCTTAGCAAGATATTGGAGGCTTCTCCACTTATGCCTATATGCTCACATTTTCCCTTGTAAAGCGTTCTATTCAACTACTCGTGGTGGTAACTCTCTATCTGTTCGTGTTTTACCGACTGTCTCTTTTTTTATCTGCTTCCTACTCTAACGCTCTTCTTAACCATCTCCTTTCATTCTTTAGTGGTTTCCTATACAAAACAGCTTTTACAGCTTTCCGTTTCTAATAACATCTTTTAAATCACTAACTGTGTATTTTAAAGTATTTTCTTGGCTTTTGGGTTAAATTTAGTTTACTTATACAATTTTTAGTACAAATATTAAGAGATAATACAAAATCAGATAAAACACCCGAGCAAGAGCTCATATGCAAATGTGTTCAGTTAAAAATATATTATTAACACACAATAGTTACAAGAAATATTAATTCTTATTCAAATATATATATATATATATATATATATATATATATATATATATATATATAAAACACTTATTGTACATAGTGGTCCCAAAAACATGTTTCATTATGAAAATCGTTTTATCCATGAAAGAATTGAGAAATTTAAATAATGAATTATAGAAGCATTCCCTATACTTATCGAATTTGGTTCCCTTTAACTTTCATTGTTCCCAAATCATAAATAGAGGTGTGATCAAAAAATAACGGTATTTTTTTTTTATTTCGCGAGATTCATAAATCCGATTTTCAATTTTTATTTTTTAGTTTACTAGTACACGTATTTGTCATCAATGTTGGCGTTTTCAGCTGTTTTGAATGTTTAGTTCATTGTTGACAGTCGAAAAGGTTAGACGTGTTTTGGTGTACTCGGCGATTTTTTACTTTCGAAAAAGATGGATCAAAGAATTTGTGTTAAATGTTGCTTGAAAAATGGAATAAAGGGCAACAAGTTGATTATGGCTTTTGGCCAGTCTGCTGTGAGCAAGACAAGAGTTTACCAGTGGTACAGACGTTTCAAAGAGGGCCGCGAAGACGTTGAAGATGACTAGGGCAATGGACGTCCTAGCACATCAATAACCGCCGATATTGTCGAAGAAAATGATTCTGGAAAATCGCCGAATCACTACCAGAGAGGTTGCTGATGATGTCGGTATATCATTTGGTTCATGCCAAGCAATTTCAGGATGTTTTGGGCATGAAACATGTGGCAGCAAAGTTTGTTCCGAGATTTCTGCTCTCATCTCACGGCTTGTTCGTGATTTTTTGACAAAAAACAAAACCGTTATGTTGCCTCAGCCACCATACTCGCCGGACATGGCCCCCTGCGACTTCTTTCTATTCCAGAGGCTGAAGAAAACCATGAAAGGATGACGTTTTGTCACCATTGATGAGGTAAAAACACACTCGCTGAAGAAACTGAAGGACACACAGAAAAGTGAGTTCCAGGAGTGCTTCCAAGACGGAAAAAAGCGCTGGCACAAGTTTATTATACCCGGAGAGGATTACTTTGAAGGGGACATGATTAACTTTGATGAATAATTAACGATTCTTTAAGAAAAACAAATATTGCCGTTATTTTTTGATCACACCTCGTACTTCCCCGCTAGTCAGCATTTTCACAATATCAGAAGACGAGATTGCAGCTGTAAAGGAGTATTTTGCAGATCTTCCGGAAAAATCACTTCAAAGACGGGATTTAGACATCGCTGTGATAAATGGTAGATTATATTGAGAAATAAAAATAAAGGTAAAGTAGAGAACTCCCTCTTTCATTGCTAGACCGAGAGCTTTCTAGATCGCCCTTGTTGATATCGAGACAAATCCGCACCACTCTACTATGGACATACGGCGCGAACAGCAGAAATGCCTTATCTAGGGGCTATAAATAATACGTTATATATTATAATAGATCATGGATTAACGTGTCCGCTTAGTAATACTTAATTCTCGAATTAGAATCTCGGTTGAGAAGTTATCTGGGTTTTTTTCCAAAAAGACAAACCCTGCAAAGACAAATGACAGGCATATATTCAAGGAAACATCTGATCAAGAGATTTGAACCCGGCACTTTCTGAAATTGAGCTCCTATTGTTATCGTTTGAGCCACCTCACTCAGTGACTAATCATGCATTTGCTTATTTGCAAGAAATCGTGTTGTAACCTTAAAATATTAAAAGATATTTAATTAATTACAAATTAAACAAAGTGAACGTCTTATCTGCGAGGTATTTCTGTAAAAAATGTTAACTTTAGTTTTAGTTTAATTTTCATTTTATTATAACTAGTTAACATTTCAGTGCATCCTTGTTTTAAAAATATATTATATATTGTATTTCAATTGAATACTTGATAATAAAATTCCATGCTTAGCATTAGGGATTGTTTTCAATTATAATAATCGCGAATTATTTCAATAGAAAACATTTAGTAACAAAATTGAAACATAACCCGCCCGTCCGCTTCTCTTTTACGGGACTCTAATTCCACTCCAGTTGTTTGAAAAGTTACTGAAATGCACCGAAAGAAAATTAACACTTTTAATTTAGGAATATTATTAGTGATGAACCTCATTGGAACATTCATTTTTAGTTTAATTTCAATCAAACTCGATAGAAGTCAGTGGCATGCATAACCTTTAGAGAATTTATCTCAATAATGGAAAATTAAAACCGTTGACACCGTGCCCCGTTATCTTAAATTACCTGTCTATACACAGCGTTGTTCATTAACACCCTGTATACAAGATGTAACAAAAATATATGTCAAAATTTTAGAGGCACATTCCTCTCATGTAGAGGATGAAAATACGTTATATGAACATGGATCCGGAAAAGCATTTTCTTTTTTATATTACAGATCTTCTAATACAACTCTGAGACCACATTTTACGATGAAGTACATTGTGTAATAAACCACTACAAAGGAAATTTATCTTAAAGAAAGTGCTCAAAATGCCACCCACCCCACTCCGTTAGTCGGCCCTGGTGGTCTAGTGCTAACTATACTTACCTCTACTTAGGCCTGGAACGTTTCCTCCCTAAAATAAAAATATCCTTTCCCAATTTATCATTTCATCTCATGTATCATCTGTGTCCACCGCCTGTGGTACCTCAGCAGTGAAAACGGGCGTTTAACACTATTAAAAAAAACTTACCTCATAGACCCAAGATCGCGGGTTTAATCCCTACTAGGGTCGATGGTTTTTTTCGGGCATAAAAATCCTAAGTATGACTTCCTTCGAAAGGGGAGTAAAGCCGTGTGTCCCATGTCGTAGATTTACAGCACGATAAAGAACCTCAAGCCTGGAAGAAAAGGTCTCTGAGCAAAATTTGTCGCTCGTTTCACGCCCTGCATTGAATGAGACGCTGATGACCTGAGACGTTAAAGAGCGTACGTAAATAAACCAAATCAACAAAATTCCCCCCTGTAGCATGAAAATCAACTAGTGACAGTTTTTGTACGCACTGTACATAGAGCAAATACACCAGGTTCTAACATAACACCTCAATTAGGTAATCAAATTATTCGTACAGTTATTTATCTTATGCTGATACTAGGGTTGTTTTCAAGAATCGCCTCCTCCAGTTATACTTTCCTCTTCCTTGTAGGTATTTCCCGATCTTGAGCGAGGCTTGAAAATTCTCTGCTCCCTAAGAGACGATTAACTACTTAAAATGTCCTCCTGTTTGGGCATCGTCGTTTTGGAAAGTTCTTCACATACAATGCTTGAATGAATGAGTTTATATATTCAGATTAGTACATATAATAACATTCTTACAACCTTCCACGGATATGTGCCTTCATAATACACAAAAGTATCATTTCCTAAATAAAGTAGCAATAAGCATTATCTCTATTAACTAACACAGTTAAAATAATATATGAGCCCCAATATCATTATACTAAAACGCCCACCCTAAGCCAATAGAATAAGCGAATATAATATCATACCTATATAAAATTCAGTTCACCGAGCGTAATGCAAGCAAATCCCTGCCTGGTCAATATTTTGATGCAATACTCCATTTCCCACAATATTTTAACCACTCCGATTGTACTTACAAAGAAATCTTCTTCCTACTTCCAGTATAAACGCTGAGCGATACTGCTATTACAAGTGAGCATCTGCCAATTTCGCATTTGAATATCCTTCCATTGTATTGTGTCGTATTAAAACCAAGATCGTAACGAACACGCAATTAAAGAAGAGTTGCAGAAAAAGAGCATTAACAAGGACATAAATCCTTGTTTATATAACATCTTTTAATTTTTATACACGAAGGAATATGCCCTTGAAATTGGGACACATTTTTGTTACACCCTGTATAATAACGTTTATGTATTAAACATCACTCAGAATCTATGTAGGGTTTCAGACTTGTCTGAATTCAAAAAGACATGCACTACTGTTGTATTATCATTGATAATGGTCGTCCGAGAATTACATAAACCTGAGCTTACAGCACATTAAAATAATTGCATATCGGTACCTTCCAGTTTTAAAGAATTACATTTAGCACATTAGCAGGAAGGGATATTAATGTGAAATATTAAGCACCAGTAATGGATAGTTATTGGCCTGGTTTTCTACAGGCAATTTAGCTAAAAATTAATGACGTTCGTTTTTTATTTTTCCAAATGTACACTGCGATAATGCATTGATTGAATGCATTAACTTTTATTGCAATAACAGAAAAGAATTCTTTTGCAATTTTCTTTAAAATAGATTATTTTGACAGATAATCTAGAGTTCCATTAGTTTTAATTAACTGAACTTAACGGCTAAAATACGGGGTCAGATGTAACGTCATGAATGTTATAAAATAAATAAATAAAAACAACAACCACCTTATACGCACATCAAACAGGTTACGGAGTTTCTATTGACAAGAGGTCAAAGGTGAATGTGAGATGAGGGTTGGTAAAGGCAGAGAATGGGCACAGCAAAGCAGAAGCAATGACAGATGTTTCATGATTATTAAAGTCAGTCAGTACTCCTTTATTTGACATGTCAGATTTATTAGCTTGATAATGATTTCCAGTCTACTGTGCATAAAACAAAACGAGGCAAACAGAAGCTGTAACTTTTTAAAGCGCTTACATTTCTTTCACTGTAACTGCATGCATTTCTGTATTTTTACATAAATATTTTTAAATGTCCTAACTACGTGTATTTTTTAGGCTTTTATTTCCTTTTATGATTATCTTTACCAGCAGTTGTTTGGGGAGCCCTCAAAGTAAAGAACATGCTAATAAAATTGCAAAAAGCGATAAAACTGAGTGTTACAAACTTGTTGGGATACTTCGAATAGATGGCAACCTTTCAGGCGAAAGGCATAAAGTAAGGGGATAGCCTAATGTTTTCAGGCAAGGTAATTAGTTATAAGAGCTAGTCAATAAAGACTGAGAAATATTTATTTTCCCTATTTATAAAGTAGAATAGGCAGGATTAAGATTGATATAATCTTTATCAAAATAATCCCCAGCGCAAGATCTAACGTGTCTGCTAGTGCTGGAAATAATTTTTTACACCTTCTTCGCGACAGCCATTGACGAACCAAAACGCTGGTCCAGACTATTTATCAAGACGAGGGAGCTAGGTCCGGGCTGTATGGATGGTGGAGCATATTCAATGTTTTTTTTTTTTTTTATAGCCAAATGTTGGGCAACAAAATTGCAAAGTGAGGGCGTGCATTGTCATGGCCATGGAATGTATTCGGCCAGGACACTCAAAACTGTCTCTATTTACCGTTGTTTGCGCTTTATGTTGATAAACTATTCCACAACAGTCGAAGAACGAAATCACCGCAACTTTTTCTGTCTCCTGAACTTCTTTGGCCTTCTTGGCGTCGAAGAACTAGCTGATTTCCAAACTGAGCTCGCTTTGGGGATTTAATGATGAAGCCAAGTCTGATCAGCTGTAATGATGGAATTCGGGCATGCCTCGCCATGCTGCGCTACCAGACGCTAATGCTCCCGACACACGTCCACTAGCCCATCTTTTATTCAGCGTTTTCGGCACTCATCTGGCGCAAACGTGTCTTATGTATAGGCGATGAAGCAGAATAATAGTTGCCACACTACCATAGGAAATCTATAACATGTCCGCCATCCATCTTTCCGAACAATGGCGGCAGATCTGATAATCATGGTCTCGTCCACTCGCAGTGATTGGAGCATCTAGTTCGCTCTGCTTTGTTGTAGAAACACGACCCTCTTAAACCCTTTGAATCAACGAATTGCTGTAATAGCGCGTACGCTTCCATACCGGATTTCTGCAGACGGAAGCAAAATTTCAATGCAGCGTTCTGCTCGTTACAAAGCAAGCGACTCCATTTTACGCAACCGTCTGTCAAACAATTGCTACTTGACATATAAGTACATAAGCGCTTCTAATATTTGGCACCAATCACATGCGATCTGTTTTTTTCATGAGAAAATGTTTCACCACGGTGCGTGATGAGAATAAAGAATTCATAGTCTTGATTGACAAGTTCGTTAGAGATGTAAAGCCTAGAGGAAGGAAAATTTTCAATTCTTGTGCACCCCACATTAAACCCTAGCACAGAATTTAACTCAGCAATTGTTATCCTCTTCTCCGATATAAATGTTTCTTCCAGACAGTTATTCCGTAGCACCAGGCTCTGATTTTGTGTAACACCCCATACGCACCGAAAATCATCACAAGATAGTCTTTGATAGACTGCCATTATCTTGGCGCAAGGATTTTAAAAATTGCGAAACACGAAAAAAGGTAGACGAAAATGATTAATAGGACTATATAATATTTTTACATGCTAAATTCCCAAAATAGAATATTTTGTAATCTTTGCCCAAAAACTCAGTACCAGTGTCTGTTAAACACCAGAAAATAATGTACCATCTCCTAAAATTTACGGAAATATCTCACTAAATTTGGAGGTATTTGATGCATTACAATGGTGATACAGTCATTTTAAGAGTAGTTGAACTCAAGAAAACATTAATAACTATACAAAGAGAATCTCTTAAAAAAAATCACCGCAAATATTTCTAAAACGCAAAACGATATTAATGCGCTGTTTATACAGAAATTTAGTTCATAAAAAATGTTATCAATGAATTTAATTCATACAAAATTCCAACAGTAATTTGAAAACTATCTAGGTTATTTCTAGAACAATGTTACATTTTTTCAAACGAAACAAGGCCTGTTGACTTCAGGAAAATTAAACTAAATGAAATTAGAATATCAATTTTTTTGCACGATTTTAGGCCAAATAGTTTACGAGATACGGTCATATTGGGGCTCGAACTTGCGGACAGAATTCCGGTGATCAATGGGAAATAATAGATACATTCGCCCTATTGTTAGGAAAAAAAAAAACAGTCCATGCCTGATAATACTTTTTCCATTTGATAAATTGTAATTTTGAGCTAATAATACGTTACTTTATTGTTGGAATGTTTGCATCATCTACACGGACGAGTCCTTGCTTGAACTTAATTCGGTGAAGTTCCCGGTGTGTATATTTATTTCTACAAGAGGGCCTTAATGTTGATTCCCACTCAAAAACAATAGAGAGTTGTGATTTACAAGCAACAGGTAATATTTTCGGCTGTACAGGTGGAAATGTCTGTAAAGGTAAAGTGAAAGCCAAAAACATCGTTGTAAATTGAGAATAGAGATATGCTCTTCTTCTGGCAGTCTCGATGTCCACAATCTCTTTCTCAAAACGAAGGGAATCTTTAACGCTCTGTGTTCATCGGATGAAAGCTGTACACCAGTGATTTGCAGAAATTGGACAAATCTTAGTTCAAGAAACTGTATAGATGTTAAAACATCACTGGGAGAAATGCATCAGTCTTCAAGAAGATCATGTGAAAAGTGAGGTAGAACTCTTCGACGGATTCCACTGTGGAGAAAGCAAAAATATTGGACCACTGGGTGACCAGCATCTCTCTCATATTATGCTGAAGGTATCGTGTTTTATGAAACCATACCTTGACAAATATGGGTAGCTTTTTAATCCAAGGTTTCCCTAGCAATGAGGTGATCTCTGTTATGTAATTTGGGGTCAAAAATGCCCAAAACGTTTTCCAACGAAACTTGAACAATTTGAAAGTTGGAAAATAGAGCTGCCAGTGTCATAGTGTCATTGTAAAATACCCTCTTGTGTGAATTTTGCTCGTTTTTCACCTTTATCTCTCCAGTGACATTCTGCAACAGGACGAAAGACCCACAAGCAAAAGTTAAAAGGGAGTTGTGCAATGAGCGGTTTCGAGCAGGGCTAACTGGGGCATAATGTGGATCTTTGCGCAGCGCTTGATCCGAGTGGCAGGGGCGCGAACTATGGTTGGCCCAGCTGGGAGACTAGGTTTTCCCGAGCGCGCTTTCAGTGCTACGCCGACCGACCAAACCAGCTGTTCGACGCTTGGATCGGAACGGGCCGGTTTATATCGCGTGTACGTGTGTTCCCGTGTGCGTGTGTATGACGTGAGCCCAAAACAAGTGAGCAACAATTAAAACTGTTTGTAAACATCGCAGTGCACTCTGGGTTTAAAACTGTTAAGAAAAGTTCTTTAATGGTTTAAGTCTTGTAGAAATACAGTGTTACTCTGTTAAGTGATATATACTATAGAGAAAATAGTGTACTACCTAACGTTAAGTTGTAAAAGTCAAAGTTTGGAAGATAATTGGCAATACCAGTGTTAAAGTTATACCCGGCCTTAACACGCCGCGGGAAAAACAAGAGTGGCAAAGGCGAGAGTATCCAAGGTTGGAGGTAAGTCCGCCCTTGTTCTTAATAGTAAATTAATTAACGTACAAATTTGCTCCCTCGAAGTTCGCTGGCTTTTGTGTTTTGCTTCGGCAATAAATTCTGTTATGGAGAAAAGTGAATTAAACTTTCTTTTGAAAGCAATTATCAACATTGGAAGTAATTGAGGTTGGGAAAATACCAAAACCTCTTCACCATTTTAAAAAGAAAAAGATTCGTTTACATTTTCGTGGAGATACAAACAAATATTTTGTAAAAGGATATTTTTATACAATGTGTTTGTTAAAAAAATCGGAATTTATTATTATTAATGGGGTTCGTATCATTCGTTAGTAGAGAAAAAGGGTTAGAAGCGAGGATATATTTAAAAATATTGCTGTAATTTAATTAATTAATTTTTTTTTGATGCCACGTTTTCTCCTTTGCACTGTTTTATGTTTTAAACTAAATTTAATTTACTTTTTAACTATATTAATGAAAGAAAACTGCTTTAATTGCTTATATGTATGCATTTTTAGTTCCAAAAAGTTTTAATCATATTAATAACAAAATATTAATTTATCGTCAAATGGGAATATTTAATGAAAATTAAGATGAACATTACTGAAGTTCAGTGTTTATGTTTTTCAGCATAACTAAAGTATTTACATTTTGGTAAATAATTGCAGGCGCTTATCTTGGAATACGGAAATTCAAGTAACAAATAGACTAGTAAAACTTTTTTTAGCTTTCCCTTGAATCAAGAAAATGGTTGTCTATTCATTGTACCTCCATTCTCGTAAAAAATTGAATTTGAATTATACAGTGAAGTTATTCGGTTAATGACCAGTAGAATGCGAGTGCGTACTGGGAGAAACTAGTCTTCAAGGCCTATAATACATGTGCAGGTAGCAACTTGTAATAAATTTGAAGAATTTACTTTCATTGTGAGTAAATTGTGTGTTAATTGTTCTTCGTTAGCTTACCAATATGTCTTGTCTTGAAGAACCAACTTTTATCTACAAAACACTTGTGGAAATGGGTTCTAGCAGAGAAGGGCTAAGACAGTTCGCAAGGTAACATTTTGGCATTCGTGTTCCAGTAGAGAAACTGTTTGCTAACTCGTTAAAAAGTTACGAGGGACAGAATATCTTGGCAAGAAACGTGTTTCGAATCGCCATTTATTATGGAAGAATAGTTACATGAAATACAAGTATATCCAATGCAGATGCCGGTAATGTATTGCCGCTGAGGGGCACCATTTTCAACATCTCTTGCATCACACGATAGTGCTTACTATTATCAACCGTTTTTAATGCAGAATTATTTTATACTTTCACAAATGCTGTAAATACTAAAATAAAAATATTAGCTTTACGAGCGGCGACTCTATCGTACTTTTTCCGGTTGCAGAAGTTGCATTTCTTCAGTTAGCAGCGGCGCTCAGGCGGTCCGCAAATCAAATAATCTCACTGTACTTTTATACATTGTTTCATTGAACAATTAAATTAATTTTTAAATTTTCTCTTCCCCGATGATAGTTTCTGTTAAGAATATACTTAACGAACTACTTTTTCGTAAACTTTTTAAAGAGGAAATTTCAAATAATTGATACCCATAAGTAAGAAACGTTATTGTTTGTTAGTTACACTCTATAACATTAAAATAAAAACATCTAATAGAAAACAGTTATCTCCTTCATCAATAAATTGACGTATAAAGGAATAATCAAACTACATCAACGAAATGTCAATATTAATCGACTACTTCAAAACCAAAGTAATGAATCGATGTAAAATGAACTGAAATTATTCGTGAAAAATATACTGAAAGAAAAGTTATATGTGAAACATGTGTTTAAATAGTCATATTGTAATTTTATTTGTTATATTTTTTATTTAAATTCATGCATTAGATTTTGCATCTTAGAAATACATCCTCTAAGTATAAATACTGTGCTAATGCATGAACGATAAGTCAATAAATAATAATACGCTCTATTTAGAAGAAAGAATTAAATATTGCCTTACACTAAGGGTCTCTTTTCAGTGTTTTTATAATTTTAAATATATATTACCTACTGAAATACACGAATTAAACAAAATTAAAGTAACACAATTCCTTTCATTAACAAGTGAGCAATGATATTTGCAATGTTTGTCATTTTAGGTTATAAAAAGACACAGCAATACTATACGAAACATAAAGTTTAGAAGGAACTATTAGAAAAAATAAATGAAGATAACCAACATTTACCTCAATCGTATACTTTTCATTAAATATTTAAGAAAGATATTTACCAGAAATAGTTCATAAAGCTCTAAGTAGTGAGCTCTATATTTGAATATGATAGTTTTGGTTCGAGAGTAACAGAGTCTCAGATCCCAATAGGCCAAACGTGATAGAAATAAATAAAATCTCTCGTTAGAAAGGGAACTAGCACAACTTTCGTAAACCCTTTATTAAAATACCTAAACATTTATTATTATGAGATAACTATATTTTTGTATACCTGAATTATAAATAGTCTGTCATTCTTATCATATGCATAACATTTTATAATTCATCATTCATATTCATAGCTGAGTATATACTTAAAATTAAAAAAAAAACACAATAAGTTAAACAATACTGAAATGTTATGAAATAATGAGCGATTTTTCCTTCGCGGGACCGCTCCCCAAGTAATGACCGGCCGGTAGTTCGGTTCAAGCTGGTACAGCGGGGAACAGAAGTCGGAAAGTCCACGGTTACATTTGTAGCTGAAGTTATTACTAACACTTAAACACTTAAGGGCACGTATATTCATCATTAACAAGCAAAAATATATTGGAACTGCCTCCCTTCATTTTCCATACATTTCTGACATCGGCTCATGACATACGTAAACCATTATGCTCTGCGGTTCCCTCTGAGAAATAAATAGAAAAAAAATCGTGAATATTATTTTGCAGCTTATGTAATGCGAGTGGGTTATACTTTAATGCCCAGAAAGATGAAAATCGCAGGGCGTTAAATCGATGGTACCCAGGGAGCCATATGTTGTTAGTGATGATTCTATTTCATGAATTGCATGCAAGGCGGTATGTGTCGTTGCAGAGTCTTGCTGGAAAGTCGAGAATCTACTACGTTCCTTCAAGGACAATTCACGGAAAAAGAAAAGGTTGCAAAACATTCCACACACATCTGACATTAATTGTTTCGTAAAAAAAAAAAAAACAAACAAAAAAAAACAAAAAACAAAAAAAAAACAAAAAAAAAAAACAAATAAACAGAAGCCAATTATTTTCTCGCCGCTAATGGCGCAACACACTCGAATTTTTTGATCATGTAGAGTTTCCGCGTGAAGCAGGTTAGGTTTTGCTGAACTCCAGTATCGGCTGTTTTGACAATTAACACCCCCCTTAAGTGGAACTAAAACTCGTTCATAATGAAAATTAGATTAAGATCCATTTCTCCGTCTTGTACACCATTCAAAATCCATTCGCAAAATCTATTCTTGTATGCAGGGTCACCCGGCTTAAGTTCTTGCATTTTTTTAATTGTGTTTAACGCCCGTACTTACTACTGAGGCGCCACAGGCGATGGATACTGATGATACATGAGATGAAATGATATATTGGGAAATGATTTTTTAAGAAATGAAACGTTCCAGGCCCAAGTTTAGGACACCTTCCCGACATCTGCCATTAATGAGGATTGAGGAAAACCTAGAAAAAACCTCAGTCAGGGGGGACATTCCTGGCTGGGTTCGAGCCTAAAATCTCCCGCTCACGAGTCCGCGCCTTAACGACTTCGGCTACCCATAGCGGTAAGTTCCTGCAATACAGTAATGTTATAGGGTTTTAACTTCAGTAGCTTTTTAACTGTTCGAACGGAGGAATAGGAAATTCCCGTTTGCTGAAAAAGACGTTTAAGTAATTTTTAAGGGAATGTTCCACAGAATGTTCAATGTTATCTAACGTTTTTTCTGTAAATGCTATACGTGGTTGGGGTACGCTTTTTATCAAGAATACTTCACGTTTC
This sequence comes from Metallyticus violacea, assembly GCA_030762175.1. NCBI lineage: Eukaryota > Metazoa > Arthropoda > Insecta > Mantodea > Metallyticidae > Metallyticus > Metallyticus violacea. The sequence goes on from CM060830.1 coordinate 53,993,711, forward strand.
ACGAAATTTATTTACCTCCTGTGAATCGAACTTCGACTTAGAATTTGAATTTCAGGGAAAATGTCTTGAAACATTCTCCGTGTTTCATTAGCTGATTCTGTACGCACATACGAATTGTATATACATATTTTTTGGGAATAAAATACTTGAATTGAGTCATATTAACGTAATTAATACACGTATGACGTCGCATAATAATACATTGCCACACAACACACAAAGTCGATACTGTAGTGGTTACCATACTTGCCTCCTAAACCCAAGATCGCGGGTTCGAACCCGGCCAGGACCGATGGATTTTTTTCGGGCGTAAAAATCCTAAGTGTGGCTTCCTTCGGAAGGGAAGTAAAGCCGTGTGTCCCGTGTCGTACATTTACGGCACGATAAAAGCCTGAAAGAGAGGCCTTTAAGCAATATTTGTCGGCCGTTTCACGCCCTAAGTTGAATGGGACGCTGATGACCTGAGATGTTAAAGAGTGTCCGTAAATAAACCAATCAAAAAAAAAAAAAAAAAAAACAACAACAACAACAACAACAACACACAAGAGAACGCTCTTATAGCTAAGCTCATACTGACCTTCCTTCCGGCTTTCAAGCGTGAAAACAGATGAAAACTGCAGCGCTCGGTCCAACTGCATGTGGTGCGGTCCCGCGAAGGAAAAATCACCCAGTATATGGCAACAATATGCTTAATGTTTTACTGTCTATCCAATTAATTAATTTGTCTCATTCTTTCTGATATGTATGTAATTATGATAATTCAGTTTTATCAGCTAGTGTAAAATTTTAGCGGTAAATACTTCTTTGCTAGAAACATGCAAACGGACTAAATAATCTCCATGGATGTAATGACGCCATAATTATAATAATAGTAGGTATAAAATAATTCATTAAATCGGCATTAATGTTTATTTTATTTAAGCAATATACCTTTAATAATTATTGTAGATAAAAATAGCGTTATGAAGTTCCTTTATAATGTTATATAACTGTTACATTCGTAAAAAATAGACATTTACTCGTGTAGTATAGTAAACATTATAAACTAATATCTTAATACGCTTGTATACGAGCTTTTGAATGTATTTTACTCTTTTCCGCAACTCCTTTCAAATAATTTCATCTTGCTCATATCACCGTCAATATAATTTATTAACAGGTAGCAGCCATCCTGAATTCTATTTACGAACCCAGTAGCTTGTTAAAATTTATTAGTGTTAAATCATACTTCTCAATTTGGCCCCTCCGCCACGGGTGGTCGAGGTCGTTAATTTGCGGACTCGTGAGCGGGAGGTTTGAGGTTCGATTCCCACCAGGACTGTCCTACCTGACTGAGGGTTTTTTCAGATTTTCCTCAGTCCCCAAATGGCAAATGCAGGGGAGGTACCCTAAACTTAGGCCTGCTTCCCTTAAAAAAAATGTTCCTTTCCCAATGTATCATTTCATTTCATGTATCTTCAGTGCCCTCCGCCTGTGGTGCCTCAGTAGTAAAAATGGGCGTTAAACATCATTAAAAAAATCTGGCCCTGATTTCTGAATTTCTCGCTTTTATATTAAGTATTGTCTTTTATCCTTTTCGGCAAATATCTCATTTCTAGGTAAATAAAAAGTTTGCTTTTTTTTGTTTAATGTCCTCATTAAAGACTTAAGTACTTTTCTTCTTTTAAAATACCTTAAGATATTTGATTAACTTTGCATATATATGAGATATCTAATAAAATTGCATTTTTATGATTCAATATGTGAATAAATAGCTGCGCCATTTAAGGAATTATAAACTTCTGGAATGTGACTTGGCGATCTATGCTGATGTAATACAATACGTGATAGAAGTTTCTCGGGATTCTGCAGTCTGTCTTGGTGATGTAGTGGTTACCATACTTAACTTCTAAACCCAAGATCGCGGGTTCAAACCCGGTCAGGATCGATGGATTTTTTCGGGCGTAAAAATCCTAAGTATGGCTTCCTTCGGAAGGAAAGTAAAGCCGTGAGTCCCGTGTCGTACATTTACGGCACGAAAAAGAACTTCAAGGGTGAAAGAAGAGGCCTCTGAGCAAAATTTGTCGGCCATTTCACACCCTGAATTGAATGAAACTGATGGCCTGAGATGTTAAAGAGCGTCCATAAATAATCCAAATCAAAAATTCAAACAAATCGGGATTCTCCCAACATCGCTTTACATGGTAAGTTGGGCTATTAATTTTACCACTTATGATTCAATTCAATGCGAACGCAATGCGGGAACTATGGCTATCACACTGTCAGGCGCTGATATAAGAGTCAGAGATCATTGCTTAGAAATATTTGCCATAATCAGGAACATTAAACAGTACTTTAATTTAAAAAAAAGTTGAGTATCTATAATTCTTTGGGTGTTCTAGCACCCAATATGCCAAACTCAGTGAAGTTTTTAAATAAATTGTCTTTAGAAACCATAATAACTTAGGAGATTAAACCTTTTTGTGATTGTGATTGTGTATTCATAGTAAAACAAAACAAAATAAAATAAGATGAGCATTTAACTAACAAAATCACGCTTTGTTTGGTCGTAAAGAGTTTTCATGGCTTGCTTAGAAAGAAACTGTGGGGGATTATGAAACAGTGAGAAAAGTTGCTCATTGCATGTAACAAATATATTGGTGTGGTTTGTTCAGTTCGGCCTCCGGCCACCTTTCACCCATATCCTACTTGGACTAACAAAATAAAGTGTGCCTATTAACACTTGTACCACAAATAATATAGCATTTTGTTTTATTTAACGATTTTATTTAGGACAGTTAAATAAATTCCTCGCCTCTGTTATGGGTTTACCCTCCTTGAATACGGAGATGCTTTAAATGAAAAACGCATTGCAAATTGAAAGTGTATTTATAATCCTACCTTAAAGCAAGGTGAATTCACGCGTTGTTTAAGTGTACTTGTTTTTTATTACTTTCGTTTTCACACCACATAAAACAAGCATTCGTCATTATATTTTTAACAACAGGAAACCCGAGAATCCTTATGTATTCATATAATGCTAGAACTAGCACTGTCAGGACACTGCAAACAAAGTGGAACTTGACTGAATTGGACAAGGGTTTTTACATTACCATATCCTGAACTGGCAAGAGGGGAAAAGTGAAAAATGTTAAAAATGCAATAAATTAAACGCGGTCCATAAATAATTGCTACACGTATCGATATGAATTAGTTAATAATCAAATGGTAATACTAACCAATAAACTATAATATAATGTTTGTGATAGTAATAACGTTTAAATAACGAATTTTTTTCCACATAATGGCTAGGAATCATAGAATTACAGTACTGAAAACATTAAAGAGTACCTACTTCAGAGCGTTTTTAATTAGGAAATTGCAAGATTTGTCTTCAATTTTTACAAATATTCATTATAGTTCGGAAATACACTAAAGCGTGATTTTTAATTTTGCGGCTAAGACTCCCTAGAATTGTTTTTATGTTACATATGTGGGCCGTAAAGTAGTTTAATGCTTTCGCGAGGAAACTACATGCATGCTCTTGCACGGTAAATATCTTGATATTGGTATTTTGAGCTAATGTCGAGGTGTGCAGTGCCGAAAGCAGTCGGAAAAGCGAATAGTATGCTGCTGTAGGTGGTTAACTTGACCAGTGTTGCATATGAGGTGTTCCAATGCTTTTTTACGAAATTGGAATAGCATTTTTGGATAAAAGTCCAAGTGACCCGTGGGAATAATACTCGATAGTACTATGACGCGTTTAGAAACAATGCACTATCGTATCTGATGACTGCACGATAGGTTAAGGCTTTTCTGCACGCCGGAAGGAATCAGCAGATTTGGGTCTACCAACATTTTCTCCAGCACTTCCTTAGGGACGCACTACCTTTTATGACAACACTCTAATGTGGCAACACGGTGATTTATTTGTTGGCTAGATGGATTTGAGAGCTCTTGTAAACACCCACCATATTGTCAGACATGAGTAGATATGATTTCGACCTCTTTCCTAGACACTAGGTTTCCTTGCTACACTCCATAGTCAGTTCCTACGCCGACATTAACAATAACTACATTGCTAACGGCATACGACGAATACCGCGAACTTCAGAAACAATTCAGGACAATGCAGGAGATTATATGATTGCCAGCCAACGTAGAAATAAATATTTCCGAAGAAACAGTTTTCTCGGATAGTGACACACTGCTACCAAAGTACGCATATGTAAGGTGAAGGCATTTACCAGCGATCTCGTGATGCTTTTCGTAGCTAGCAAATCGTCGTCCTTTCAGAAGCCCTTCCAGTGGTGGAAATAGGAAACAGCTGGGCGGTGACGGAACCGGAGAGCATGGAAGATGCTTCAAAGCTGTTGCACTGTGCTTGGCAAGGCACTTTTTGACCAGAAGTGATCGATGTTTTTAGTTGTGCACAAGAAACCAGCTGCTTTGTGCTTTTTTCCTTCTTCCCCTGCTCGCCGCCTTTCTGAGACGACGAAAGATCTCGCCATAGTTTCTTTTGTTTACAGTACGCCATTCTGAAATACATTCATATTGAACAAGACCCTGAGCATCAAAAAACAACTTCCAGCATAGCTATGCCTTTGCTATTGTTCAGACGGAATGCTTGTTTTCGAGGAATTGATTTTAATTTCCACTCTGAAGCCTGAGGTTTAATCTGTGAGATCTGCAAATGACAAAACTCCTTTTTTATGTGAATTTATTACATTCTCATAAATATTTACCAGCAATATTAATTTGAGACCGAAAGTTTAGCAACGTAATGTACATAGTCTAAATTTTATGTAATTACATGTTTTAATTCCACGTTTCTATGTGCAAACAAGGAAAGGTTTACGAAGTACGTATGTAGGAAAGTTTCCATAAATTTTATTTAACATATGTTTAATTATTTGGTTTAATATTACATGTATCGCACAATAACATAGAATGCTACATGTTTTATTTCTCTTCGTTACATTCTAACCGAAATTACAAGCAGTTGCCGTAGAAAATGCCCAAAAATATATTAGGGTAATTGTAGATTAATCAATTACATCTCATTTAGATCTATAAAGCGAAGCTATTTTTTTCTACTCTCACTTTAAAGGCCTGTCACTTGCCAGTTCATATGGCTCTTCGAGGGTAAACATTAACTCTGAAATATTAAAAGGGGTTTATCTCAAAATGTCTCTATCTTGAACATATGGAGCTCAAATTGGTCCTTGCAGTACTAAATTTTACCAATTAACTTGGAATTTTCAAGAAGGGCTCTTGAGAAATGGTTAAATAAATAAATATGTTCACAATAAAATTCAAATAGAATATATATTTGCTCATTTAATATTCCATATTTAATATTACAATAAAGACAACAAAGTAAGTGTGAGTTTTTTTAAAAAATAATATTTAATTAAAATAAAATAAAAGTATCAACACACATCTTTATTTTATTTTTTATTTTTGCAAAAGTTTAAAAACACAATGCATGGAGCATTTTATTAGAGGGGGCATATAAATCACAATTATTTTTCAAGAAATATTTGAAGGATTTGTAAAATTGCATAGACTATTTTATTATATTCCAATTAATGTACGGTAAAAAAAAATGAAATGCATTGTCAAGAAATATATATATATATATATATATATATATATATTTTGGTTTCTCAGGTTAGTTGCCTAAAAATATTTTCCTTTCTTGTTTTCAAAACGCATCAGAATTTGTTACAGTCAATTCTTAATCATAGAACCTACCACATCTTCACTATCATCCCAGCTGAAAACATGGATTCATATTGACAGTGTTTTCACTGAGAAATTTTTTTGATAGATTTATTTATGGACACTCTTTAACATCTCAGGTCATCAGCGTCCCATTCAACTCAGGGCGTGAAACGGTCAACAAATTTTGCTCAGAGGCCTCTCTTTCAGGCTTGAGGTTCTTTTTCGTACCGTAAATGTACGACACGGGACCCACGGCTTTACTTCCCTTCCGAAGGAAGCCATACTTAGGATTTTTACGCCCGAAAAAATCCATCGGTCCTGGCTGGGTTCGAATCCGCGTGCTTGGGTGTAGGAGGCAAGTATGGTAACCACTACACCACCAGGACCGACGACAATGAGAATGGTTGTATATACTTAGTGTTCGTTAATTGCCTGGTTCATGCTTTTCAGCACACAGATATCATTTCCATGAACTAAGTTAAAAATATCGGCAAGGAAAAATATTTCTTTTGAAATCTCTCTATCGTGTAAAAGCTTAAATACTAGTTATTTCTATCTCTGCCTTCAATAATCTGTAATTACAAGGTAAACTTGGATTATGCAGTAAGCACTTCGAAGATGTGAAGAATATTTCCTCCCCTTCCGTAGTTTGTGATTGAATTCTTGTCGGCATTGAGTTATTCAAAAGTGTTAATTAATTTCATACGTCATATGCCATTTCAATTGACATTATCAGTAAATTAGCTTAGAAGGTTAGTATTGTTATTGTTTTGTTTTCACCAAAATGCAAGCTGTGGTAAATAAGGTTACCGCATATTCCATATTTTAACTTTGTGTCGTTATTTAATGTTGAAGCTGTAACTTTAATATGTATAGTTCTTTAGTTAATACATAATCTAATTACTTTATGTAATATAATAATAATAAGGGACAAAATCTGCAACTAAGTGTTAGCCCAAATATCATCAATAACATCTCAGACATCGCAGAAAGAGCCGTCAGACCTAAATGGAAATGGGGAGGCCAAATAGCGAGGATGCAGGACGACTGATGGACGTATTAGACCATGTGGGATGCGCGCTTAGACAAACGACACAGAGCAGACCAAGAAGGAGATGGGAAGACTTCTACGCGGCACAGCCAGGTCGACAATGGTCCAGAATAACAAGACAAAGGAATACATGGAAAACCATCGAACGCCAACTTTGATACGACTGAAAGCTGATGAACAAAGTGTAGCATACAGGGTAATACTACTGTACCAACCCTAATGCGAATTCTTCTTCTTCAAGTATGGTTTTCCATAGCCCCATGTGGGCCTTTGGCCTACCGCGATGACCGCTGCGTCTTCCACCTCCATCATGTGAGTGGCAGAGTGCAGGGGGGTATGTGATCAGCACACCGCATCCCGCCGCTCGCCATATCGCGGCTTACTAGATCGGAGATCGCCACCTCTCTATCAGGCAGCTTCCCAATTGTCCTCACGAGGGTGGGTGGACCCTGTTCCAGACCTTCCTAACTTGAAAAATTCCTAAGTAGGTACCGGGAATCGAACCCGAGCCTTCCGGCCAGCAGTCAGCAACGCTAACCACTAGACCAAGGAGATGGTCATAATGCAATTTATCTTATCATATTAGCGAATAAGAGTTACCCTCTTCTTGGAGGCCTTTGCCATTCTTAGAGACATTCGGGCTTGCGGTTTATAGAGTTTAAGTAGGGCCGTGTTTCAACAAACAGGAGACGGTTTGATCCGCTATAGGGTCATGTTAGATACTCCCCCCCTATTTTTTCCCATTTTTACATTCAGTCAGTGATATATCCATATATCCTTCCTCCCATCGGTGAACTTAATCATCCCCATGACCCTAGTCTGAAGCACGCCAGCTCCTGTTCGATGTACTGCTGGACTTTCATTTCTAGCGACACCATCTCCGTGCGCTGCGCAATTGTCTGCTTGCTATCCATATCACTCAAGCGGTTCTTTACTTTTCTTCATGACTCCTATTTTCCTTACCCACTGCTCGCATGAAATCTCATCCCTATCGTTCCCGTCCCTTTCTTAATTTGGGCGATCAATCAATGTGCACAGCATTGCTCACACATTCAGTGCATTCGTCATTTTTGACAGTCGCAATCTGTTTCGTAACAGACATTTTCAATTCTGACAAACCAACAAAACAGAAGTGCAGACAGTTGACACTCAATAAGAATCATTCACATAATGATGAAATACGCTTGAAAGTGACGGAGTTAATGCTACCACACCCACCAACAAAATAATCTGCACAATATTAATGGTATTCTCTTTAATTCTGATGTGCGTAGGGTGATAACTGTAATTATAATATGACGAACACAGGCATAAATAACAGAAATAATAATTTTAGCTCACTTCGTTTTTTAATGCAACTCCCACTCATTTGTAATGCATAGGCGCTAGCGGTCCGGAACTTATGGCTTTCCTGTAAAATAATGTTTGGTATTTTTTAGAAACGGTAGATAATATCAGGAGACTTTGGAAAAATACAAATAATACTGTTGCACCAATTAATGAAATAAGAATAGCAGGAAACATAAACTGGAATAGAATTTTGCTGCATAGAAGAATATCGGTATTATACCTGTTATAGAAATATAAAAAGAAACATATTTTGATAATATATAACATATTATACATAAACAGAGCTATTCAGAAATAATAATGATACATTAATAAAATTAAAACAACGCTATAAATACCTCTTTTTGAGATAACCGGAGATAAGTGTAGAAGATATTATTCAAGGAATAGTTAATAATTTAAACACTATAAATATAGAGTATAATTTAAAACCATTAGAATGTTATCCCACAATTACTTCTATGAAAAGTAAAGATATAAACATAAAAAATATAAATTATCTGATAACTGGATGACCGATGCGGTGGCGGGCCACTGATTTTAGCAAACTGCTACGTTGGTCTTCAGTCCCACGTCACACATTCAGTATTGTTTGCACAGTGAAAGAAACAACACGGTCTATTTCTAGAATAAAGTCTACTAAGAATACCAAAATGTAAATACTAGGCCTAGTTTATTCTACAACAAGTGTTTATTAATGATTTGTATTCGTGCCGAGTCCGCTGGTGCAGTCATGTGATTACGTAAGAAAAATTCCCAAATGATCAAAATTCAATTCTTAATGTGATTTTTAAATTAGTAATATCCACACTCTTCAGACCAACTAAAGTGCAACATCTGTCAAAGTATCAATTTCATTTGTCAAAGAGAATTAAGCAGGGTAGTGGGAATTTCATTAGTAGATGTCAGAAATATGTGGAAAATGAAATCAGGTAGTTTAAGCATTTCTTTGCACGATATGGGTGAGTACATAACTTTTTAGTGCATTAGACAAATATGAACACAGATATTGAATGGGAAGATAAAGGGACAGTGTGTTTAAGTGAATACGATTAGTGAACAGTATAACCGTTTCAACTAGAATAAACACTTTCAGGAACAAAAAATAATAAAAATGTTTAGGGTGACACAATTTATGGAAGAATATGTTTATACTAACGATGCATGTGGTTATGACATATAGACACTAACTGCAAAACGGAAAACACTAATAACAGCCACAGAAGTAACGTTTATAAGAAGGGCTGCAGAACAACGAATTTATCTTACAATAATGATGAAATGACGGTTGAGGAGCCAATAGATCAGAAAATATTCTAAGAGAACTCTTCAAGCAAGAAGCTCATTCATCTAGAAGAGAACAGCTAAACTAATGACATTTTATCACGTAATTCTAAACTGTTTTGTGTATCAGTGTTTTTACGTTCAGTAAATTTTATGTTGGACTAGTCCTGGAGCAGATTAGTTGATTGCATTCAAATACAATAATTCGACAGCGTATTAAAATGTGCCCCTTTAGGAGTAAATTTAATTTTTACATTTCAGACATAATACATCATTATATTTGTGGAAACTGTAAATGGATACCACATTTATAGCAAAAAAGAAATGGAGACCAACTCCAAATAGTGCTGAAGATCGTATCTCACCTATTTCCTCTTGTTATCACCAGGAACACTTTTGTTGATTTGGTTTATTTATGGGCACTCTTTAACTTCTCAGGTCCTCAGCATCCCGTTCAATTCAGGGCGTGAAATTGCCGGTAAATTTTGCCCCGAAACCTGTTATTTTAGACTTGAGGTTCTTTTACGTGCCGCAAATCTCCGATATGGGACCCACGACTTTTTCTCTCTTCGGAAGGAAGCCGTAAAAATGCCCGTAAAAATCTATCGATCCTGGCGGGGGTTTGAACCCGCGATCTTGGGTTTAGGAGGCAAGTATGGTTACCACTACACCACCAGGATCGACATCAGCTGTATAATGATATCATTGATATACGTAAAGTACATGTTAATGAGTAGGTAATCGATTTACGAAATAATAGGACAAATGAAGAAAATATTCTAATATATTAATTTTTTTATTTAATACATGCTTTCTGCACAATTTTTGACTTCAATACTGGTACAGCTATGAATTAATGGCGAACTATTTTTAAAGATGAAGTTCCGATGATAATATTCCTATTCACTGATGGCTAAGTGATTAAAATTTAAACTTTTTCATCTGCTGAACACAATATCGACGAACATGATAACGTGAGTTAAAAAGAATAAACTAATGGTCTAAAACAAATGTAAAAAAACAAATAATATACAAATTTATTATATTTAATTTAATATCTCAGCAAGTATGTTCTTTTAAGTACCTGGGAAACCGCTTAAATATTAGTAACTGAAGTTATTTGAATATAAAAACTTGCAATTTCCAAATGAACAATACTAAAACATTATAAAGATGTCTTTAATACCTTGAGAGGTCGTGCCTTGATGCGATCTTGTGGCGAGTTACCAAATCAAAACGCGTCCTCCGAAAATTTAACACACCTTGATGCATAGCGTAGAAACTATACACTATTAAATTCGAAAACAAGAATTGTCACAATTTTGAAATTTTACTAGACAAAGCCGCCACTATACTTCTTTCATAGAAAGTTTGGATATTTTTAATACATTCCATAAAAGTGACGAATATCAACATAAACGAGAGAACCTGATATTATTTGTATCCCTAAATAACAGTCGCGTTTCTTTAGAGAGGAGTTTATCGTCAATGAATAAATACAGATATTTATTTACAGAAATTACATAAAAATAATGGGTATATGGTATTAGTAGTATTCTCAGATAGTCATTCAACATGAGGTACAGTAGCACAGGCAGATTGATTGCAATAGAGAACTAAAGGCAAACATTCCTGTCGTAAACTCCACTTTCCTATGTGAGTAGATTGTAGCAGTTCTTCCTATTAACCTTCATACACAGAATCATGACGTGTTGCAAGGTCAGCAGAATATTATTCAATATTCCGCAGGAAGTTCTTCGAAGGTCTTCACAATGATGGTAACAAGTTCCATCTACTGTGATTGTGACTTGATGTAATGGAGATTTTGTGGCAAAATCCTCAGCTCTTTCCTTTATTAGACATCAATTTGCTGGCACGAGGTAGGTAATCAGAAATGGCCCGGCGCTGATCGTCTCCAATATTTTTCATTATTCTCCAGTTGCATAAACTGCACAATGGCATTACGATGTTCGAGGGTTTCCGGCAAAACCATTTTCTAGATATGGTAAAGACAAAACTATATTTCAATTTTCAATATAGTTACCCTTTATTGCAATACACTTCTCACATCGTTGAATTAACATTTCAATACCCTCCCCCCCCCAAACAGTCAGAAGTCTTATCTGCAAAATGGCTATAAACAGCATCCATCACTTCTTCGTCAAACTTAAATTTCCCTCAGTGAATGTCCTTCTTGAGTTTTAAGAAGAGGAAATAGTCACTGGGAGCTACATCTGAGCTATAGGGTGTATGGTCAATCTCCTTGAAGCCACATTTTGACTCAGCTTCCTTTGCAATAAGAGCTGTGTCCACTGGCGCGTTGTCGTGAAGAAGGTGCACACCACCACTCAACTTTCCTTACCTTTTCTCTTTGATAGAAGCACGTAGTCTGTGCAGTAGGCTAGCATGGTACTCCCAATTTACTGTGGTGTTCCTCTCCTTGAAGTCAATGAAAAGTATTCCTTTACAGTGCCAAAAGATTGCGGCCATGATCTTCTTGGTTGACTGAATGACCTTGGCCTTCAGAGGCGGTGCTTCGCCAGCTTTACGCCACTCCATTGATTCTCTTTTGGACAAGGGATCATAGTACAGGACCATAATTTCATCTCCTGTAACAATGAATTGTAAAACTTCTCTCGTTGCCATAGCAGAGCTCTAAAAATGCCTAAAAACAGATAACTCGTTGCTGTTTTTGGTCTGAGGAAAGAAGTCTAGGTACCCATCTTGCACTAACCTTATTCATGTTTAAATGTTCATGAATGGATTGTGGTTTTCGAAAAGCACAACCTTGCTGCTATTTCTGTGACTTTGAGCCGCCGGTAGCTCTTCCACAATTTCTCCTTCCAGGCTCTTCGTCTTCAATGCTTTCTCGGCCAATTCGTAAAAGTTTGGCCCATTATTTTACGGTAGAATACGAGAGAGAGGAATGTTTCCCCATATACACCGTTCAATTGCTGTTTTATTTGTTTCCTTTGTGAAGAACTTAATAACAGTTCCATACTCCATTTTGATCATGTCACAATCTTTTACACTTTCTTTATACAACTATATCTGAACAACTGAACACGCAGCGGAAGTTACAGCTGCAATTATTTACTTAACAGATAAGGTAAGATAACGATTTTGCGAAGGCAATAATCCTTATCGGCGAGGCCATAAACTTATGGACCTATCCTCGTATGTCAACAAATATTCACATTCAAGCACTTGCTCTAGAATGAACAGAGCCGTTGAGAATATGCGATTATTAATTTCGGATAGAGGTATTAGAACAGTTAGAATAAATTAGATATCCCAAAATATTTTATCAATAACAGTAGAAGCAAAATTCAACGGAAGAACCGATTTTAGGATCTCCTAGAAAACGATATTGAAACTGCTGCTGATGATGATATTTATTCTATCTTTTATAGATTCACGTGTAGAATAATTAATACAAAATGGATGTACAGTACATAGTAATAATCCAACTTTATTGGATAAAAATAACGGTTCAAGAAAACATTTCTGAGAACTATTGCGAATTATGTTCGTGCTTTTATTGAATGGGCTGCAATTGATTGGCAAAATATTAATTTGCAGATTATGGCATACTCCTCTTGGATGTTCAATATCTACCTAATGCCCATATCAGAGTTGAAGTTGATATGCTCCCAAAATAGTAGAGCAAGGTTTTGTCTGTGGTCTTGATTCATCCGATGTGTGCTAAATTTAAATGTTCTTAAGCGTTACTGGGATGTTAACTGTCAATTCTTACCACTCAAGAAGTGTTTTCTGAACAGCTCCTGCTCCTCGCTTTCTATCCATCAAAACATCAGTTAAAAAGTTCGAACACATCATCCGGACCGACAAAGTAAGTCTGTTATTTCATCCTCGTCAAGAGCAGAATTTATTCATTCACCGAGCGTTACCCACCTGCACGGAGATGGATTCACGTTTCTCCCAAGCTAGAATTCTGGAAACTGACTTATTGGTATAAGAATAATTCAAATCGTGGTAGTTTTATTTTCCAGGATTGGGAAAGTACAAAAGTGAGATAAAATATTTCTCTGGTGTGGAGTAAACTATTGTCACTTTTGTGGAAACTGGGTCAGTTAAATGGAACACTACCTCGCTTGCCCTTTAAGTCGATATTAAAGATGTTTTTCTGTCGCTGAAACAGAGGGGCTTCTGTTCCCTCTTTTTCCCTCCCACGCTCAAAGTTGCCTGTTGTAGTGGAGGACGGTGCGTTGTTCAGTAACTTAGCACGACATATGCATCCCTGGGTCCCTGGAGCAATTATCGCCACTCTCTTTAAGACTGTTTTTCTGATCTGTTGAAGCATAACAGCGCTTCTCTATCTTAAGGCTCGACTAGAATAAGACAATGAAAAATAGAAGCTTTAAAAACATGCCCTTTCGAAAATGAAGCTTAGATTTCAAAACTACGGTAATTAAAAAGTAATTAAACTCTAGTGAATCGTTAAAATGCAAAAATATTTTTATTTTCGAAAATGTAAATGACCTGTGAGACTTATATTAAATCAAAATTTAAAAAAAATTAAAAATGGACGAAAATACACATTTTATTTGTAAATTTTGACGTAAAACTTTAATTAGAACATGGAAAATGTAAATTGTTAACAAAATGTACATATTCTTGCTTTATTTACTGGGGATTAGAGAAATATTTATCCATTTTAAGCGATAGCTTTAGCAGAAAAACTTCATTTATCAAAAGAAGAATCAGACATAAAAATTCGGGTCAGACCGGGATACAAACGATGGATCTTCAACTTTCCGTGCTGACGTTCTAACCAATCGAGCGAGCTAACAAGCCCTCCTTCGAGAACGGAACCATAATACTCTTTCATCTAATTATATTCCGGATACTTTGCTGAGTTTTCTTACATTAGAGGCGATTCGGGAGAAGGTACGGTAGCTCAATTGCTAGAGCATCGGCACGGTAAGTCAAAAATCCGTGCTTCAAGTCCTAGTCGTGATCTTTGATGTTTCCTATTTGGCTCTAATTTCAATCTTAGTCTAAGATAAGCTTGAAAGAAAAACTCCCATTTCTTGTAAATTAACCCTAATCTTGTAGCTAACTATGAAGCGTGCGTTGGAAATAATCGAAGATTTCCATAAAATGTATGTAACGAGATAACCTTAGAGAACCTCACGATATGTAGGCTCAGATGAGGGAGAACACGCACGGATGGCCGAGGTGGTTAATGCATGGACTCAGAGCGGAAGGTCTGGGGTTCGAATCCTACTATAACCGTATTTCCTGAGTTTTTTTTTTTTTTTTAAGTTTTTCCTCAGTCCTCATAAATTATAAAAGTAGGGGAAATAACGTAAATTTAGACCTGGAACCCTTTCTTCATTAAAACTAAAGTTATTTCCAAAGTTATCGTAAGGAGGAAAATATTATTTAAAAAAAGATGGAGAGATGTGTGGTTGTTGTCGAACCGGGCACGGCAGCTCAGGTGAAAGAACGTCAGTACAGTAAGCTGAAGTTCCATGGATCGAATTCCTAAAGTGACCTCCAGTTACCCTGAACTGAATAATTTTCTTCGTGTCCTATTAATCATGTCTCTACACTCATACCGATAGAGAAAATTCAACTGGTTGAATTTCACCTGTTAGTCATAGCAAGAGTAGGGAATAATTCTCTGAAAAACTCCGAACCTATCGTAAAAGAATTCAGTGCCGTTGCAAAAGGGATACCGATGCACTGAAAATTCACTGCACTAAGCATTGCACTATCTGAATATGTAATATTTTGTCAAACATAGTGTATTCTTCCAATTTGCAAACTAAAACACTCAAGTTTATATCGAATTTAGTCTTAAAATTGGTATGGGGTCATAGAATTCACTTTCTATGCCAGTTTGGCATTGGCATTTGTAAAAAAAAAAAAAAAAAAAAAAAAAAAAGGCGTTTCAAGTTATATTGGGTGAAGCATATCC
Organism: Metallyticus violacea; assembly: GCA_030762175.1. Lineage (NCBI taxonomy): Eukaryota > Metazoa > Arthropoda > Insecta > Mantodea > Metallyticidae > Metallyticus > Metallyticus violacea. The sequence goes on from CM060830.1 coordinate 54,009,049, forward strand.
TTCCTATGAAATCGTTGGACTTTGATGAGTAAAGCGTAAAAGAATACGGATTGAAGACGCACCACATCCTGGAGCTCCAAAATCAGCTGTGAGACCAGAAATCATCGATAAAGTCCATGTTATTATTTTGACTAATAGAGGATTAAAAGTGTGCGAGTTAGCTGATGACACGGGCGGCATCTCAACTGACGTTGACTTTGATGCGTTAAGCGTAATAGAATACGCATTGAAGATGCACCACATCCTGGAGCTCCAAAATTAGCTGTGAGACCAGAAATCAGCGATAAAGTCCATGTTATTATTTTGGCTAATAGCAGATTAAAAGTGAGCGAGTTAGCTGAGGACACTGGCATCTCGACTGGGTTCACTTTACTTTGCATAATGAATTAAACAACTTTGCGCAAGATGGATGCCGTTTCTTTTCATGGCGGTGCAAAAACGAATCGAATAAGAACATCGTTTTACTATTTGGAAAAGTTTAAGGAGTTTTGTGACTATGAACGAAACGTCGGTTCATTTATATATATATATATATATATATATATATATATATACATACATATATCAAAAATGAAACATCAGTCTAAACAGTGGGCTGCACGAAGTGACCGACTCCGAAAAAGTCGGAATGTATTCTATCCACTGGAAAGGCAATGATTTTAGTTTTTTGGGACGCAGTAATACTCTTGATTGCCTACTTGGAAAAGAAGGAAAACTACTACTGGAGGAAACTACACAGGTATGATTTTACCATGACAATGCGCCTCGTCGCTTAGCAGAAATGGACCGAATTCAGATTTGAAGTGCTTCCGCATCCACCATATTCACGTAATCTAGGCTCTCGGACTATCATCTCTCCTTCCACACACAAAACATTCGTAGCTGGATATAAATTTAAGACCAATAAGTCATACAGAAGGTAAACAGTACTTTGAGGGCCTTGAAAGAACCCACTTCCAAGAGGGAATCACGAACCTAGAGAAACGTTGAATGTGTTGAACTTGAGGGGACTACGTCGAAAAATAAAATACATTGCAAGATTAAACTTGTTCTCTTTAATATCACACCAAGCTATTAGCAAAGTACTCTCATAAATATTATCGTCCAGTTTAGATTTCTAGAAGCACAGATATCCTTTAAAATTATAAATACAAAGGGCGCCAAAAATGTACACACTTTCACAGTAAATATCTATTTAATATATTTTAAAGTTGGACAGATGAACAACAGTAATGTGTAGTGTGATGTTCTGTAAACAGACTTGACTCACATTATGATAGCGTTGCTATATGACAGGTAAATCAACAATGAACAAATGAAATCAAAATTATCGTATGATGTTCTGTAAACAGATGTGACTCAGATTACGTTATGCTAGCCTTGCTATAAAAAATGGAGCCAAGATTATCATTTGAACAGAGGAAAGCAATTTTGAAATGGTATTGGAAAACCGAGAATGTTGTTGAAGTTCAAAGGCAATGGAAACGTGTGTACAAAACAGAACCGCCAACACAAGTAACAATTGCACACATTCGAGACTAAATTGAGACTCATGATGCCGTATACCGTAGAAATCCAGCTACACTGGCAGCTCTTCGGGAACGAATTGAAACGGCATGCGCTGCAATCGCTGAGGACACTTTCGCAAACGTTGCTCTATCAGTAGTTCAACGTACTCAGAAGTGTATCGACGTCGATGGTGCGCATTTTTGAACAAATGTTGTAACTGTAAAAGTCTAAGATGATTAGTGCTCATCATCTTCTGTTTGTGAATTCAGTTTTGTTATGTTAACAGAGTTTTTTCTTTGCTTAAAGTGTGTATACATTTTTTGACACCCTCTGTACATGACCATTGGTACTCGTTATTTTTCAATAGCAAATATGACAAAATAATTTTTGTTGGTTTAATTACTTTTTATAATTCATTGGTAAATTTTTAAAAATAGTGTTTAAAGCAAGGAAAAACCGCAATAGCAACAATAAAAATATTAGTAATAATGTAATAAAAATAATATTCACTGATGAAAAACAAGACGTCATACCAAAATAGTTAACATTAAGTCCATCGATGGATCTGGATATTTTAGACAAACGTATGAAACCTCTGGACGTTCAAGATATGCAAAGAGGTAAACATGCAAACAGTGACTACATATTGCCTAATTAAAAATATTATTATTTTACGGTTTGGAGGTTTTGATGTCGTAATAGTCAAATGGTTAGCGAACGTAGCTATTAGTAGCAGTACAGGAACGGTATTTCGCCACCAGTGATTGATTTTCTCGGCATAGCTACACTATAAAGGCGGTTACCGTATGTGCGGCCTCTAATTACAGAATGGGAATCATAGCTCAAAGGTGACAACCATTGCATTCAAGAGACCAGACAGAATATTTGGCATTGGGCTGTGAGTAGCGATATGCGAGTATACAAAGATTGTTCTATGTCTCTCGTTGCTTTCAAAGATAACCCAGTGAAAATTAAACAGAGTATACAGACATTATTCGCATTGACATATTGCAGGACATAGTAATGGTATGTGATTAAGAATATTGTTGTAAAAGTTTTATCAGCTAAACGGAATAATATTAAAGTAGTTTTGATGGGTGAAACCTAAGTGCTTCTGCCAGTCTTCAAATATATTTATTTGACAGGACCTTGACAATTGCCTTCGTAGACTTCACCACTGCTTTTGATAAAAAAAAATTCTCCCACGAAGTTGTTTCTTCTGTTTCTGGAGAAAGAAAAAGTCAAAGATTTTATTTTATTTGTGTTGTAATAGGTTTATTATTGTGATACATTTTCATTTGGTTGGGGTGATTGGAAAATAAGATTATTTTTTCTTTTATGGTAATAATTTTTGTTTTTGATGTTTATCTAGGAAGAATGTTGTTCCAATAATTACGTATAGACCATGGAATTCTCTGTAGAAGAAATAAACCAAACCTCGTTACGAAAAAGCTTGTCTTACTCATTCATCAATTACAAGGAGAGTAAGAGACGCACGTACCATTGATTTCTGTGAGATATTCAGAAACAATGTTTGCGATGTGCGCCTATGCATTATCGTGTTGCAGCATTCAGCTCGTTGCACGAAAATTTGGCCTTTTGTTTTTATATGGCCTTCCAGAGTTTTCAGGACATCTCTGTATTATTGTCCAATTACAGTTGTGGGTGCATGCTGGTATATAATTCCTTGAATATCGAAAACCTATCTGACTATAACTTTACCAACCACTTGTGTTATTTTTTTGTGTGAAAACCATGAAGGGGATCTCCATACATAGTTTTGCTGTTTGTTCTCAGGATCGATATGAGGTAGCCAAATTTCATTATCAGTGATTACATTTGAAAGAAACTCTGCATCTTCCTGTAACATCACCTTCAACTACATGCGAACAATCTTATGTTGGAAATCAGCCAACCCACCGTGCACAAACACATCTCACGTGCAACTTTTCAGCTATCAACATATGGGTGACACCCAGTGAACTTTTCAAAACTCCTGAAAGTGTTTACGATGCTGTTCGAAGATCCTCTCTCACAATGACAGCAGCGGTGTAGATGTGTTCTTCCGTAAGAGCATAAACTGGAGCGTCAGGTTCACCTTCCTTTGAAATTGAATGCCTCCCGACATTAAACATTTTAAACAATCTTCTAGTTGTACCACATGGGAAGACTGGACTTCTGTATCATTACATAGGCTTCAGTTGAAGATGCGTTTATATGAAAGCAGCATATCGGAGCAGCGTGTTCATCACGTGTCACGTCCATTTTGCTGTAACTGAACATGTCTCAAATTTCACACCTTTCTCAGGCGGTAATCGAAAGTGACAACAATGAAACTATTATACCCATACATTACGCATTAGGCTAACAAAATATTAAATTAATTTTAGCGCAGAGTAATCATGCCTGTAAAAGTATGAACATTTTTATTGAACAACACTCATATATGTATGTATGTATGTATGTATGTATGTATGTATGTATGTATGTATGTATGTATGTATGTATGTATGTATGTATGTATGTACGTAAGTATGTATGTATGTATGTATGTATGTATGTACGTAAGTATGTATGTATGTATGTATGTATGTATGTATATATACGTACATATTTCGTTTCTTGGACCAGATTAAGGAATGCCGGTATAAGAAATGATATAACCACTATATAAGTAAATTTTTACATAATATCGGTGTATAATTTTAAATTGTAAAAAATAACAATACCTATTTTTTCAAATTTCTGTATGGTCAAAACCATATAAATAAATTACTTTTTGGAGAAACATGGAAAAAATTAGCATAAAAAATTAGATTATAATTTCCTTCAAATTCTTCAACTATTTTTTGGAGAAAATTACTTGAACAACGTGGAAAAAATTGTAAAACTGCAGCCTAGACAAAATTTACTCATTTTTAATATACTCTTTTTTATAAAGTGATTTAAATAAATTCTTATAAATGTGTACATACATACATACATACATACATACATACATACATACATACATACATACATACATATACCGCTTGTGGTGCTTCAGTAGTAAAAACGGGCGTTAAACACCATTAAAAATACATATACACATACATACATAGAGGATGAATAACCTAAAACTATCACCGTGAATATTTCTGAAACCAAGATGTCACATGCACTGTTTTCAGTTTGAATTTGTGTGTTGTTACTTTTATTTGTTTTTGAAACAGTTGTGTTGGATGTATTAATATATTTGAATTAATGCATTTTAATGATTTAATTAATTTTATAAATACTGATGAAAAATGTTGATGCCCCATTTCAGTGAAGTGTTGATAGAATCTTCCATAATTTACGTCTCTAAATAAAGTTCTGACAAGTTTCATCATGGGAGTCCATAAAAATGTGCCAACAATTATTATAAAGTGTATTTCTAGCACAAAGTTACATTTTTTCAAACGGAACAATGACTATTTACTTTAACAAATAAAACTAAATGAGATTAGAATGCCAATGGTAATTTATGATTGATTCTAGACGAAATAGTTTACAACATAGCTTCATGTTTGGGGCCCGGTCTTTCAGGCCGTTTTTGGAGAATTTCTGTAATCACTGTGATGAAAGCAGTACATATCCCTGATGTGCAACAACGCTGAGCCCGCCTCAAATCAGCGTGCTGACTTGTATATATTAAATTTTACAGACGAACTTGAATACTTCCTTATTGGAGCCCGACTGTGACGTAGCTAGCCGATTACCAATAATATGATCGCAAGCTCAGTAATGAATTTCTATGTAACTACCATAGAGAGAGACAGAGGTAGATGAGTGGATAATAGAGAGGGAGGCTTAATGGAGTTATCGTTTGCTCTCAGTCAATGTCTGCCCTCTTCTGGAATTATGTAAAACCTAAAGCCAAACAGAAAGACCAGAATGCAGACGAAATAATTTTAAATTATACTACTTGGCTATTTTAGTTGTTATAGAATGATATTATTTTATTTTAATATTAAAACAATTTACTATGATTAGGTAGGTTAGTAACTCTCTTTTTCTCCCCCGCCATTTCTACGTAATTGTCAACTGTAGGGGAACGCGCGGTATCTTACTAAGGATAAGATACATTGATAAAGATTAAGGTCATATACAAATAGTAAGGATAAGTTATAGAACATGAACTTTTTTAAATGTTGCATGCAATTTTCATTTAATAATCATTGACACTATTGATAGTCACAATGTTTTACTTTTGAACACTAAAAAGTCTATAATAACATTACACATCCATTTGCTGGTATATTTAACATAAATTATATTTTCCATTACTTTCGACATCCTCTGTCTCCACCCACTCTATACAAACAGCCATGCTGCGCCATTGATTAATGTTCTTGTAAATACTGAATTAATTTGGGTGAAGGAGGAGATTAGAGAGAAGGCAAGATCAGGAATGGCCTGACTCAAAGGCTCAAAAAGTGGCGGATAGTTCTGGTAGGAGAATCTGCCCATTTTGTGTAGGGGAAGAGGAATGAATGCATATTCTGATCGAATGTACCCACTGGGAGAACCAGAGAGAAAACGCTGATAGAAAAACATTTAAGCTTATATGAGGTCGATTGGCATGCTGGGACCTGTTTGTGGATCACATAAATCGGCTAATAATGAGCATTTTCCTAAATAAAATGTGCAAAGTTAGAAATAATTTATTTTCTGCTTACAGCGCAATAATAAGTGTAATTGTAAGTAAATAGTTTCACTGTTAAATTTGTAAACACAATTATTTCCATTTATAGGTATTATTTATGTTTCATATATTTATTATTTTTACTCTCTCTAATTGTGTACATACTTGCCAATGAACGGTATAAAATATATTTGTAAAGTGTATATATAGCTTTATAAAATGTCAACATCACCACCACAACTGTGAAATAGAGCTGTAGTGAAGGCTACACACCACACAGCGACCTTGAAAGGGTCGGCCTTTGGCTCTGGACTCCCCGGTTAAAGAGACTGCACGGATCTCATGTTTCTTAATCTTATTGCACAATGACACTATCTATCATTTAAAGAAAATAAATTTCAATAACAATTCAAAATCAATTCTTCGGCCTACGTTTCGTAGATGGAATATTAATAAAATGTAGAGCTGCTCTATAAATATAAGACTGGGCAACTTCAAACAACAATTTTAAGCCTTAAAGTGATAATTACATTTTGTGTGTGATATTAGCAAGCCATATTCACGTGACTACAGCTTTCTAAAGGCTGAAAATGATCCATTACTCTGCCTTTAAGTTCCACATCATCTATTTTAATAAGCATCACAAAAGGTGGCGCTTTTATCGCTTTAAAAGCAAACAAGCCGAATTTTTTACGTTAATGTCCCAGCTAACTGAGGCGTCGGGGAGGAATTTAATTAATTACGCTCTAATAAAGCGGTCGACTCCGTGGTACCTGAAATTACGTGATCTTTATTTTCTCGAGATTAGATCACATTGCACAAAGCGCTGCATGCAATTAACGTTATTAGCAATTATGAATGACATCCATTCTCCTAACTATATTTCAACATAACTAACTGTGTCATGAGTTGTGCCTTTTAACTTATTATAATGTATATATCTTTAGAAAGCGAAAGTTTAAATGACTGAAGCAAATTCGAGGGATAACAAAATAAAAAAAATCTAGTTTTAGAGTTTTAACAAAGGAGGTAGCATAGAAGCATTAAAATATTTGGCTGCCGCATGTACAGCATATGGATTCTGGATTGGTCGATAATCCAATTAAGCACTCTTCTCTACTACCCTTGACATTGGGATATCTCACAGGCACTCGCTTGTTCATACTTTGCGGAGCGATCCGGTTCAAAGAGTAAATTATTGCAACTCAAGAGTGCGGAGTGCAGTTTCTTTTCTCCACATTACGAATCGTGGTTTCATCTAATTCGGCGTGTTCTTCAAAAAAAAAAACAGTAATTTTGTTTTAAAACTCCATTATGCCAAGCTATTGGGTCTGTGCGCGAAAAGCGGAAGGAAAATAATGCGTCAAATATAAGACAAATGCGGATCGATATCACACACCAATCTTAACACAACTTCTTCAGCAATTAACAGAAGAGGAAAAATTGTACGGTTGGTTCCAACAGGACTGCACACCACATATAGACTCAAGAATAATTAAGTAAACACTGCAGTGAAATGGCCTTTTTTCCCCTCTCCAAATTTTTGTTTAGTTTTTGCTCTTAAAAATTACTTTGAACTTCGCAGAAGCTTTCCGAGAAGTTTCAGACGCCCGTGACCTTTGAAACAGCTGTTTTAGCAGCCATTTACAAATATTCTTACATTTTAAATTCCAATTTCTTGGCATTTAACTTTCAGTCATCCTAAACTTCAAGCACATTGATTCGCTTTAACTTTCAGTATGCATGCGTGCACTAAGATTTACAACAATATTTTTTATGTACATGCAAGATAATTTTGTGAGACATTCTATAAACTTTGCTTCATAAATGATAGCATGCATTTTTTTCTGTGACGGCAGAAATAATTTTTAAAAATTTAGTTCAGTCAGCTACTAATGTTTACACTTATTTTTAAAGAAATTACCAACTGTCATAATTAAAAAGCTATACTTACTTTTATGTAAGAGAATATTTATAACACTTTAGCAAAGTTTTTCAGTAAAATCTAAACACTTATTGTTTTTAACAATAGCTTTGAATCGCCCCCCTCCAAAAAGAACAAATGTTTAAAATAATAGTAAAAACTCTACAATTAAGGCGAAAGTTTGTACAGGTAATACTGGAAGCCAGGGTAATGTTTGTGCAAAATTTCAAATATATAAGTTTAACCATTCAACATTCAATTTCATTTCGGTGCCCATTTGAAGTCTTCGACGATAATGACCCCTCACACTCTTCTGATTTAACCAGCAGTGATTTTTATTTACATTTTTTTAGTTTGAAAGACAAAGTATTTCTAAAGAATACATTTTAGAGAAACTATAGACTAATACTGAGCATAAAATAAAAAAGAAAATCAGTTATTGATCTTAAACGATGGAGAAGCTTGTCTAAAGTAAGGTTTATAATCCATTGCCTTACCGGCTGATACTCAACCTGATGCTCGGGAGCAAGACACCGTGTAACTGCAGCCATATACACTGGTCACTGAATGCCATTAAGTAATGCCCTCGTATAGTTTCATGGCACGCATGCCATATTGGTTACATCTTATGGGGATTTAGAGATGTACAAAATTATACGTTATATGCCTTTCTTTCCATGAATTTTCTCTAATATTTCCATTATCCAATAAACTACAAAACTAATATTCTATCGATGTACTGTTATTTATGTATGTTTATTTTCTCATCTACTCTTGTCCCTATATGAAGTATAATTTCTTTTAGCTGCTAAGAATCACACTGCCGTCAGTTCAAGTCAAGTTTTTATGCATTTAATAATACAAGGGAAAAGTTTTCAAAGAAAAAAAATGTATGAAATATCTGTAGCGTTTTCTCAGTAGCCAGGTATTGACGGCAAGATCCTTATCGCGTAATTTGGGTTGCCTATTGCGTAAAATCATGCGGCGATTCTGGAACACCATGTTATCAATAACCCTCTACTTATTAATAAGGCGGGTTTTAATCTTTGAACTCCCGTTTTATTTAAAGTCAGTAGAGATACGCAAGGAAAAAAGACACTATTTACTATTATCCGTAAGAACGTTTCAAGTAACGAAAACCTTCTTTCAACATTATAAGTTGCAGGGGGCTGGCGTGTATGTATTAATTTTTTTATTGACGAATTGAAAGGTTTCCCTATGCTCTGCCTATGACGTAGATACCCAGTCACCAAATATACGGTCGAAGGCTCAGCTTGCCTTGTGCAAGAGCAGCAGTGGTTTTCTATGTCATTGTCAGGGAGATGTGAAATGAAATATTCGTTAACAGTGTAGGCTAGCCTTGGTCGCAGCCCATATGTTGTCTAGCATTTTGTAGAACCTGAAGCCCAACAAATAACCAGGATGCAAACGATCTCAATTTAAAATGTATTATGTCACTATTTTAGTTATAATGCAATGATGTAATGGTTTTGTTTTATTATGCAGTTAAAATGATTTATTATGACTAACTAATTGTTTCTAAGAGTCGTTCTTAATCGGATTTTAGTAATGCGGGACCGCAGCCCATATGATAGCTTGGTAACTATTTATAACTCTGTTTCCCCACTATTTCTACTCAATTATCAAGTGCAGCGGAACGGTGCGGTAGTTACTAAAATGACACATAAAGGGATTGTAAATGGTTTGTAAAAACACGAAGATACCGTTTCAAGAGTATTTTGTGTATTTGCATAGAAAGTTGAAGATTGGGTTCTTATACAAATAGATTCAGGGATTAGTCACGGAACATGAACATTTGTTAATATTTCATGGAACTTAATTTAATAATTATTTAAATAATTGATAGTCATACTTTTGAACACGAAAAAAATTGTATAAAATTACAAAGTCATTTTAGTATTATATTTTGCTTTTTATATTCCATCAATTTCGACATCCCATGTATGAACGGCTACGCTTTGGCTTTAATAATTTGTTATGGAACAACATTTAAGTGCCAAACTTACTGATGCCAGATAACCTGACATAAGAACACAAGTTTCTCATCCTCCCCTTTGAGAAAGTCACAAACATTAGGAAGAAAGTTTAACTCTGAGTTTATAAATGCTGTAAATAACCCGTTTTTATTTAAATATAAACTAATATTTAATAATAAATAAAATACTACCTACATTTTAGTGTATATTTGGTAAATAAAATTTCAATCAGTTGTTAAGGTTGTATTTTCTCTAATTCACAGCGTAAGATTATACAGTTAAGGCTCCTATATACTTAATCATCGCGAAAAATAATAATTTTCAAAATTAATAATTTTCCTGCAGCTAAGTTGATCCAAAACACGAGGCACCCTGCACACTGACGTGTCAACAAGATGAAGCGAAAGACTTCTAAAACCAAATAGTTTAACCCTTCATAGTCACACTGGACTTCTTGGAACCCCGCCTCATTTACTTTTTATTACAGCTCTTTCAACAAACGCTCCAGTCATATAAATTCAGTTCGTATTTTTGTGGTGATAGTGCAACCATTTTCCAGCTCAATGTCGCTAAGGATTTTGTCCAGTGAAGGTATAAGTAAAGTGCTGCGTCCTCTGGGGCACAAAATACCTCTGTGGGCTGTTCAGGCTGCATTTTTTATTTGTAGTTTCAGATATGCAGTCTCAGTTAGTATATCTTATTACCTTTCGTAAGATATAGGTATTATTGATACTTTCAGACAAACAACGAAGGACTTGAGACATCCTTTATGAATCACTGAAGAGATAGAGAGAGCAAATTGACTTTGAAATTGATGACAATGATCCTTGTTATGTGGAAGCTAATTCGTACTCCAACAGTGAACTAAGTGGCGATGAAGAAATTTTTGTAACCGTGATATCTCATGAAATGTCCTCAAAGGAAAAAAAAAAAAAAAAACGGATGCATATGGAGTTCAGAAGCGCCCGAAAGCCATATAGGATAGATAGGAGGAACATCGAAATGCATTTGCCAGGACCTAAAGGTGCATACAGAAATATTAAGCACCTTTAAAAGTTTGGGACTTTCTGTTGGATGCTAAATGAAATTGTTCTTTGAACGAATGGGGAAATAAACAAACGCGACTGTTTGTTATTCGCCAGTCATATCACTTATGCAGAGAGTAGAACATTTATAGGCATTCTTTATTTATTTGAAGCTCAGATGTGAAAGAATTATGGTCAATGAAATATGAACGATTGATATTTAGGTCCGCAATAAGTGTTCAGGGATTCTAATTTCTTGCTTCTTATGTTATATATGACAATAAAAACATCAGGGACGAAAGAAAAGCTTCGGATAAATTGGCTTCTATAAGAAACCTCTGAAGGAAAGGCACATAGGGAATTCCAGACAGCTGTGAATGTCCCTTGAACACAGCATTCCTTCAAAGGCAATTGTCCTTTCAGGTTATATGGCATCAGAGCCTGATAAAAATGGCATGAAAGTTATAATGCTCAAATGATACGAACTCTCTGTATGACGAAACTTGATTCAACACATTCAAGATACTCATTGAAACGCTACTCTTGACGAACTGGTTTTGCTCTATTGAACTGTTTGAGTGAACGCTATCTCATTTTTGGCCTGTACCCTTTTAAAGAATAAACCCGAAATAACTTCCTAACTTTCTCAAAAACCGAAGGGTGGGCTCATCACTTTTTACGTTCGACAGAAACAAAACTCTTGTATGTTACATTCCAAAGAAGAACAAAACTCTTTCCTTTTATCTACCATGCACTCCAATGCAGGAATTGATTTTAACAGTGGCAAACCAGATATTATTTATACTCTTTTGTAGCTGTACCAAAGAAAGAACTTAACATTTTTGGCACAACAACGAGAAAAACAAATCGCTGACTAATGAGATTCTGATTCAGCGCGTTAAATCAAAGTGGAATCAATGCCTTTGTGCTACATACGAGGGAGGTCAAATAACTTTCCGGCCAAACCATTTTCTAGCTATGATAAATGTAGAAACTATATTTCACTTACACTTTTCACATCTTTGAATTAACATTTCCACCCCCCCTCCAAATAGTCAGAAATCTTGTCTGCAGAATGGGCATAAACGCATCCATCACACATGACAACATTCGTCACACTTAAAATTTCTTCCTCGAAGGTCCTTCTTGAGTTTTGAGAAGAGGAAATAATCACTGGGAGGTAGATCTGCTCTGTAGGGTGGATGGTCGATCTCCTTGAAGTCACCTTTCTTCACAGCTTCCTTTGAAACAAGATCTGTGTGCACAAGCGCGTTGTCATAAAGAAGACGCCCAGCACCACTCATCTTTCCTCGCCTTTTTTCTTTGACGGAAGCACGTAGTCTGTGCAATAGGCCAGCATAGTACTCCCATTTACTATGGTGTACTCCTTGAAGTCAATGAAGAGTATTCCTTCATAGTCCCAAAAGATTGTGACCATTATCTTCTTGGTTGACTGAATGACCTAGGCCTTTAGAGAAGGTGCTTCGACATGTTTACGCCACTCCATTGATTCTCTCTTGGACAAGAGAATCACAGTAGAGGACCATAGCTTCATCTCCTGTATCAATGGTTTGTAGAACTTCTCTCTCGTTCCCACGGCAGAGTTCCAAAATGTCTGACAACAGGTGACTCGTTGCTGCTTTTGGACTGAGGAAGGAAGTCTAGGCACCCATCTTGCTTTAAACATATTCATGTTTAAATATTCATGAATAATTCGAAGTACTATTGTTTTAGAAATGCCCAACCTTGCTGCTATTTCTGTAACTATGAGCCGTCGATCTTCCATAATTTCTCCTTCCACAAGAGCGAGCGATGTTTTCAGCAGTGAGCACCTCCAAGGGCCGACCTGCACGCTGTTCGTCTTCAATACCATCTCAACCCATTCGAAAAAATTTGGTCCATTCTTTTACGGTAGAATATGAGGGGGTGCTTCTCCATATACACCGTCCAATCGTTGTTTAATTTCGGTTGGAATAAGTCCTTATTTTGTGAAGAACTTAATAACAGCTCTATACTCCATTATGAACTTGTCACAATCTTCTACACATAACCTTCTTTATGCAACTATGTCTGAACAACTGAACACAGCGGAGCGGAAGTTACAGCTGCAATCATTTACTTAACAGATAAGATATAACACCGATAAGGGTTTTTGAAGGCGATAACTCTTATCGGCAAGGCCAGAAACTTATGGACCTGCCCTCGTACCATGCCATAGTATGTCAAACGAAAAGCTAAGAAGGAGAGATTATCTGAAAAGCTTGCCATGGGTCTCATCGAGCCATTTCTTCTGGAACGCCTGAAGTTTTCTTCTCTGAGAAGAAGCTTATGACTATTGATAGGGGAAATTGAACATTCAAAAAGAAAACCACATGAACCTCCTCTTAATAAGAAACTACGATATTGCATTTGTTCAAGAAAAAGAGACCGTAAAAACTAAACATGTCTGTCACATGTGTAAGAGGACGACGAAGATAGGACACTGATAAGCTCGGAATGCCTAAACTGAGTTTGTCAAAATTTATGTAGTTTCATTTCCTTATTGTTACGCCTTGTGATATATCATACCCTTGTACAAATTAACCTCAACAAAGATTTTAATCTATTTCTTTAGTTATTTCACAAAATTTCAATATTATTTTTTATTAAAGTGTTTTTAGTATTTAATACGCCCACCCTTGGCCTTAATTATCAATTTCACTAGTTTGGGCTTTGAGTCAATGAGTTTCTTACATATTTAAATTATTTCTGGGTGATGAAACGACACTTTTATCACAGCATAAATTGTCTTTTCATTCTTGAAGCCATGCATTTTCCCCATCCCTTTCTTTCTTTCTTTCTTTCTTTCTTTCTTTCTTATTTATTTATTTATTTATTTTGAACGGTGTTTAATGTCCATTTTTACTACTGAGGCACCACAGACGATGGACACTGATGATACATGAGATGAAATGATATATTGGGAAAGGATTTTTTTTAAAGGAAGAAAACGTCCCTTGCCTAATTTTAGGGTATCTCCCCGGCATTTGCCATTTATGAGGACTGAGGTAAACTTGGAAAAAACTCAGTAAGGGAGGACGGTCCTGGCGGAATTTGAACCCCAAACCTCTCGTTCACGATCCGCGCCTTAACCACCTCGGCCATCCGTGACGGTATTCGTTTCTTGATAATCGCGCAAAGATTCTCTATATGGTTGAGATCCGGCGAATTTTCAGAACAGCCCAAATACTTTAAAACCTTATCCATGAAGTCTTTAACATTCTTCGATACATGAAATGGGACAAGATCTTGCTGGGAAATCGCCTTTTCATTGTTCAGAGCCTGTGCCAATCTCTTCAGTTTTGGAATGACTCTTTTCTGTAAAATTGGAATGTACTTGTCGCTGTTCATCATTCGTCAATAGGAATCAAACATTTAGTTCCTGTGAATGCAAATAGCTCCAAAACATCTTTTGTGGAAACTTTACCGTCTGTTTGTTGTACTTCAGCGAAATTTCCCCTCTATCGCTTCTCCTTACATGCGAGACGTTCAACCCTGTGCTTCAAAATACCATGGATCCTTCTCCATTCTTTTTGTGTCCGGTTCTGAGATTTTCTAGTGCATGCCAATCTATTTTCTTTACAGGACACCTCAATGGTTGTTTTCTGATCCGTCTTCGAGCTTTCCAACTTCTAGAAGCCTAGAAGCCGCCTACGCATTGTTAAAGCATCGATTTTCACCCCAACCCCTCCAAAGATTTTATAAATCAAAACTGTTGTTTTCAGGATTAATTTTGTTGGTTCTGATTAGATAGACACCATCTTTTCTGGACGTTGTTCATTTCTGGCCACATCGTCCTTTCCTTTGAGGCCATTTTTCCCTTTAATTATATTAGTAAAGCATCTAAACGCACATAACATTTAGCTGCTGTCTGTCCCTGAGTCATGCTCCTAAATTCAGTAGCTTCTCTTCTTAGGTGTAATATCCATTATGAATAAAAATTGATATGCTTGTTAAATAAAACGTTAAGTAATTCTCATATCTCTGCATTAACATTTCAATCATTCTAACAAAATAATTCAAAACTTCTCTGCAAAATGAAACATCGCCTTTCTACTCGGCATTATTGATATTAAGTAGGCTTAGATTTGGCGAAGGTTAACAAGATTAGATAATTTATATTTCGTAAATCTTCGTCTTTGGAAATCAAATTTCGGTTTTGAAAATAGTTTCAAATGTTTATTTTATACATATTTTATTATTGATGTAAAGGACATTCCTTCTTTTTACTATCCCTTAGAAGTTCACCTATTTTTAGTGTTTCTACTAATTTACATTTATGCGTTCAGTGGTCAATTTCTGTTTAATCTAAGGAAGCAAACTTGATGGAAGCTCTAGTTACACCACTGCTTCCAAGTCTTTTGTTCATGGGAAAAAGAAAAAGGAAAAAAAAAATCGCATTCGCCTATAGGTTATCTACTATGCGAGCAATTTTCTCATTAGTTATACTTACAAAATATATCAGAAAGATAATGAAGGTCTATTAAGTCCTTCCATTAAGATTTGAAACATATATTAATGAAACAGCCATCTAGCTGACGGATTGTCAGTATGGCAGGTGTACAATTTTTATCGGCTCTGACTGGATGACACAGGTGAGTGTACTGCTCCCAGATCTAATCAATGGCGGCAGATGAACGATAAAATATTATCAATCATCCAATTATGTTGCGTTAATTGCGCCCTCCTGCAGCATTTTAAATTTTTAAACTGCATGAAACCTACTGGCCTCACCTACCTTTTGGGATCGTCTAGAACGGCGGCTCTCAAACTGTGGTCCGCCCCTACAGGGAGTCCACGAAATATTAAAGTGCTATTAAGAGCACTTATTCTTAAATGCATAGACACAATCAATGCATTATGATAAAACTAAAGGTGATACAAGTTTACAATGTGTATTTATTGAGGTAAAGTACATTAGAATCAAATCAAAGGGACTGTGTCTTCCGGAGGGTGCTTTCAAATAGGTGAGCCGAAAACAGTCCCTGATTAAACATCCAACAGTCTACACATATAATGTCCTTTTTGCTGAACTGCAAAACATCAGATTATCAATTTTGACACTGAAAGAGATGTTCAAGAACTAAAGAAACATTAAACAAACTCGATTCACTTTTTGATAAATATCTACTACTGTAGATGACACTCGATAAAGTGAATTCAGAGATGAACGATGAAGATTTGTTTTCGTTCGCTAAGTTTTAGTGAATGTGGTGCACCACGTTTTTGTTACCAAGTCCCCATTTATGATTTATTGTAATTATAATAGTGAAAACAACACATAAACACATTAACTGCCCCCTCTTCTTCTACGAGTAGCTGGATTAGGTATTTCCTTCATGTAGAGTAAAAAGTGAAATTTAACAAGAGTGAGAAATAAAAGTGCAACAAAGAAGGAATTCACACTAGCAAAAAATGTAATTAAAATAACTACAGAGACCAGGTTAGGATTCAACCTACAACTTCTTGCACTACAGGTTCTTATGTAAGATATCGCCGAGATAAGCCCAACAAATGCTAATGTAGGCATATAAGGCAATTCCACACTATTGGACATAAAACGGTTGGTAGTTTTCTTATGTAAAGAAGGCGGTGTGCCGAATGGAACATCAAGAATCGAACAGTTCTTTTGTCTTCAGGTGTTTAACCCTAGACACTTATAAGTTTATATATATATATATATACACCTATCAGTCTGGCGACGTTATTGATAGAGTGCAGCATTGCAGGTGCGTATGTGATCAGCAATGTGGACCCTACAGGTCGCTGTCAGGTGGGTTCATGATCCAAGGATGCTATCTCTCTATCAGGTAACTCCCCAATTATCATCACAGAGTGGCCCAGTTTTAAACCTTCCTAACATAGAATTTTTTCAGAACGTTTGAATATTTCAGTGCCATTCACATGTTCGGTTCCAAGACTACTGATTCCCGAACAAAGGACGTTCATGTGCAGATTTGCATCAGTTGAAAAAGATGTTTCAGGATGAGGCAGAATTTCTACCAAAGGTAATCACTGCTGATGAAATAGAAAGCTCTGTGTGAAAATGGACATCATCATCACTACAAAAAGCAAGCAAACAAACAAACAAACAAAAACGAAAACGGTTGCTTCTGCTGGGAAAGTTATGATCATCTTATTTTTCGATATTCAAGGAATGGTTTACCAGAATGTCGTATCTGCACACACAGCTTTAACTGAGCTGAGAAATACCCTAAACATCTACAATAAGTTGGACATTGCACTACGATAATGCACGGCCTCACATCGCAAATCGAACCCGGTACATTCCGGCCAGCAGTTAGTAAAGCTTAACACTAGACCAAGGAAACAGTTACAAAATGCATATGTTTTATATATAGAGGGAAATGTAATTCGCGCAAGGCAAGGAAATCACTCTTAATGCAAGTATGTACACTTCTAAAACGGTCTGAATACTTTTTATAGTAACAGTTTAACTTTACTTTCCTCGGAATTCATTTGTTTGCAATTTTGCTTCCATTCTAAACACAATTCTACAAGTAATGACCTCTACGTATGAACCGATTGCTCTAAAATAAATATTACATTTATTTTTAAAACATTAACCTACAAATTTAACAATATTTAGTCAATACAATTTTAGGAGCGTAAAAGCTGGTTGGAAAAAAAATACACTTTTAATAAGCAAGGATTAGCAAACTTTTAAAAGGAATACATATATCACTAATGTATTGATAAGCAAATCTACATATACTCAGAATATTCATAGACTCCATAACCTGTGTATAAAACCATAAAAATAATCTTTAACGATTAACACTTTTCCAGCCCCTTTAGTGTATCGTTCAATCGAGGGGCAGACCAGAAAGCTTTTGGATGGTAAATGAATGACATAGAATTTCCAAGAATTTATCCAGAAAACTCAAAAGATATCTTATACAATATTAATAATCACTCGAACCTAACCTAAATGTCTCTAGTTTTAAATGCCGGAAAGGAAAAAGAACACGCTAAAGTGAATGAGACAAATACATAAAGTAATTTAACAGCAATTCACAAGTAAACCATGCCAAAGGAGCAGCCGCACTGAGTACATAATATTCAAAGCAGCTAACGACCTACAGACTACACAGAAATCACCTCCAAGAAGCCAACGCGGCTTCGGCAGCTTGTTATCAAGATCATGCATTGGAATCTCGGAATCTGATGCTGGTACGGTTACAATCCAACTCTCCTGCTGATGTAGCAGAGACAATGTAAGGCTATGTCGCTCCAAATGTACAGCTGTTTAATAAAGAATGAGCTTACTTCTTCCCCCCCCCCATCTTTACTCATCTTCATAATTTGGATGATATTTCTCAAAGTGGTCCCCGTCGAATGCAGTGCCAGTCTTCAAAGAAATGTTTGACAAATCCTTCAGAACCAGCCACCGCAGCTTTCACCACTGCTTCTGATGATGGAAAATGCCTCCCGCGAAGTTATTTCTTCAATTTGGGAAAAAGGAAGAAGTCAAAAGGGCTAAACCTGGACTATAGGGAGGGCAAGGGACATACTTCATGTGGGTTTTTGATATTGAGCAACAACATTTGCGATGTGCGGCCGTGCATTGTTGTAGTGTTAAGGACATCTCTGTAGATTGCTCAGTGTGTGCAGGCACTACTTTCTGGTAAACATTCCTTGAATATCCAAAAATAAGATGACCATAACTTTTCCTGCAAAAGCAATCACTTTTGTTTTTGTTTGTTTGTTTTTTGTGTTGGTAATGATGTCGATTTTCACACAAAGCTTTCTGTTTCATCAGCTTTAAATTCCGCATCTTCCTGAAACATCAACAACAGTTTGCTCGTGAATGTCCTTTTGTTCGGGAACCAGCAGTCTTGAAACCCACCGAGCACAAACACGTCTCACATGCAACTTTTCAGTTACAAACACGTAGGTGGTATCCATTAAAATATGCAGATTTTCTGAAATTTTCTTAGTACTTACTCTTCGACGATCCTCTCTCACAATGACAGCAGCCGCCACGGGTGGCCGAGGTCGTTAAGGCGCAAACTCTGAGTGGAAGGTCTGGGATTCAAATTCCGTCAGGACCGTCCTCCCTGACAGGTTTTTTTTTCAGGTTTTCCTCAGTCCTCATAACTGGCAAATGTCGGGGAGGTACCCTAAACTTAGGCCTGGAACGTTTCCTTCCTTAAAAAAAAATCCTTTCCCAATATATCATTTCATGTACTCAGTGTTCACCGCCTGTGGTGCCTCAGTAGTAAATAATCGGTTCCAAGCTCCTCCCTTAGCCTATCATAAGCATAACAATAACTATTAAAACATTTAATCTCTTGCATCTTATGACAGACTTCATAACTGTTTTTTCCAAGAATTCGTAGATCCTCCTATTTGATCTCTTTCCTTCCTCTTTTTTTTTTTTTTTATTTTTTTTTGATAGCTTAATGCCCAGAGGTGAAATTTGGTCACTATATTATAAATATTCCTTTTAATGTTTAAAAAAACAATTAAATTCTATCTTCTTAGTCTGTACATTTTTTTTAAATTGAAATGCTTTTAAATATCATTTAAGAAGTGTGTGTTGAAAAATATCTAGTTATGTTTTTGCGTTTTCCTTGCTAAGTATTACACTATTTGCAGATTTTCAACATTAAACCAGGAAATATTGCAGGATTCTCAGAACAATTTATATTCCACAAGATATATAATAAATCAAGTTATCATTATGACATAATGTAAAGAAGAAGTTCTGGATTTGTTCTAGACAACAGAGCGGTACAAAATTTCTGCTGACATCCATTTTTCTCAATTTCAAATTAGTAAATTAATATGTGAAGATTATAAATTCTGTGTTATTTCGAACATTTAGTGTATTAAATATACAAAACATTTTCATAACAACTGTTAGAGATATATAATGGAAACATGTAAAGCAGCTTATGGTAACATTTTGAAATTCTTTCCATAAAACTTGCAGAATTTTGAAACTTAACTTATGAATACATCAACATTTCAACAAAATGCCGTTTTGTGACATTCTATGTTCAAGTCCACGTTCCCAGTTGTACTGAAATGCAGATAAGACAAGGAGCTTATTACCGGGTGTGAATGAACTACACGATAATAATTTTAGATATTGTAGAGGCTCCCTGGATCAGCATTTAGAGATAGGTGATCTATGGTTCACAAGAAAAACATCGAGTTATATGGTAATAAAGAACTAAATGCAATAACGTTTTACCATATAGTGTCATCAAATCTGTTTATCAAGCTTCGAAATCACGTTTTTAATAGTTCATCATTAGCATTTTCAAGATTTAGTTCAGTAAAATTCTCGGATTAATCAACATGAGAATACGGCACTGAACAACGGCTAACTGATTTAACGTGTTATGTGGTTTAGTCTAGAAATAGCTAACCATCTGATTGGGTGGCCAAACGGATTAAAAAAATACTTGGGTTTTTAAAGCATTATTTCGGGTCCTGTGCGGTAGATTAATTAAAAAAATATCATTAAGTATGTATAACGCCGAGAGACCGGCAGAGAACAGGATCAGAAAGCGACATTCAAGAGTATGGTAACAGGAGGAGAGCAGAATTGGAGATGAAGTATGGGTTAACCTTTCCATTATTGCCAACATTTACATTTTGAAACCATAATATAACTATGTATCAACTACAGGGGGAGGAAAAAAGTTCACACACCCAAATTCTAAAATGGTCGCGCCCACCCGACTTAATTTGTCATGTGGCATAAATGATAATTAAAGGTTCAAGTATTAAATACTTAATTCAAATTTCCATATTTTATTTGTCATTATTTCATCGATGTCATTCATTAACAGATTTCCTAAAAAATTATACTGACGTTCTAAAAATATAAAATATAATCTAGACTTTGTACGGAAATATATTTTTTTAGCATTAAAGGTTTCACATAGTTCGGATGTTCAACAAATACATTTCGCAATAGCTTCATACGGACTAAAACCAGTGCCGTATTAAATAACATGCGCAACAGCTCGGCATTTTTTGTACAGTAGCGAAGTATAGAATGCCTTTTGTTTCTGCGTTAATCTCTTATTGTTCTGCTCGTTAAAAATGAACAGGAACGGCTTCTGGCGTTTCAGTTGGGATTAATATTGTTTATAATACTGTACATAATGAAGTTTTAAACCAAACTAAGCGGAATAGGGTATTGTAACATTTTTAAATAACAAACCACGCTTTCTATATGATACCTTCTTTTATGTTAGCAATTATTTTCGGTTGAATTATTGACAATTGATACGCTATTGCAATTCATGCAGGTCGGAAGGAAATCTATTAATTTCCTCTTACTTAAGAAATATGTGTTATTGGGGGGGGGGGCTTTTTAAAAAATATGTTTTGCCTTAACAACTCGGCTAATTGCTGTTAATTCCTTAGTTTCTCCAAATGCTATAACAACAGCTGTTGACACATAAACATTATTCACAATGAAAACTAGACATAATATAATGCAAGCCTCAGAGCTCGAGATCAGGCTATTTATAATTACTTACGTATAACATGACAAAGATTAAACTAACAGAATACATCTTTTGTTTAGAAACCGTTCTCAGTATATTCGTGCAGTTACAGCTCTTTATACGTTTCATCATAAATAACATTTGAATGATAAACTGCATTGCTAAACTATGTCATCTTACAAGCTATCACCGTTTGTTTCACATTCGGACATAAACAGTTTGTGTCTGCAGTTTTGGTTTTCTTGTTTCCAAAATCCGGCTTAGAGTTGGCTGTAGTTCCCAATAAATCCATTAGTTGGTGCTTTATCACTGTAGCTAAATTGTGTTTAGCAATCAGTTGTAAATATTGAAGTTACGAATACATTAATTGAAACTTTAACTATTTTTAATTTTTTTTCACAAAATTTATGAAAGTTCCATATTGGGGATTGAAATAAAAGGTAATTATATAGAGCATCACATTAATGTAAGTGGGTATATCGTGTTTTTTTTAATCTGGTTTTAGTTTTGATTCTTTATTTGTGGTTTCTGAATGAAAGGCAAGCATTTTTAAGCATTAATATTGTTCTTCTAAATTCCTACTTCATACTTAGTTGAGAAAGTATAACAACATTTTTGGTATTAAACAATTAGATTAAGGAGGTGGCGATCGTAACTTATAATTAATGTAAATCTTGACAATCAAGTGGGAAAGGAAGAGAAGAATATTGTAAGAGATATGAGTGCTGATCTGGAAAATGACTGTATAAAATAAGCAATAACAAGAGCAAATATGCAAAATTACCACCTTCATTTGTTAATTTTTCTGCGCTCATTTTCCAAGCAACATTTTAACATACGAGGTTCGGTTCATAAGTTTCCTTCCTAACCATTTTCTAGGTATGATACAGACACCATATTTCACTTTTCAATATATTACCCTGTATTGCAATACACTTCTCACATCTTTGAGTTCACATTTCAACCCTCCCCCCTCCGAAAATAGTCAGTAGACTTGTATGCAAAGTGGGCATAAATAGCAACCATCACTTCTTCGTGACACTTAAATTTCCTTCCTCGTTTTGAGAGGGGGAAATAGTCACTGGGAGCTAGATATGGTCTGTAGGGTGGATGGTTCATCTCCTTGAAATCATGTTTCTTCACAGCTTCCTTTGCAACAAGAGCTGCGTGCACAGAAGCGTTGTCGTGAAGAAGGCGCACACCACCACTCAGCTTTCCTCGCCTTCTCTCTTTGATGCAAGCATGTAGTCTATGCAGTACGCCAGCATAGTACCCCCCATTTGCTGTGGTGTTATCTGTATTCCATCACAGTGCCAAAAGATTGTGGCCATGATCTTCTTCGTTGACTGAGTGACCTTGACCTTTAGAGGCGGTGCTTCGCCAGATTTACGTCACTCCATTGATTCTCTTTTGGACAAGAGATCATAGTAGAAGAACACAGTTTCATCTCTTGTAGCAATGGTTTACAGAACTTCTCCCTCGTTGCCACGGCAGAGCTCCAAAAATGTCTCACAACAGATGACTCGTTGCTCCTTTTGGACTGAGAAAAGAAGTCTAGGCGGTTATCTTGCACTAACCTTATTCATGTTTAAATGTTCATGAATAATTTAAATGACTGATGTTTTAGAAAGGCCCAACCTTGCTGCTATTTCTGTAATTTTGAGCCGCCAGTCTTCCATAATTTTCCCTTCCACAAGAGCGATGTTTTCAGGAGTTTCACCTCCAAGGGCCGACCTGCATGCTCTTCGTCCTCAATGCCTTCTCCCATTCGAAAAAGTTTTGCCCCTTTCTTTTACGGTAGAATATGAGGGGGGATACTTCCCCATGTACACCGTCCAATCGCTGTTTAATTTCATTTGGAGTAGGTCCTTCTTTTGTGAAGAACTTAATAACAGCTCGATACTCCATTTTGAACATGTCACAATCTTCTACACATAGCCTTCTTTATGCAACTATATCTGAACAACTGAACACAACGGAGCAAAAGTTACAGCTGCAATTATTTACTTAACAGATAAGTTATGACACCAAATAAGGCGTTAAACCTTATCCGCGAGGCCGGAAACTCATGGGCCTACCCTCGTATGAGCATCCTAACATAACCTAAAATAGTAACAAAAAGGATTGGGCGATTTGTTTTCATATCAATTATTATTCGGCGGAATATTTATAAGTGTTTTTAAGATTTTCAGTGGTGAGAAAGTACGTATTTGGAATTTCATTTGTTCAGAATTATTCACGATTAAAGTGACTTGTGCAAGAAATTTCTTGCAGGCTTTAATTCACAAGAACGGGTTGTGCCAACCCCTACCATCCCGGTGACTTAAAACTTTAGCGTCAACACCAAATATTTCGGAATAGTTACATTCGCTAAAATTATCATTAGGATTTTATGGCATATGTATGTTAGCGATTTAATTTATTAAATTAGCAATAATTTGTTTCCGTTTCTACTTATTTATGCCATCCCTATATTTATGCTGAGTCATCTATAAAAGAATATAGGCAGTATAGTCAATTTATGAGCACACAGGATTCCATATCGTTAAATACCCAAGCTGTTTCAGAGACAAACAGTTTAAAGCACACATAGCCCCAAAGCAGCTGAAAGGTCGCTATTAAATCACACACAACTAAATTGATTCCTGTATCCGCAGTGTTGTCGTGTTATCACAGAATACACAGTAGGGACGGCTTAGGTATTTCCAGGGATCGAATTAGTTTACAAATTGCACGAAATTGATTGTTACTACCCGTTTTCTCCTTCAGATGAACATGCATAATGAAAGGAATGTAATAATTGAACATGAGCCGAGAACATTTATTGTTATGTATTTAATACACCGAATAGCATCAGTAATGTTATATGGTGTCAAAATCATAATAATGTTTATAATCGAACGTAACATTTCTGATATGTTTTCTATTGACGCTATATTTAAAGTTACTGGTTGCTGGCGGTTGGCGATTAAATTGGTGCAAGCTACGGAAATGATACCCGTTTCGATATTCAATCAACCAAAAGGCCAGATGTTCAAAGTTCATACAATTTCACCACTGGGAATTTTTAAAAACACTGAAAATTATTATTATTATTATTATTATTATTATTATTATTATTATTATTATTATTATTATTATTATAAATTGTATGCTGCTATTATGTGGCGAATGCTGCCAAGAATATTAATACAATAATCGAAGTGGTATTTGTACAGGAAATTTGTTCTTTGATAATTGCTTATTATACACAGTAATTTTGCAGAACACTACTCTTCTCTTAACGATATTCTTCTCTTCTTTCCCAACTTGATTATCGGGTAAAAAGCATCACATGGTAAAGCTTCTGTAAAAAGCGGAAAACACAATATATGCATTTCAGCGATCTTCATTTATGGTAATTATAAAATTAAGCTACGTTCGCTAGCTCCCAAACCTAATATTTATATCATAAATATAATTTAGATATGTTGTTAGGCTTCCTCGGATAAAAATGGAGTAGAATTTTAGGAGAAAAATTAAAATAACACTTGTAATGCTTAAAAATACTTCTCCGTAGCTCAGAAACCACTAATAAAAATAAAAACCGAACCCAAGGTTTAAAGCGCACGATTTACCCACCTTAATTAACGTGGTGTTCTACATAATTACCTTTTATTCGCACTTCATATGTATTTTTTAACAATAAGCACAATTTCATTTGAATCTGCAACTTCTGCATTTAACTGCTAACTACATTAGCTAAAGCGATAGCCGCGACATTACACGGGTTCATTTAGAAGTACACTCAACTCTGGGCCGAATTTAGTAGCAACATCAAAGGTGCCGACACAAGTCGTCTCTACTGTATACAGGAGCTGCAATTTATGCAAGCAAAAAATACATAACTTGCTAGACTTATAATAATCAAAGAGTATGAATCAATATTTGCGAAATAAATGTAGATGTGTAATATTTTTCATTAGAACCACATTTTGATGAATTACATGAATAACTGTTTAAAAATGTAACCAGTTACGAAAATTTCGAAAAACCGCTTCAGAAAGTACAATACGCTATTAAATGATATTGTTATACTTAATACAAGTAAAGTCATAGACACTCTTCCATCCTGTATACACAATTGTTTTTCCTACAAGATTGTGTGCTGTTAATATATACTATTGTGGGGTGTTTTAATATGGGTATTTCAGGTTATCAGGATATTAATTTCAGTATATCTTTCTTAAATGCATAACCTTTCCACATTTTCAATGTCCACAAATTAATATATTATACTTTTCTGAATCACAATTCTAATATATCCCTGAACGTTTTTGCCCATCCAGTTTGACTCTTCGTTTTCACAAGGTACTTATATTTAGGTTGTTGTAGTGTAGATAGTATTTTGAAAATAAAATAGAAAAATATAGTTTTGCTCGAGGTTTCAAAAAATTATTTACTAATCTGTTAAGTGAACCAGGATTACACTGATAACATAAATAGATACATTTTTAGTTTTGTACAAACAAATTTTAGCTCAGATCTAAATAATGTAAATTGAAGAAAAATAAAAGAATTATTTTATTAGTCATGGCAAACATTTTATTTTATTTTTCCGAAAATGCGTTAAAAGGAAAATTTAATATTAGTGATCATAAAACTTGGGTGTATTTTCAAGAAATAATTATATGTTGTAAATGAAAATTATATTCATGCACAAGTGTCATTTTATCTTATTTCACCATGCTCCACCCATTTCAAAAAGATGGAGCACCCCTTTATTTTTACGTTGGGTGTGAGAGAGTACCTCAATTGACTTTTTCCCAACGGATGGAATGCCAGAGGTTCACCTCTGATATGGTCTTCATGTTCACCGACTTTGATGCAGTTAGATTTTTTTTTTTTTTTTTTTTTTTTTACTTGGGCCTTTATCAAAAGTCAAGAGTGTACAAAATCAAAGTAATGGATCTGAATAATTGTACTCAAGAAGCATGTGCAGCGATTTCAAGCGATGTGCATACAAACGTTTTACGGACTGTATTCCATTGTTGGACACTAAGGATTGTTTAATGAATTGAAACTTTATCGTGATCAACGTAAAACTCGTTCCAATCTCATGATATATGTAATTGCTTGTAACCAAAATTTCTTTGATCAATATTTAAAAAAAAATATTTCACAATAGCTGTATGTATAACATTAGCTAGAAAGGAAAAATCAGACTTGAAAAAAATCGGTGACAACTGAGATACCGTGTCCTTCTCCAAGCACAGAACCACGAACCTCTCTCATCTGATTTAAGGTTTCTCCACTGCAAGAGATTAATTCCTTAAGAAGTCGCTACGAGTACTAGAAAGTTTAACCACAGGAGTTATACACAGAAATTGTTCTTTTTACACTAGTCATATTCTGACCTGTGATCCGTTTCAAGTTTGATTTTTCCTTTCCATGCAGTTTGTGGTTAAGCTGGAAGCCCGGGTAAAACTTGTAGCATTTCGAGTTTGCTCTTAAGGAATAACTTGTGTCTTAGTAGAGAAACCATAGGGACATCTCAGGGAGATGAGAGAGGTTCCGTGCTTAGAGGAAGACATGGTTGGTTAGATCCTCGTGACGGAGGGTCAAAGATGCGTCGTTTGAACCCGGCAGTGATCCAACTTTTTAAATTTTCCTTGGTTTACCAAAACTCTTTATCCTATAGATTTGTAAGCTAAAACTATATTTTTTTATATTAGACATTCTTTTAACATGTTTATACACAATATATTTTTTTTAGTAATTTAAAGATATTTAATTCTTCTTGAATTTCTTCTTTTAATGATTTATATAACAGAGTGCCTTAAGAATTTCATTTTGGCTACTCCTGAAATATTTTCTCTGTTTTATTAAAGTTGATTCATTTCCAAAACAACATAGAAACAGTGCCTATTTTATAAAATTAAATTCTAGTTTCTCTTCTAGCTTTTAAAACTGTGTCTTTATTGTGCCCCATGCGCACATTTCATTGAGAGGAAGAGATTTCACTTGATTGGTGGTAAAAAATATTGGAAGTGCATACGTGCATGCGTCTTAGTACTAAATGCCAGCAAAGAGCAAGTGTTTGCCAGTCAGTTTGCGTAAAAGGAGTCATTTCGTAACGAGTGGAATGCTGTGAAATTTTGTTTCCGTTTCCAGAAATTCGGCATAGAAGCGTGCGCGATGTTACAGCAAGCACATGGCGATAATGTTCTGTCACAATAAACCGCACTTCGGAGGTTCAAAAACGTTAAGTAGGGTCGTGTTTCAGCAACAAAATAGGGCGATCCAGGTGCCCCAGCCACTGCAGTGAATGCTGTCACTGCTCGGGAAGATCGACAAGTAACAGTGAACAGATTGGTAGACATGTTACAGATTTCCCATGGTAAGGCATTCATCGTTAATCTGCACGATCCCTTATACATGAGACGAGTATGTGCCAGCTCTGAGATGACTGACTTCTGAACAGAAGACAGTACGAGTGGACGTGCGTTGAGAGCTTCAGCGTCTGAAAGAGGAACATTGCGAGGTATATCTGAATTCCATCATTACAAATTATGAGACTTGGCTACACTATTCCCATCCTAAAAGCAAACAGTTGTAGAAAACTAAGGTCGTTCTGTCGGTAGGAAAGCTTATAGAGATTTCGTTCTTTGACTTCGTGGAACATGAAGTACCCCCGTAAACAATGAATTTTTAATGATTAATGGGGAGTATTACAAGGCTTTTGGAGCGTCCTGGCCTTTAGCTGAATCCATCTTGTTAGAGCCTTCATCTTGACAATTCACACCCTCGTGTTTGCAACGTTCTTGCTCAACATTTGGCCAGAAAAAAAAAAAAAAAGAATATGTGCCCCATCATCCATACAACCCAAAACTAATTCAATGTGACTTTTCTCTGTTTCTTCGTTTCAAAATCGAGCCGCGGGAAAGATTTTGATTCAACGTGAAGGAGACGGCGACGGTTCTAAGGACGGTGTGTTAAAACGGTTATGGGGACCATACCAAATTTGATCCTTCGTAAGTAAAAACTTTTTTTTTTCTTTATTGAAATATAACTTATGCTATGAAACAGTCGGTACCTGCGATCCAACCCCTCTGAAATATAAATATAATATATATGTTGTAAGCCTAATCATTATATTTCGTGCATTATTTAATTAGTAATATAGATATTATATATACCTGTGCGTGTGTATCATGAGGTATAACTTTGATATGTCGACTATATAAAAGAGACAGTTCTCTGTTGTAACTTTCTACGGTAGCCCAGCCAAAAACGGGATAGCGCCAAGGAGGCAATAAACGGCCATACAAAGGAAAGTGACGAGTGTTATGCCACTCCATTGGTGAGGGTTAATAAAGTCCAGGCTTTCAATACGCTAGCCGTTTGCACAGTTAACTTTAAATCAACCAATGTAAATAAATGTTTTAAATTTCCAAATAGTAGCGGCTGGCAGGTGAATTAAATTAGTCAATAGTAGATGTGTATTTAGAATTTTTAAAGCAAGGCGCGAAACATATACGTGCTTGTGTGACCCCCTTTGGCTTGGTGAAGCCAACGCTTAGTTAATTTGAATCGAATATATAAGGAGGTGTTTGCCCAGTTGGGGCAGTAATTCAGATAGTCAGATAATTAGATTAGACACAAGAAGTGAACTTAACTGAAAATTTGAAGTTAAGTTCACTTATCTTCATTTAAGTTCAAAATTTCAGTTAAGTTCACTTTTTCTGTCTCTCCCAATGCTTCTACGTTCCTAGATATTTCTTTATGCAATGGATCTTTTCTTACGTCTGTGTACATTGAGCCTACCAATTTACAACAGTATCATCATTTTGATAGCTGTCATCCCTTGCATATCAAAAGATCTATTCCTTTTTCTCTTTCAGTCCGTGGTCATCGTCTTTGTAACAACTTTTCATCTCTTGACAAGTATATTAAAAACCTAACTCAAAAGTTCCAAAACCAAAATTATCCTTCCGCTCTTTTAAAATCCCGTATAATCCCAGCGCACAAAACTTTCCAATGCAAACTTAAAACTTCTAATAACTTCATTAACCTTGTTACTACTTACGTGCCTGCAATTGAAAGCATCAGATCTATTTTGAAAGAATGTCACGATAATTAATGCATCCATTTTTAAATGATTTTTCTAAATTTGTACCCCGCCTTAGTTTTAGAATATCCCCTAACCTTAAAACTATATTTCGCCGAAACCTATCTCCTCCGAATTTACCTCGTCCCATTACAGGCTCATATTCTTGCCAACGTCCTAAATATAAAACCTGTGCGATAATTATGCCGTGCCATTCATTCCACCACCCTAATTTATCCAGAAAATTTAACATTTTTTCATTTGCTACTTGTTTTTCTAAGAACGTCGTATATATGTTATCTTGTAAGCTTTGCAAAGCATTTTATATTGGTTTAACTTCTACTGTTGTTTCGCTACGTATGAACAATCATAGACGTTCTGTTAAAACCAAGTCTCCCTTGCATGCCTTATCTCACTGTAAGGATTTTGATAATGCGTTTAATTTTACACTTATTGAGGCTTTACCTATACAATGCTGTGAAAGTTTACTCAGAGATAGAGAAATGGCCGCTATATTTTTACATAAAGCGCGTATACCACCGGGTTTAAATCTTACGTATTAGTTTTTTCCCCCCACACACTCTTGTTGCTAGTTTCATCTGTTTCCATGCATAACGTTACCTTCGATACTCAGTATTTACTTTTATCACCTTCACTTGTCTTCTTGCCATAGAAGAACTCTAGTAGTTGGAAATATAGCGATTACAAGTGATGTTTTATCCTTTTCTACTTTTATAATTACTGTTAATTGTTACATTGTTAATAGTGTTACTTTATTTTTCTTTTCCTTTTATATATATAACCAGAATGAAGAATCAAAAACACTGCAGGTATATTCTTTATACATTTTGTATGTTCTTCCCTTAAGCAAATAGATACTAGAAATATCATGCCAGCAGTGTTACTTTTTCTCTATCTTTTTAGTAATTGCAGTCCACACTCGACGTGCGTCGTATCGAGACGGCTAACGCTTCTGATAGGGGATAAAGAGGAATTTGCGTTAATTTCGTTCAGTTTCCAACGCCGACACTACAGAAGATTTAACAGATCAACGCCAGGGGCCCCTTTTCAAACATTTAAGCAGCAGCTCAAAGGAATGGCCCTGCGCTTTACTGCAAACTGCCTGTAATTCTCTGAGAAAATTGGCCAAAGGTTAGTTCCGTTATTTTGTGATCTCGGCAGTAACCTTGTCTTTGATTCTAGTCGTACTAAGCCCGGCAGAATTACCGAAGAAGACATAAACACAATGATGTTTGATTTTAAGTAACTCAACTTTGCAATAGGAATCTACTCTGTTAAACATTTAAGGTACACACATGCACTTCCTAGTAAGACATTTTCTATACTCGTATTGATTAAAACTAAATCATTTTAATGGAATTTAATGCAAAATTAGTTTTATTAAATTATAACAATGATTAAGACTATTTTTGCTCCACATTTACTAATACTTTTTTTTTTTAAATATTTTGCAATAAATAAGAAATGGTTTCCTATCATATTCATTAATATTTAATAAATGTAAAGGTTCTAAAAACTCATTTACATTAACCTTTAAATTCGAAATAATTAAATACTTTAAGAATTTTAATACTAACCCTGCAAGAATACATTATTCTCAGAAGAATGGAACCTTTCTACATAATATTATTTTAATTTAAAGAAAATATCACGAAAAGCCTCAAATTTTACAAATTTACTGCACTTTTGGTGTAATGAAACACATTGAAGATAATCACAAAGATGTGACAGACAACTTTTTCTCAGATATTATGTTAGAAACCAAGTGGTTCATACACATGTCTTCCTTTGCAGCATATTTATTCTTTTTCTTAAATCCTCACAGGTATCTCCTCCTTATTTTATAAACTTCGGACAACTTCTTGACGCAGTGTCAATTCACAATTTGTCGAGACCTTGACTAAACTCTTCCATAACGTTCCAGGAAATGTTTTCCGTCTCCTCCTAGCATCTAATTCTGTTTACCTTAGTTGAAATGACACACATTACAGCAGTTTGAGGGTTACCAGTCCCACATATGATATTTTGTGGTATCACATTGAAATAACATTGAAGGATTCATTATTATTCTATGTCTTGCAGACATTTAGCAAGCGTTTCAGATGTAAGACGTTCATAAATAGGCTTTACTGCCGGAATAATGTTCAAAGGAAGACCTTCATTAGCTTTATAGTTGCGTAGTTCCTCTTTAGCGTTTGCTTTATGATAACTCGCCAACTTGCCTTCCGCTCTGGACACCTATGTTAGCGTGGCATCCTTTCGAACTGCAACAAAATGGTAGAAAGTTGCTCATATTGCAATTCCCATTTTGCTTGCATTTTTAATGTTCTTTATAAGTGCGGTGCCAAAATAATTTTGAATTTTTGTTTCTTATTTTGGTCTGTTTACCTTTACCAAACATTTTTTCTGCAGTAAGGTTATGCAGAATCTCTTTTCCTAACATCTTGAATGGTGTTTTACTACTGAGGCATCACAGGCGGTGGACACTGATGATAAATGAAATGAAATTATATGTTGGGAAAGGATATTTTTTTAAGGAAGGAAACGTTCCAGGCCTAAATTTAGGGTACCTCTTGCCATTTATGAGGACTGGGAAAAAGTTGGAAAAAGTCTCAGTCAGGAAAGACGGTCCTGGCGGGATTTGAATCTCTGACTTTCCGCTCACGAGTCCGCACCTTTACGACCTCGGCCACCCGTGCCGGTTTCCTGACATTCAAAGCTCATTGAAAGCTCTTTATATCCTAGAGATTTTTTATCAAACTTTTGGAAAACAGTTTACATTTAAAAACAAAAATTATATCTTCTGTTCACCTTATTAACTTTGGCAAATATTCACATTTTTAATGAATGAAGTAAATTAAATTTCCTATATATTTTTTTTTTCCCCGCAAAATCGCCTCATAGTATTGAAGATATCTTTATTGCTGGTTGAGATCTAGAAATTAAATTGCCTTCACACATTTTATTTTATGTTATTATATACTTTGTAGTAGCTAAGTTAAAAATATGAAATAGTTTAACTCATTTTTTTTAATGAACTACTGTACATAGTTATAATTATACCTTAAATACACAAATTTAAAATTAGAACGTGCATTCTAAGAATGATTGTAAAATTAATTTTATTGAAATAGATTGACGGTCAACTATACATTTTGATTAGTTATTTATGTTTCATTTATGATTATAAACTCTCCAAAGCACCCAATATACAATTAGACTAATTCAGTTACGGGCGGGTGCATACCGGGAGAAATCAGTTGATAAGACCTATGATACATGTGCGGGTAGTAACTTGTAGTTAGTCTTTGGAAACTTTGTCGGCGATTAGTTTGTGAGCTCCTGTTTTTTCCCGGTGCTTTTATTGTGTGTAAATTGTGTGCTAATTGCTCTTCGTTATGCCCCTCCCATATAAAAAGTCTTAAAGTACTGGTTTTTATGTACGATTACATAAAATACATTTTTGTAGAGAAATGGTAGAACGCGCAAGAAAATATATTGGCAGTCATGTTTCAGGCAGAGAAACTGTTCGCCAATTTGCAAAAAATTTAAGACGCAGGATCTCTCAGCAATGAGAAACGTGTTCCAAACTGCCCTGATCTTGTAGAAGAAATGTTAGTTGAAATACCGGAATTTCTTATGCCGATTCCTGCAATTATTGCCACCGAGGGGCACCATTTTAAATATGTTACAAAAAGATTAGTTATTATCATTATAATCATTAATTAAATGGATTTTTTTCCTAACTGGCTTTCTGCTATCTGTTTGAGTTTGATTGACGTTTATCTCAATGCTTTGCAATAGGTCATACATTTTCATTTTGTGCTTTCAGTAAAGATACAAACACTAAAATAAGAATATTAACTTTATGGGCGGTGAAGCGATTCGCTTTTTTTGAATGTGGGAGCTGAAATTTCGCATTAAATAGCTGCTCTTTAGGCGATCCATAACTCAAATTAGCCTACACTATATTAATATAATCTTTTTATTCAGAAAATAATTTCTCCTTGTTACTTGTAAATTTATGTATATGCGGCGTTTATCATGTGATAAAAAAGGGGAATGCCCATGTGCGGCCCATAATCCTATTTCTAGTCCATGTGTTGCCCAGGAGGTTTTTAGTCGACGGTCGAGGTATATCCCTGGAATTTTGAAGGATGGTCAATGTGCGGCCTGGGAGTACGTAAATCATGCTATAAATACAAATCAATATATTCCTTCCCATTTTGCAGACCTAGAACGACCCGTAACGAAGTGTAAACACGTATTACTAAATATGAATATACAACTTGTTACAAAAATGGTTAAAATATTGTTTGTAAAGCATGTAGCCTGCGTCTTTTAATATTGGGATGTTCATCTTACATGATGAAAGACATCTTTAGCTGGTAGAAACTTCAATGGAACTGCCTTTAAGAACGATAACCTAGTGATAGTTCTGCTACAGTGCCATCATTTTCACCCTGAAGAATTCTCCCTTTTCTTTGGTTATTTTTTATTTATTACTTACTTGTGCGCTTCTGAGATTCACATATGTTCTAGAACATATATAAAAATAAAAATAATAGGATGATTCATATAAAATATCCCTTTTAGAAGTGAATGAAATGATTCGCATGCATTTGTTGTTCGGCATGTTGAAAAGCTGGATGTTAGGAAAACACTTGCGACATAGTTTTCAATATGTAATCAGTAAAGTGAAGGATGCTATCACGTAGGTGCGCTTGTATGTCGTCGGTGTTTACTACTGCTACAATACGCTCAGCTAGTTCAGGGTTTGGCATTATAGTTGGACTTTTTAGATTGATACTTCTGGGTTGAAAGGAGTGTGATTTTAACTAACAAAATCTCACTGGAAAGTAATCTACGAAGTTTATTTATGTTTTGTCATTAACTCACAACTTTTATGATAAAATGAGATCTGAGAATTATATTAGATGTAGGCTGGTCACCAGACAGACGTGACGGAATTTATATTTCTCTTCCAACAAATGTACTTTAGTGGTAATGTTCCTATCCTAGTTGTTAATACCAACAATAATCTGTTTGATTTTATTCCATACTCCACACAATTTTTCTTTTTATTGTTAATAGATATTTAATAGGCTTATTTTATCTTTGTCATTTAATATACTCCTATACCGGCACTAATTCAAAATGGTGACTCGACTCTTAGTATTCACCACGGCTGATAATTCATAAGTTCTTTCCACGAAATATAAGTCACAACTTCTCCTATGTAATATTAAATGCAACTTTTTACGGAGTACTAACCATGATTTCTTCTAATGGAATATAAAGCACATCCTCTTTCTACGGAATAGAAAGCACAATTAACTAAATGTTTTGAAATATCGGTCACTTATTACAATGGATTGCAATAATATTGCATTATTTTCAACACAAGTATGACTAAACTAATAAAATTTGTTAATTTCTATTTAGTCGCAATAAAGCTGTCTGTCTCGTATTTCATTCTTGGTGCACATTATTAATGTTGTTACGCTAACCATTGGTTACAATTGTCTTTATCTGTAGTTAATATTTTCATATTCTTGACTGTGTATGTGTTCCTTTAAACCGTTACATCTATATTATTCGGTAAGGCCAACAAACAAACATTAAGACATACATTGTAAAAGTCCTTATCTGATACACGAAATCTATACAAATGAGCATACAAGATTTACAGGATTTAAAACATATTAGCAACGAATATTTGTTATTTGAATTGACAGTTAAAGCCCTTAGTTAACATAAAATGTGAAAATGAACTCATTAAATTTATATGATTAAAACGTATATTTTCAAATGAACGTTTGAAGCTTTAAATCGAATATTATATCCTTTATCTTACGTAATAACATACGTAAATTAACTTATTAAATTAACATAGATAAATAACCATTAGCATTAAATGTTTGGGGTTTTATATTGAACATTATAGCCCTTACCTAATATAAAATATATGAAAATGAACTTATTAAATTAATATAAGTAAACAACTGCTATCAATAACATTTATCATTGCATTAATTTAAGGTTTAGTATACAAATACATCATTAGGAAAATGTATCTCTAATGGCGAAAATATGTCTTTTGATAATTAAAATAAGATAGTACATGACAGATTTCGATTCAATCATAGGATATAGACTGTTACTAATAGGATGTCTATTACTACAACGTTTACCTACTGCCAAAGCTATCTTTATAAATATCCCTTGAGATAAAACACTATGAACTTAAACCATTTACAGTTTCCAAAATCTTTTTTATCTCCGGGCACTTATTTAGAATAGATTTGTTTGTATAGCAAGCTTCTTCATATTCCACCTGGAGTGTTTTCCACTAACCATACCTTTACAGCGGTACGATAAAATCTGCATTTGAGACATAAGAAACAACGAGAGAAACAAACATATAAACATTTTAAAGTACATTAAAGAGAATGGCGAAAGAGGACTACCGTAGAATGAAACAGCAAATACAAATAAGATAAATACAACTAAATACTTTTCCGGTGAAAGTTATTTTTGAAGAACAACAAGGGGGAAGCAGAAATAAAAGATACAAAGGAACACGGGGTAAACTCTGTTTTCATTTTTACTGGAAAAAAAAAAATGCAACACGCTTTCGCGAGATACGGAGTTCTTTCTGTAATGACTTTTAGTAGTTAAAACAACTAACTGGAGTCGAATAAATTATTTAATATCATTACCATAACTTCTTTTGATGCAATTATATATTCTATTAAAATTTCTTGTATGCTTTAAACTAAATACACAGATAAGCTCCTCAAAAATGAATAGAAATAAAGTTAAAATGTATGTAAATATTATATCCTTATTTTATATGCATTTTTATTGAGTATTTATTTTACAATACAGCCAAAATATTGTGTATATGCATTTTATACATAATATTTTTCCACAGGCTGTTCTTTATGTCTTCTTCTAAAACTATCAGTTCATCTTATTATTTGATAATTTTTTTCTTCGTTTCCCTTCAAAACAGCCATCTTATTTTATGTCCTATCCTCTGCCATCTTTTGATATGTCAATTAAATTTTTTTCTTGGATTTTGTTAAGAGCTTAATTTTTACATAAATTATTTTTTAATAATTCTCGAATTTTTTAATAGTGTTTAATGCCCGTTTTTACTACTGCGGCACCACAGGCGATGGACACTGGTGATACATGAGACGAAATGATATCTTGGGAAAGGACTGTTTAAGGAAGGAAACGTTCCAGGTCTAATTTAGGGTACCTCCCCGGCATTTGCCATTTATGAGGACTGAGGAAAACTGGAAAAAAGCTCAGTCAGCGGGTCCTGGCGGGATTGGAACCCTAGGCCTCCCACTCACGAGTTCGCACCTTAAAGACCTCGGCCACCCGTGGCGGTCTCTCGAATTTGTGATTATAACTAATTGGTTATCTAGCTATTTTCCGCAGAAATTCATTCTGTAGCTAATTAATTAGTTTCAGTATTTCACTTGTAGCATCTGCCCCATCATTTCAGTAAATTTTAAACATTCGCTTCCCTTTGATGTTTGTGGGCGTCGATATTTAGAATGTACTATACCAGGGTACCCTGGAAAGGTGAATTAACAGTGCAGGAGAAGGAGGACAGCTTGACAAAATTCAAGGATTAGTACAGGTTAGATCAGATAGAGCGGATTTTGTTGGTGTTATGTCGATCTCCCGCACGTCAAAGTAAAAGGTTTATTGTGCAACGCTTTCGCTGTTCCCCAATATCAGTTACTTGCACAAGTTGAGTATTTTGGTTCCAATGTTAGAGTCCATTCCCAGGTCTCCCTGGGAACGGAAAGAGTAAATGCCTTTCTTACCAGGGATTGGCAATTAAAACAGGATATGCTAGGCAATCTCCTTATCCTGTTTACAAAACGTTTAAATGGATCTTCATAGTGTTCCACTTTAAGTAAATAGACATTTCCTGAAGTGACACCTTGCAGCAATTAACGCAACTTGTTCCCTTGTCCCACTTCTATCCTATTTTAGGAGAGATAAGGAAAGAGTGTTGCTTGGACCTAGGGCCAGTGTCTTAGTTTATTATTGTCCAGAATAGATTTACCACATAATTTGGTGTTTTTACCGCGGTCTTAGCAGTACGTGTACTGATTGCAACTTCGGGTTCAGGGCCAACAAACAGTGTATCAGTAACCTTTTTTTGCCAACTGGTCTGCTTTTTATTTCCTTAGACGCTCCCATGTCCCGGCATCCACCGCTGTTCATGCCTGTTGCGAGATGCCAGACAGTTAGGGCATTTAGATATCCCCATACCAGTTTATATTAACCTGGTCAGAGGAAAGTACTTTTAAGGCATTTTGACTATCTGAGAGGATGAGAATTCGCTTATCATGGTAACCTTTCTCAAGTCCTCTAAGTTCAGGATAGTAAATTCTTCTGTCTGAAAAACTGTGCAATATTTAGCAAGGATGATACTGGTGTTTATCCTTAGAGAGAATTCATATATTCCTGCACCCGATTGTACCTCTATACGGCATCCATCGGTAAACCATACAAGTTGGTTGCGTTCTTTATTACGCGGGATTCCTTCCACCCATTAGATGCAAGAGTTACCTTAAGTGGGGGGGAGAACAAAATTGAGTGTTCATTAGGTCGGGCTTCATGCTCAGTACTGAACTATCCAGGAAATTTAGAATGGAGGTATGTCCAGTTGTTACACAGCTGGTTCTCCAACTTCCGGTCTGTACCAAGCGGTATGCAGTAAGTGTAGCCTCCGCTAGAGTACATCTGAAGATCCCTGTAACACATAGACATGCCACTCTCTGTTACTTGGTAATATTACCTGCTATAGTACTATTGTAGTATTTTTCGTCACCAGACAATGACGCCGTAAGATATCTACTACTTGACCATTGCGCCACACAACCAATGGCTGGTGTGTGGCTTTAGGCCCCAGGTTGTTCGGTTAGTGCTTTTGATGGTTACAAGAAATCACCAGGATCTTCGTAAAGTTTGTCAGTATGATAGTTCCAGACTAGTTTCTTATCCAGTACAAGACCTAGATATTTAACTGACTCAGAATATTCAAGGATTAAGTTGCCTAGTTTTAAATTTCCTAGGCCTTTATGATATCTCCTGTTAGTAAAAAGAACAACAAAGTTTTGCTAGGATTAATAAATTGATCCTCCTGCATGCACCACCTGTGTGAATGTTTCCCCGCTCACAGTTCATCAGGTCTGAGCAAATTCAAGGATACTATTGAAATCGAATCGTTAACGCAAGACACGCGCCCAAAAATGGGGATTATAAAATTCGGCTTGATAATTCTCTGTATAACGTGAACTAAAATTATAGCAGTAATTAAAGGGCAATAAATTGTGAATTGATTAAGAATGGAATAATTTAAACAAAAACTTTCACAACATATAATAAAAATATCTTCTTCTTCTTCAGCCAACGTCCATTCTTGACTGGTCAGCCATTTGAGGCCGTGTCACCAGTTCATCCGCGCTGTTCCTTCTAAGAGTTTTTCTTGAGTCACTCTGAAGTGCTGTACAGTGTAGAAAATGATCAGCCGTTCCTTCCTCTTTTGATCAGAGGGGGCAGATCGGAGAGTCGACTACGCCGATTCTGTGCAAATGTTTTTGTAGGTAGTCGTGGCCTGTGGTCTTCCTGAATGTGGCCACGATCACTTCGTGGGACAGATTGTTGGGGATAAGTTTTGATATAATCGGTTCCCATCTTTTACCAACTGCTGCTGCCCTCCAGGAGTCTGCGACGACTTTCTTTATACTGTCTGAAATTACATAATGGCGTAGATAGAAGGGAGTGACGGTTGATTCATTGCGCATCCTTCCTTCGCCAGTCTGTCAGCTTCTTCGTTTCCGCTGATGTCACAGTGACCAGGGGCCCATTGTAAGTGAATCTCTACTTACAGTCTCAGTAGTCTTTCTTTACATTGACGTAATAATAAATAAAAATACGGCACATTTACCTGTCAGGTTATGTTAAATCTTGTACAAAGGAATAATAATTTACGAATTTATAAACAACCTGTCTTCATACCCAAAGAAAAATAAAATATATGAAAAAATATGATTGTACGATTCATTGCCAAGAGAAATTTACTTTAAATATGCCCTTAAAATCACCTGGCAAGCAATTAAGATGTTACCTAAAAGAGAACTGAAATTGAAAAGAAATTCATTGTGATCACCAAGTTTTTGTACTATAATACCTGGATCACTGAAATGCACAGCCAAGAGGCTCCTTGAAATTTCTAATTAAAAAGATAAATAATTACCCCTAATTCGTGCGTCTGCTGAGGAAGAAAGATCTGCTCTAAAGGAAAACCAGGAGGAACGTAGTAAGGTCAACTATCTGGGATATTCTTTAACAGAAAAGGTGTATCGGTCAATAGGCGAACGCTACTAATATGAAAACATTTCTAAGGAATGTGCTCAAGGAAAGTGCTTAAAAGATGGAATGATTTATCGATCTGGATAGATGGATAAGCGCAAAACCGGCACACACTAGGTATGGAAAGCACCTAACAATTGAACTAATTTCATTGAAACATCATGGACACAAATAGTAAAGCACAAAATACGTTAGGAAACAGTCTTTTTGTAGTTGCGCTTGGCGATGTATGTTATAAAGTTGGTGAGATTGTGAAAATTTAATGAAAGGTGCTAAATAAAAATCCGGTTATCGCCCCATGTACTCCATATCTGAAGTGCTAACTGGTGATAACTTCAATATATAAGATTTCGAAGTAGAACTGACATCTAGTGATTTCGCGTACTTTAAATATCCTGCAGATGTTGGAATGAGCTTTTTAAAATAATGCTTAAAAATTAGAGGAACGCGTGTTTAAATTGAGACTCCAAAATAAATAATGATACGATGTAATTTTTGACAGTCTAATGTTATGTTTTGAAGCATTCTTTAAAACTAGAATAAAGATCTTCTACGTTTTGTCAATTTTACTCTAAATAAATTGGTGAAATTTCAAGAACAGTTGAGTGTGTGCTCTTTGACATATTTTTTTTTGAAAACAGGATTTCACAGCAATCTGTGGTAGGAAATTGTTATTTTGTGTTCTCCGAGACTAATACACAGCAATGAAACATCAGCCACAAAGTTGCTGTGTGGATTGAAAAGCGTCATTGCATTCACTTTGTCTGCAGAATTCTTCATATCAGCTCTTCCGTCATCCATAGGGTTTGGGGGCGACATATAGAGACGGGGATACATGGGGCCTGGACAAAGGCGTAAGAAGTCAACAGAGGCACAGAATAAATATCTTAACCTATCAGATTTACGCAGACACAAATGTACAGCCAGAGATCTACAAAATGATGTACGAATAACACTGAAGTGGTGATTTCTGATCAGACTGTAAGAAACGACAGAGAAATGCTGGGTTGAGATCTAAAATCCTTTTTCAAACTCCTAGTGTGACACGTCTGCACAAGGATTTCCTCATAATCATCTCAACTGGCAGCTCCGCCAATGAAAGGCTGGTCTCTTCAAAGATGAATCAAGATTTCATGGTCGTGGTTGTGATGGTCGTGCCCTTTGCATATGATGTGGACCGTAATTTTCTCCTAATGCATGATAATGCTAAATCTCTTACAGCACCGATTACCAAAGATGTCATGCAAGAATACCAAATTCGGGTGATTTGTTTGTTTGGTTTGTTTTATTTACGGACGCTCTTTAACATCTCCGGTCATCAGCTTCCCATTCAATTCAGGGCGTGAAACGGACAACAAATTTTGCTCAGAGGCCTCTTCTTTAAGGCTTGAGGTTCTTTTTCCTGCCATAAATGTACGACACGGGTCCCACGGTTTTACTTCCCTTCCGAAAGAAGCCATACTTAGGATTTTTACGCCCCGATCTGGGGTTTAGAAGGCAAGTATGGTTACCATTACATCACCAGAACCGACAAATTCAGGTGATGGAATGACATGCATGCAGTCCTGATCTCAATCCAATAGAATTTCTGTGGAATAAGCTCGAAAAACTTGTCGCTAGCTTCCAGCTGTGCCACAGAGCCTGGGAGATCTCGCAAATGCACTCGGCGAGCAATGGGAGAGAATGCCACACATCTTTATTAGGAGGCTGGTGGGAAACATGTCACGTAGGTGTAATGAAGTCATCGCAGTTCACACTAGGTACTGCGTGTTGAAATAACCATGGAAATATTGATTACTAAACAATGTAATCTTGTATTTTCACTTTGTTTTCTGTATCAATCTATGATTTGATGTATTTCTTGTCCTGTGAAATAAACGTTTGTTAGAATATCTATTCTAATTTTACACATTTCTTCAATATATAATTACAAATTGTCAAAAATTAAATTGTATCAAGATTTACCCTGGGACTTTGATTTAAACATATGTTTCTATAATTTTTTTTGAGTAATGTATAAGAATGTTCTTGCCGATATTCGGCAT
This sequence comes from Metallyticus violacea, assembly GCA_030762175.1. Taxonomy (NCBI): domain Eukaryota; kingdom Metazoa; phylum Arthropoda; class Insecta; order Mantodea; family Metallyticidae; genus Metallyticus; species Metallyticus violacea. The sequence continues at coordinate 54,051,267 of CM060830.1, forward strand.
TCGTTTACTTTTGAGAATTTGCTCACGCACACTCTTATTTAAGGGAATGCAAAATAAAATGGTAACTTTTCAATTTCTTTTTGTTTACTGTAAGTGAATGTAAAACATGCTTTTTAAAATGACTAGTAATTGAAAGTTAATAACATAACTATACACGCTAACGTGCATTGTTTTTATGGCTTTTCAAAAATTTTAGTTCATTTTTAGGTCAGTTTTAGGTCAACGCTCGGGCCCTGATGAAGCAGCTAAACCAGAATATTGCAGGTAATAAAAGCGTGAGATCTGGATCATCTGTTGAATTTACCCTGTGACCGAGCCTAGGGCATTTTATCTGCCGTAATGAAATAGAACGCAAATACCCGTGGCAAATGAAAAGCTGATCACGTATAGTTATTAAAAAGAAGTAAAAGGAATAATAAATGTTATCGACGTTGAGAATACTTGCCTTTCTGTTGGTATAAGAGGATGTGGATCTAGCAAAGTGGATTACTAGCGTTGGGACAAAATCTACCGAAACCAGAAATCGGCATAACTATGCACAACGCGAACAAGAACTTCTAAAGGGAGAGGGGTAGCGAGCGAGTATAAATTTGTTTTCTGAAGCGGGTAGTTGTGTAGATTCAACGTAGTGCATTAGAATGTTTTTAGTTCACTATTATCTGCCTAGTTTAGCGGTTTGTTAAAACTTTGAGTCTCATATCGGACGAGTCAATTAACATAAATACTGAAATATTTGTGTTGATGTTGTTTCCGCAAAATAGGTATTAGATATGTAAATGCAGTGATAACGGAAATATTGGCAAAGGATATATTAAAACATAACGTTTTATTTTTAAAAAATAAAATAATTAGCCTGGTCAAGCTAAAACTACACACAATTAGAATATCTGCCAAACGTTTCTATTGCAAAGAAATCTGGAGACATCGCCGTAGTAAGTTTTACACTACTGGAGTAACTGTTAACGTCTGAGATGCCTATTTCCAATTTTTAGTTGTTCATAAAAATGAAAAAGATTTATAGTCATTAATTAGTTAACACTTAATTCCCGAATTTGGGATATTTTACGACGTCTTGACGATAAACCAATAGAAGAGTTTTAATATTAAAGCCCTAATGAAATTAAGAAACATAATTTTCTGATATTTAGTAAGTAAAACTATAAACTTCAAGTTTTGGAAGTAAATTTAATGAAAATCGCTTTTTGGTGGAACTTTTTGCAACTTTATTTAAAGAGGTTTCAAAATTATTTACATAATATTTTATTAATTGAAGTTGAAAATTAAGTTTTTAATCACATAAAAATAATTTCTCTACAATTTACGAAAAATAAAGAAAATTACAAATATTAGATAAAGAACAAATAATAAGCAACTATGCTTCTTTAAATATATAGGTAGAAAGTCAATTTTTTAGTTCTTTTTCCCGTAACGCACTTGTAAGACTGAAGGCCTTCGTTATCTTTTCCATAGGAATGTTATCATTATATTATTGTATTTTAAAAATCATTATATTAGACACAAAAGCGTTATTGTTAAGATTTACCAGGACTAATCAATAAAGACTGAGGATTGGGCAAAACTTTTGAGGGCGCAGTTTAACTCAGATTTTACTTATTATAGCCTATTATTTGGAATTAAGTTAAATTTTATTTTATGCTTATGTGTATATTTGTTTGACTTATTGTTATTTTTTATCATCATTCAATGATAAAATAATTTTTCATCAGAAGAACAGATCTCGTGTGATTGGTGGGAAAATTCTAAATACAGAACGCCAGCAAAGAATGAGCGTTTGCCAGTCGACTGCGTAAAATGGAGTCGCTTCGTAACGAAGGACTCCATTCTAAATATTTGCTTCAGTATGGAAGTGAATGTGAGCTTAACGCAAGCATATGGGGACAATCAGCCTCACTTTGGTGGTTCAAAGACTTTAGGGAGGATCAAGTGGTTCAGGTTCTTCAACACTGCAGTGAACGAGACCATGATTAACACAGCTGCCGTCATTGTTCAGGAAGATCGACGAATATCAGCTACAGATTTCCCATTTAGTGCGTTCAGCGTTATTCTGCACAATCACTTACACCTGAGCGCGTCTGTAGCAAATGGGACTTCTGAATAGCACTTGGGGGCACCATTATGATCCCGAAAGCAAACAGGCGAGCTCAATCTGGAAGTCACCTGGTTCTCCGATACCAAAGAAGGCCAAGGTTGTTCGGTAGGCAGGAAATGTCATGATGATTACGTTCTATGAAAATCGTGAAATGGTTTATGAACATGAAGCACCCCCCCCTCCCGCAAACAATGTTAATATGGAATATTACGAGACTGTTTTGGGAGTCTGGCTGCTAAAGCGTCCTGAGCTTCATCTATCTGATTGGCGCTTTCACCGGGATAACACACGGCCTCCCGTTGTCGCTTAACATTTGGTATGTTGGAGCATGGAGCTAAGTATGGTATACTTAGCTCCATGTGACTTTTACCGTTCTCTCGTCTCAAAACAAGTTGCGGGGCCAGCAACTTCTGTTGTGAAGAGAATCGTTTTCAGATTGTGTATTCTTCATTCGTTCTAAGAGGTACAAGCGATTTATTTCTATAAAAGACAAACTTTTAAACAAGCTTTTAATGATATACATGTAATACCCTAGTTAGGTTGCATGACTCAAGAGCGTTTGTCTTTATATGTTGTGTACTTCCAAAAGGCATAATTAAAAATATGTAAAACTAATTTTTATACCTTTTCCGTTCAATTTTTTATGTTATCGCTCGCATATGATGGTGAGGAATGAACATTTTGAAATATTTATTTATTCTCATCATTCAAAGTAGCTTGCGTTATGTTTATAAATGTAAAGGCAGTCGTAATTTTTCTTATTTATAAGCTATCAATTAGCTTTTTTTAAGTTTATATTAATATTTTTATTTCTTAAGTCATGGCGAAAAGTAAATGCTGATTCGTTTGAAAAAGAATTCTAAATTCATTTCTAAATATATTCTAATGTCTTTCTGGCGCTGGCTCGTGTAATACTATTTCGTTCGTTGTTACGAGAACAGAAAGTGTAGAACTAATATATCAAGCGGTTGCATTTCCTTCGTTACAAGATGTGTAAAATAAATTGATATTTATTTCAATAATGAATAAAATTATTCCAAGAAATTTACTCAAAACATTGATCTTTATAGAGAAGTAAATAGGTCTAACTTAATTAAATGAATTAAGTTTGAGTTATACAAATAAGTTTTTTTTTTTTCCAAATTAAATCGGTACACATTTCAGATTAACTCTTCTGTGACAGTAATATGACTTGACGAGGAAAATGTTGATATTTCTAAGTCTCTGATTAGTTAAATCGGCGTTGATTTTATAACGATCTTTCAAGTTATTCGTTGTGGTCTCAAAGTATCTTCTGATTAAATTTCTGCGCGAAATAATTACTAATCAGGCTGAAAAGTTCTGGACCTAACAAAGAAGTAAAGAGTTTTTAACTTGAATTCATTATATTTTAAAACATTATCTCTAATATCATTATATTATCTCTGAAGTGGTTTGCCGGAAGATCTATAGCTGCCGTCATATCTGCCCAGCGAGGAATTTTTTGTGCTTTGGGAACACTGGGAGCCAGAGGGAGCGAATTTGAGAAATACAGTGGATGTTCCAACCATTCATATTTGATATTAATAAATTTTCCCTGTGCTACAATATTCATTCATTATAGTTTTGAAGATAATCGTTTTCCTCGGTCCTTTTGCCCGGGAGACACTTAAACTTATGTCTGGAACGTTTCCCTCCTAAATAATACACCTATCTCAATTTATAATTTCATCTTATTTATCAAGTGTTCACCGGCTGATGCAGTAAAAACGAGCGTTAAACATAATTTAAAAATTCCTTCTTATGGACATTAAACAGTGTTTAACTACAGACCGTGCAGTAAAATATGTTTAGCACGTTTCAATGCAATTTATCAGTACCAACGGACGATAAACTAGTACTGGTCCACTGTGTTCCCGGTTCATACTTTACTGTACGTACTGTATAACTAATAACACAAAGATAATCGACAATTTCATAACAACAGTACATGCAACACACCGAAGAAGAAGAAGAAGAAGAAGAAGAAGAAGAAGAAGAAAAAAAGAGTAAGAGCAAGATGAACAAGAAGAAGAAAAAAAAAAAGAAGAACATGCAATCATCCTTCACGGCAATGAGCAATAAAAAACTAGAAAACTTTACCACTATTCTTATCCTGCAATATTTTTCCTCGTGCACAAAGGTTATTTTCAAACCTAATGCTACTGAATTATGACCATTAGTTCTACAGTTAGAGAAGAAAATCAGTGGCCGAGAGCGAATGAAACTTACTGTAGTAAAAAATATAATGTACCAGAGCAATAGACAAAATGAGCTATCGCGAAATGTATAAATATAAAAATCTGTCAACATTTTTAATGTAAAATAGCAATTCTAATATATTCTCTGAAAACGTATGTGGTTACTATAAAATTATGAAACGAATGGAATGACAATTTGAGCGTTATTGTCAGCCTCACCGAGCTAAAAATGATTGCAACAATTAATAATGTTTAAATAAATATTGTAAGATAATGGAGTGAAATTGCCGGCCACAGCCGGTCGCCTTTAATCCTGTAGGACACGTATCGTCGTTTAATAGCACCATCGTTACTGAAGTAGACGAGAAGAAACACAGGGCCTGACAAGTGCAGTTCGAGATATATTGAAACTCTTGCAGCCATGTCAGAGCAAAGTGCCGATGAGATGTGTGACTTGGCGATATTGGATGGGTGAGGGAAATGCCACCAGGTCCTGCCGGCGGTAAACATGGAGGGAAACGGTGGAATGAAATGCCGCGAATTTGCGGCGTCCCAGCAAAGCCGACAGGCAATATGTTGCTCTCTTCCTTTGTTTTGTCGCTCCAAGCCGTGAGAGCCAGTAAACCGCTTTGATTTTATTTATTTTTACTACCTCTACCAACATAAAATACATTGCGGTTGGGTTGCGATTCAATGTCTGCTAGTTTTGCTGTTTTGGCAATTGTTTCCTTTTGAGAAATATATATTTTAATTCCGCATTTATTTATTGCTTTCATTTCCAAGAAATTGGTTTTAAATATATGAGCGTTTGTGCTGTGTTAAATACAATGGACGTACAATTTTCTCTTTTTATGTTACGAATTACTAATTCAAATATTAATTCAAGTAATGGTGTCTTTATATGAATACGATCAATTATTGAATCAGAAAAACATTTGTGATTCAAGCCTCTTTCTGTTTGTCTTATGTCACTTTATCAACCTGTAAATATGTACCTAATACCATAGGTGACAATATTATAGATTCTGTTTCCATATGATCTGGTTTTCCACGTGAGTTTCATGTTTATCAGAATATAGAGAAAAGATACATAAGTAGAGTGCTACCAAATTCCTGTGATTTATACTCTTTAACAGTAATTCGGTATAAAATTAATATTATTTAATTTACATATTTTGCATATTTTATACATTGTATTGCGGAAGAGAACCAGTCCCATGAACTAGTAGCCAAAGAGTGGTGAATGTAAAGAAAATGAACACTCTAAAAAGTCAACATTTTAAGCCTTTTACTTTGCAACCATTGGAAGAGAAAACAGAAATTAACAAACTGAGTAAATCTACTCCAAATATTAATTTGAATCAAACTGTGGTTCCAAACATGGGAGTATAAAATGCTTTCTGTAGAGACAATTTTTTTTATTGATTTATTTATGAACGCTCTTTAACATCTCAGGTCATCAGCGTCCCATTCAACTCAGGGCGTGAAAGGGCAGACACATTTTGCTCAGAGGCCTCTCTTTCAGGCTTGAGGTTCTTTTTCGTGCCGTAAATGTACGACACGGGACCCACGGCTTTACTTCCCTTCCGAAGGAAGCCATACTTACGATTTTTACACTCGAAAAAAATCCTGGCCGGGCTCGAACACGCGATATTGGGTTTAGGAGGCAAGTATGGTAACCACTACACCACCAGGACGGACTCTGTAGGGACAGGCTTCATACCTTAGTTCCCATATCTTTAATCATGGGGTCATCCATTGGTTAGTTGAATGAAAACCAGAATGTTTTTTTATTAATTTCTCTCACTCTTTCTATTGCATACGTTCAGCCAATCACGTTAAGTGTTGATTATTTTTACTAATATTTTAGAAACCTGCGATCTATATTCAGCAGTAGCAGTAGCAATAGCAAAATAGTAAAATATGCTGTCACGATTCGCCTATGTTGGAACCTGCATCCCAAATGTCCGTGTTGGATTCGCTCAGAAAGATAAATTCACATGTCCCTTTTGTTATAAGGAATATGTTTTATTTTGTAATGAAAAGATAAGCGTTTATAGTACCTTATTTGCATTGCGTTATGTAAAATAGTTAATAAAAATTTTAATATTATTTCTTTTTGATTTGTTTCTCGTAAAGTGTTCACTATTTTAAAATAAAAATATATTATATTGATTACACACTATAGCTAATATTTACTAAATACATTCTCTAAAATCAAATACGTGTACCTTTAATTTAAAAGTTTTGGGGTAAGCTTACTATTTTTCCTGCACAGTAGTCTTTTCTTTTCATTTTCACAAACACTTAATAGTTTTGCGTCTATAAAGAAACACAGTAAATGTTCAAACCTTCTACGACCAATACAACATATTTACATCATGTTCATTGTAGTAACGAAACGTAGATTTTTGTGTCGTAGGCAGAGACATGGGATGTCAGAATTATTGCACAATCTTATTTATATTAAATGCACTATGAAAGTGGTTATGTACTGTTGTCATAAAATGTTTTAATGTTCAAAATTTGGCATGTTACTATCAATAATGTACGTTACAGTTAAATTAAATTACATGAAATACTAAAGTAAAGTTAATGTCACACCATTCACATAATCTATACAAACTCAACCTACGTTCTTTTTTGTAGAAATATATAAATTACTCTTAAAATAAATTCTTCAAAATTAGTATAAATAAAGTGAGAACAATCAACCTATCATACACATGCAGTGCTACTTAAAATAAATCTGTTAAGGGAATTAAAGAATGGGTTTAAAATATAATAGTAAATGACGTTTACTGTAAAAATAAAATAATTACTTCATTTCATATTTCCACAGTGCATCTAAAGGTGGCGAAATACTATATTTTAATTTGATATCGTCTGCAACCCGGTCATTCTGTAGAAGTTCAGATTCTACAAAATCCCAGAAGAGGGCAGACAATCAACTGAGGAAGAGACCAGTCTTCACAATAACAAAACTTTATGAAAGACCCCTTCACCTCTTTCTAACAGTGACGTGAAAAGTTACCACCATGCTTGCACAAGATTGGCTGGGCTTCCTATCGTATTATTATTGATCTGTTATGTGCCTTACAGACAGCGCACTAATTAGAAAAGGACAACTTTCAGTTCGTCAATAAAAATTAACACATACGAGACAATACAGTAATTTTGGTAGGTTCAGGCCTGCAGATTTCGCATTTGAGCGTATCGGCAGAAATACAGAACTTCCTTCAAGAAAATACTGATAACTTTCTCTCAAAGATTATTACTGGAGATGAAATATGGGTTTGTCACTGTAACTCAGAAAATAAACAGTAAGGGCTGCAGACCCCAAGTAATTCTGTGTGCATCAATCAGCCAGAAACTTCGCAGCACCCATTTTTGCGATAAAGAGAAAGTTCTGCTATTGAAATTCATGTCAAATAAGTCTACAATCACCCATGGCTAACAAGAAGACAGGACGAGGAAAACTGACAGCACCTCCCACCCCCAGATATTGTTCTCTCTTTTGGAACCTGGAACAGTTCCCTCATGGACAATGATGTTCCAGTGATAATGTCATGAAGGAGGGGATGCGGACGACAAAAGGACATTGTTAAATTCTAAAGGGATTAAATCACTGGAAGCAAACAGTACTTTAGCAAATTTTACCGTTAGATTTCATACTCAGGTTAAGTATCATATTGAAGGCCTCTCTTACAAGTTTCAGAAACCTTCAGTGGGAGTTAGGTATCGAATTTATAGGCACTAAACCAGAATGAAGTTATGTTGATACTGGACTGTAGACAACAGATGGCTTATGCTCTTACTTTGTTTGTATTGACCCAGTAGCTAAAAGTTTAAGAACTCGGGCCTATTTTAATCCTTGCATATACATGCAAGGCTACTTTCAGCCGCATTTCGAATTTATGCCGCGAGAGCGCAGCAGTTAAGATGGCGACAGGCGCTGAAAAACATACTGTGCTTCAATTTCATTCACACCAGTCTGTTATAACAATGCAACGACACTTCAGAACGAATTTCATAAAAGATGCACCAACTGTTACCTCCATTTAGCGATTTTAAGCCTCTCTGTAAGGAGAAATCAGCGGAAGAAACTGTTGAGCTCGTGCGGGTGAGTTTTACACGTGGCCTACAGAAATCGACGAACAGAGCAAGCAGAGAGCTGAACATTCCACAACCGACTGTTTGGGAGATTTTACGGAAACAGAAGCCTTGCCGCGTGCAATTACTCCAAACCCTAACGCCCTATGACAAAGTGCTGCGCTTTTTGTGAATGGCAAAGTGAACAGACAAAATGTGCCAAACTGGAGCACATAAAATCCCCGCTCTATTGTTGGAGCCTCGCCAATAGCTAATGTATTCTGTGCAGTTTCAAAGTTAAAAGTTTATGGTCCCCTTTTACTCCGCGAAGAGACCATTGCTGGACAAGTGTATCTGCACTTGCTGGAAAATTGGCAATGCCACAGTTGGAGACTAGCAGTGTGAATTTTTTTCTACCAACAGGATGGTGCTCCACCCCAATGTTTGCGAATTTTTAAACAGGAGATTGAGAAAACGATTGATCAGTCGTGATATGGATAAAGATCAGTCCCCCCCCCCCGATCTAACCCCATGTGAATTTGTTGTGGTGGTTTATGTCAAAGAATCAGTCTTTGTCCCTACTTTGCCAGCAAACTCACCACAACTGTGAGCTCGTATCAACAATGCCTTTGAACAGATTGATAGAAAAATATTGTTTCGAGAACTTAATTATACACTTGGCATCTGCAGAATCATTGTGAGACACACATGTGTGTTACTTGTAATATGTATAAAAAAAAAAGTTTTTCTCTATGCCTGTGGAGTTTTTGATAATTGTATGTCAAAAAACGTAGCTACATTACATTTGTGAAACTGGTTCATTTATAATAACCCTGTACTTTTTCCTGTACTGTAAATTTTAAAAAAATATAATCTAACTACTCATGAACAAGAGAAAGCTTGGCCCACACAGCTGCATTCCCTAATATAAATGCTGATTACTTGCTATCTTTTATGCCAAACACGTTGCATCTTAATGAACTTGCAGTGAATGCACTTGATTGGCTAGCGAAAACAAATGAACTGGAAATGCTCAAACAAAAGCCAACCGCATTTTAAGTTCCTTAAAAATCCATGAAAACGAACTTCATTTGATCACTGCAAGCTTTCTGGTTTTAGCGTAAAAAATTCACGATTCAGTCCGTACTGCATATGCCGGAAAATAAATAACAAAACTGCAAATCATCACCATTGTAATGCCAGAGGCCAATTGCATGAAACATCGCGTTCACAAAAGGAACCTCCATACAAAGGATTGTTGAATTTATGGCCAGATAAATTTTGTGTACTGCACTTGTCGCCAAAATACGGGGATCGGATGTACATCATTTTATTGCATAGCAAATTAGGCTCTCTTCAAATTCTGTAGTTTCGCTTTTACATGTCAATTGGGGGGAAAAATCAGATATTTCCTAATCATTAGTTGTCGCTTTATGATCACCAGTACTCTTTGGAATTATATAAATGTCTCTGGGTACAAGCCCGTGCATATTCTTCCTATTGTTTTGAAGGTTGTAGAATTAGCAATATCATTTTTTATATTTTGCAACTATATAGTTATCTATTCATATCACTGCCAATTAGAATAAAATACCCTTCTAAATGTATATGAGTTGTCTGAAAATTACTGGATCTCTACTATAGGCAGAATAATTGTTCTTTAGGTTTATACTTTTGTTTCGAGAATACATTTGAAATATGAAGCAGTTGTTTCAAATATTTTATTTATTACACCATTTTAATTCAGACCTGTAGTGGGTACTCCATAAAATAGATAACAGGAAATTCAAAATATTGTTCTTTTTCATTTTTAAAGACTAAAAAGTGAATGCCAAAATTAAACATGTCCTTAATAATCTCGAAGATTACTCACATAAAGGATATTTTAAAAAAATGGAACAGCGGCAGAATTAATTGAATACATACAAAATATGATATTGGGAGACAAGTTTTTTTAAAGGAACAAGTAGGTTGAATTAATTTTAAGAATTTGAAGAAACTATGAGGAGTTAAGTGTCCTGTTGGCAGCATTGAAAAGAGCCCATCTTGATTAGTAAACTTAAGAGGGAGTTAACCCGGGGCACGCCTAGTAGATATATCTTTATTGTTATAAAATGCTATATACATATTGCAAATATCTTCTATCCATGGGTCGTCGGCATTACATGCTTATGTATGATACAGCATTAGAAAGAGGATCAAATAATGAAAAACAATAATAGTAATAAATAAACATTTTAAAATCATAAGAACGTATTTACATATATAGGCGTGAAAAAAACTTGCATATTATTTATAATTACATTAGTTATTGCATTCTAACCAGAAAATAAGTGTGCTTCGCACACTTAGACTAGAAAAATGCTCATGTGCAACCAATTAGGTAGTTGAACTCCAAACAGGTTGCAGCATGCCAATCACCTCTAATGGGTTCGTTTTTTCTTTTCTGGAAACAGCTTTTTCTCAGGTAGATTCGATCTGAATATGTGCCCATTCTTCATCCCCTCCACAAAATGAGCAGCTTTTCCTACAAGGACATTGGTTATTTTTTTAGCCTTCCAATCTAAACCAGGCAATTGCCTTTCTCCGTCGAATGAGCAAATGTGTCTCTTTACCCCAAGTTAATTCCATTTCATTCCATAGACTAAAGGAAACTTTCGCGTTACATTCTGCCTCGATTTCCTGCCTGCTGATACCATCTAGCCTTGTTATAACCTTCTTCCACACATTGTTATTATTTTCATAATTTCGTTACCATATTGAACTCAGGCCAATTTCTCTGAGTCCCCTTTCCACCTCTGCAACCCAAAACGTAGTGTTATATTTGGTATCTGGTGCCTATAGCATTTATCACTAAGTGTGCACTGGTCTCCCTGCATTAGTCCAAGCGTATATTTCACCATCCTTACCCACCTCCCTCAAGACCCCACAGTTTGACGTTCCTTTGGAGAGACCAAGAACCCTTTTCTTGAATTTTTTTTTACATGTTCAGCTCTCCCCCATCCCCATATTTCACTTCCATATAACAGAATACACTTAATCATAGCTTTGTACATCCTCTCTAGTGTATCTGCTGGCATATCTGGAACCCGAGTCAGAGCACGTATTAACTCATTTAGTTGACCTCATGCTTTATAATTAATAACAGATAAGTGTTTCATATAAAGGTTATTTGCAAATAATAAAAATGTATAACATTTTGTATTTCAGGTTCACTATAGTGCCATTTTTCATCCATGCCATACGCATAGTTATTTTTAAAATTGTTTTGATTTTGTAAACATTTACCACTATCGCCACAGCTAACGTTGTTGTTTAAAGCACATATGGTGCTAAATGAAGTTAATGTACATTAGCTATAACGAACCTTTATTTTCAAAATGCACATGAAATTTCTGTATTTTTTACTGAAATAGAAGTAAATTATGTAGAACACCACATTAATTAATGTGGATAAATCATGTTTACTTATTCTTATTTTCCTGTTTTATTTTATTGGGATTACTATTATTACGATATTTTTTTTTTCTTTCCTAAATCCGTACTTTGTGTTTTGCCAAGTTTTTGAGTTATAATATTTCTAAAATAAAAAAAAAATTATGGAGCTAGAGAGCATAGTTTATTTTCTAATTAATATAGATACCAGAACTCTGAAAAGCTTTTACCGCGCTTAATAGGAGATTTATCACATGATATAATTATTCGATAATCAAGCGAAGGAAGGAGAGAAGAATATCGTAAATAGATCTGAGTGTTGTTATGAAAAATTATTACCTAAAATAAGAAGCAATTATCCATTAGCAAACTGCACTGCACAAATATCACTACGACTGCATAACTTTTTATATTCATTGTCTTGGCAGCATTTTAACACATAAAAAACAGCCTAACATAACCTGGAATGATAATTAACGACAATGAAGAAAGGATCATACAATTTGTCTCATCATTAAGTGGGACACTTTTCAGTGTTTTTAAGATTTTCTAATAATGAAATAGTACGAAATTAGAAGTTTTAGAATCACTTAGGATTAATCAGAAGAATACAATTCAACATCAAAATTTGTACTATTGTCATAACCTGTGCAATTGCGCAATTAAAAATTATCGCAGGCTTTAATTCACAAGAACGGGTAGTGCCAACCACCACAACCTCGGTGACTTAAATTTTAGTCTCAATAGCAAATATTTTGAAATGCTTACATTCAGTAATAATTATTATTAGTTTTGGGTGGCGTATGCATGCCGATAGATGTGTAATTAATTATAAAAGTAGCAATAAACATTCTCGGTTAGAACTCTCTAAGCCAACCCATTATTTATGCAGAACATCTGAAGGACAATACAGATAGTAGAGTCAATTTCGTGATATTTTCTCTCAGAATTCGATCCCACGAAATAACCAAGCCGTTTTATATATATAAATAAATATATATATATATACTGTGCTGGAAACATGTTAAAGACCTTTTCTATGTTATCAGAGCCAGCGCGGGTGAAATCTGGTCGCCCGGTGTCTCATTTACCTTATCCCTTCCACCCATTGTGAGTGTAATCACAAACGGCCAGCCGTGAGCAAGATTGAAATGCAAAGAATCCTCCTCAGCCTCAAAAAATCCATTCTAATCACTAACTAGTTTATCTCGCAATATACCGCCACGGGTGGCCAAAGTCGTTAAGGCGGGAACTCGTGAGTGGGAGGTCTGGGGTTGGAATCCCACCAGGACCGTCCTCCCTTCCCTGACTGAGGTTTTTTCCAGGTTTTCATCAGTATTCATAAATGGCAAATGCCAGGGACGTACCCTAAACTAAGGCCTGGAACGTTTCCTTCCTTAAAAAAAGCCTTTCCCAATTTATTATTTCATCTCATGTATCATCACTGGTGCCTCAGTAGTAAAAATGGGCGTTAAACACCATTAAAAAAATCTAGCAATATAATCTTAATGATTTGATCCAACCAAATGAAACATAAGAGTTCCAGGTTTCTGCAGTTTGTTTCAATAACACAAAAACGTATGTATGTATGTATGTATGTATGTATGTATGTATGTATGTATGTATGTATGTATGTATGTATGTATGTATGTATGTATGTATTTATTTATTTACTTATTGATTTATTTATTCACTCTGCAGTTCGGTATACACTCGGTGGCAGTGGAAAATTAGTGTCATAACATTTACAATATGCAGTTACAAGCTTTTACATGGAATTTAATTTTGATTATAAGTATTTAACCAAATAAAATATACGGTACCTTAAAATTAAATTTATGAAACCGAAGAATATATCGCAATTACTTATTTAATTTAATACATTTTAATTTTATTAATTTACAAAATGCATAATTCAATACACATCAATGAACATAGTTTAATAAATATCTATCTATGCATGTTAAGTCTAATGAAATACATGCCAAACTAATTAAAAACATATAAACATACTTTTAAAACATTTCAATCGAATTAACATAAAAGACATATTAACCTTTTCATATTTTTTGTAAATAATACAAATGACGTTATAATTCTTGCTAAAATGTAAATTAAGATGCCTCTTAAAACCATTGAAGCATATGCCGTGCGAGCGGTTGATGCTTGTATAGCTCACTTTAATTATGTGGTAATTCTAAGCTTTATTGCACATTTAACTAGGTATTTAAGATACACCAAGCTCAAACGCTGTACTCCAGGAAGCCAGAGGAAGCGCTGTAGAGCTTTTCTGTACTATGAAACTTGAGTTTCAATAGAATGCAACCCACATAGAGGCAAAGGAGCAAAAGAAGCACCATAAGAAGTTATTTCCCGGCAGCTACAGCCCTAAGGAACATCTTCCCCTCTCCCGAAGTAAACGTGCGGAAGGCAATTATCCTTTTCCGTGTAGCATCGCGGTTCTTATTGTAGCGGTAACAAGATAAATGGAATTCTACAAAGGAGCCATTTTCAGAGAAATTCTTTTATGCAATGGTGCTGAAGGTAAGAATTGTAGAATTGACAATAGTCAGTCCATACTTCCTGTAGGGAAACTCAGAACATTACTTTTTTTTTTTAAATTTTTTATATGTTTTTACACACGTTGGCTGGAGGCGTAGCAAGTAAACTTTTGCTCTTTTTAACTGTCAGTTTTAATAGAAATGTTAAGCTCTTACACCTTTATTCATATATTTAAACAGATATATTAGTTTTTTTCTTAAAAACCAGTTTACTTCTTGTATAGCCATGCAATATTCAGAAGAGATGCTTCAAATGTTTCATCGATTGCCTTTTATCAGCCCTGGGGCTTCATATTTATAGGTGGAATGGTGAAGTACATGTCTAATTAATTAGTAGTTACAAGTCTGAAAACACTTTAGTGTGCACATTTGCAGTCACTTAAAGTTTGTGTTGTTTTGTTCAATATTACATTTTCATTGTTGTTTTTGTGGAACAGAGGAGTTTTTTTCATAATGTCCTGCTCCTTTCACTTGTCCAGCAATGAAACAAAACTTTTAACAATTGAAGGACTTTTAAGCACTCGGTGAGCCGTACAAGTATCGATCTCTCATGTATTAATTTCCACCGTTAATAGAAACTGAAGTTCACTGAGTGTTAGATAAGCAAACTCATACAGATAAGCAACTATTGTTTCAAAAGTCTCAACCCTGAGATGCTACCGGTGTACACTTGTATTCCAGGGAGGCAATTCCCTTCAATTTTTGTCATGAAGGCGTTGTCATTCATCATGTTGATATCTTCCTACGCTGTTTTGCTGAGGGTAATGGTGGGTCACGTCTGCATCCCAGAATAGCAGTGTCACCGCTTTGATCATTCTGCACGTTTCAGGTTTGCATTAATCCTTTTGTATTTATATTTAATTAACAAATTTTATCTTTAATATCATTCTTATTATATCCTCCAACATTTTTATCATATTTTTTAGCTTTTGACTTAACAAAACAAGAGGGCAACGCAAGAACTCATACTGAATGCAGAGTTGTACAGAGGTGAGAAATCAACGACCGAAAGCATTCCATTGGATGAGTACTAACAAAAATATAACTGCAGATTAATGGTTCACATCAATAAATACTGCAGGAAGATTATTGCTAGATCACTCCGAAAGCAATACCTTCAGATACGAGGTGATCATTGCATCATTTCAAAGTATTCTCATCACTGAGGCTTCAAGTGATTCAAACGTATATCACGAATTTTTCCCATATTTTGGGGAATAGAAAACAGTTGGCCAGCACAGAAGTTTGGTTATGTGAAGACGTAAGCTTCTTCGACTTGTGTCAGCATGAACAATTTTACCACTAAAACACGGCAGCACCAGGAAGTCAAGATGTTAATTATGGAAATTTAATTGTTTCCACAGAAGGGGCACTTTCGTGGTGGAACAAGATTCCACTTAGACAAGTTTTAGCACGTGTCGTTCTCAGTACTTTGAAAACTTGGGAAAGGCATCTTGTGAAGTACCATTTGGCAGTGACAAGAGCACTGTCACAATGTGGGCACTAACTGAGAAGAAAGAACAGTTCATTTTCCTTCTAACACTTCTGCATCGTTTTGTTGGGAGATTCTCTCTTGGGAAGACCCAGATCGATGGTAGATTTGTTATGATGTTCAATTATTCTTTCATCTTCTTGCACCAAAGTTCTCCAGTAATTTCTAACGCCAATCACCGCGCCATGTGAGGTGGAAGGGGATCTGCCGAGCCTCCTGACATACGTTTTTCTTAGAGGATTGTTTTCACTGCTGCCGATTCATCGCTAAGGTCTTCTTGAACCCTATAGTATGTACAGCGATGAACTTCCCACAACATACGCTATGCTTTCATTTTATTTTCATCCCTAAGCAGTCTTCATCTTCGTGGGAATCACTTCCCTCCTAAAATCTGCATGTCATTGATAAATAGTGGATTAAGAAGGACAAATATTCCCAAATACAAGATACAATATTTCAAGGCATTTTCTCTCCCTTAAAACGACTTTAAAAATAGCGCGGAAATGCTCTCACTTGATATGCACCCTAGCGTCTGGCGCAGCAATACCCGCGTACGCATACACAAAAATGTTAACACCGCACGTTGTTGGAGCGCTCTGACTTTCACATATTGCTATCTAAACTTCACTCTAAAGCGAGGAAAATCAGCGCTGGCTTGTCACAACTGCTTGTTGCCCCTTCACAATACTTTCAACCTCTAGAAGGGAATGTCACTTTGTTTGGCACAGTAGAGCAATATAAATAGGAAATACCAGGAAAAGAAATTCTGCAATGTTCGCGTACAATGATGAATTCTATGTTCCAACTAAAAAGAATAGAAGGCTGTCAGGTGCTTTCCTCTATGCATGAAAAAGGAGACGATCCTAAGGAAAGAAAACAGAGATATTAAATTCTCCAATCACACTATGGATCAGCTGTCAAACATACTCCATTTCGAGGAAGACAAAACGTTGGCCCCTAATGCCTATTTCTAGTATGATCCTATTAAAAGAACCAAATGCAGTCGGAAAAGACATAACGACAGGCGTTCATTTATCAAGAATCTTGCGATTGACTTAATAAGGTTTCACTTGCCCAGCAGATTACAGATCGCATCGTTGAAAATTAATGAATCTGAGCAAGAGCTTTGATCAATCTGAACCAATATTAGTAAGAGTTCCTTTGGCAAGGGGTCCGAGGACATAAAATTCAGGGTTAAAGTTCTATGTGCAAAAGTTTACATGTCTGCAGTTTTAAAAGAAAATACGTTCTGACTGTGTTTGATTCATTTCTTTCTACAAACTGAACTGTGATGTTTGTTTATTAAAGAATGCAAAATAATCCCATTGTATTGTTTTTGTCAATAAATGCAAACAAAAATATGCAAGAGTTGTTTTATTTTTGGGTAGTATTCCAGGGTTAATAGCAAAATGTGTGGGGTTATAGCTCTGCTTGGTTTTTTTTTTTTTTTTTTTTTTTTTAAATGACAGTAATTCGTTTATATAGACAGCGTCGGCTGATCAAACCCAATGCATCATTTGCTTCCTGTAGAGTACACGAAAAGAAATTAATGTACAAAACAAACCCACACACTCTAACGGGAGCCTTATAAATATAGTGGTGGGTAATCTCAGCGTCTTCTTTTATAAAAGTCTATTTACAGAATGATTCATAAACTGGTAGTTTTAGAAACAGTAAGATATATATATATATATATATATATATATATATATATATATATATTTCACCGCAACCTACCTCCATTCAAATTATCCTGTCCTGTCGCAAGCTCATATATTTGCCAACATCTTAAGGCCCCATTCACAATGAAAATTAAAATGTAACGTAAACTTATAAGTAAAAGCTAGATGCTATATATTGTAATGGAACCATTCACATAAAATAAAATAAACATACAATTAGACGTAAACTTAGAAGGTTGCAAGGTCCAAGGTTTTGCATTTACTTAAACTTAAGGAATCAGCCAATCAGATCACATCTGCTCTATTTGTAGAACTCTATGGTAGAATTTATCCATACACGGAGCACGGAAATCAAAGGCAATTCTTGCTGCCTGCTGCTTGCTGCTGCAAGTCCCGAGCGACAGCGGAGAGAGCCGAAGGTAATGACCCACAGATATAACTAGATAATATGACTTTCAAACGATTAGTACCACTTACATAATGTGCTGTCAATTTTTTTTCTGCTGCAATTAAAGGAAATTTGCCACCATTGCAGTGATTTACCCGTCCACTGGGTCGATCGGTTTCTAGGATTTACCTGAAGTTAGCGTTAGTACATATATATGAATTACTTGCGAATTCCAATAAGATCAGATGTTCTACCGTTACAATATTTTACCCGCCTAACAATCCCCTATCAATTTATATTTAAAAGTTACGCAGTATAACGCATAGGTTACATTATATTTAACAAAAAAATAATGCAAAATTTACACTGCGCCCACGCACAGTAGTTCGGCTCTCTCCGCTGTGACTCGGGACTTGCAGCAACTAGCAGCAGAAGTTCCACTTAATTTCCGTGCTCCGTGTAAGGGCAAGTAATGATAGGGAGCACCGAAGATCAGTGACTCTGTAGTCAGATGTCAATGGACAAAGGATTAATTGCATTATAAGAAAGCTATCTTTGCTCATATTACTGCAAGCAAATTAGTTAGTGCACTTTGCATGTGCATAAACGCTACCGCCACCTGCTTAGAGGCAGCCATTTTCAATCAGCTGTTAGTTGATCTTCATTTGTTCTTATATTTGATTGGCTAATACGTACGTTTGCGTCTTATATTGTGAATGTCTACATTCTACTAAGTTAACGTGTTACGTCTTATTTTATTATGCTTACGTTTAATTTTCATTGTGAATGGGGCCTAAATGCGAAACCTGTGCGCTAATTATGCATTGTAATTTGTTCTGAAGCCCCAATTTATACAGATAATTTAAGATTACTTTATTTTTAATTGTTATTTCAAGAACGTCGTATATGTGTTGACTTGCAAACTTTGCAAAGCAATTGATACTTGTTTAAATTCTACTTCGTATAAACAATCATAGACGTTCTGTTAAAACCAAGTCTCCCTTGCCGGTTTCCCAACATGTCAGAATTTTTATTATAAGAGAGATTAATTGATTTTTTTTGATTGATTTATTTATGGACGCTCTTTAACATCTCAGGTCATCATTGTCCCATTCAACTCAGGGCGTGAAACGGCCGACAAATTTTGCTCAGAGGCCTCTCTTTCAGGCTTGAGGTTCTTTTTCGTACCGTAAATGTTCGACACGCGACCCACGGCTTTACTTCCCTTCCGAAGGAGGTCATACTTAGGATTTTTACGCCCGAAAAAATCCATCGGTCCTGGCCGGGTTCGAACCCGCGTTTTGGGTTTAGGAGGCAAGTATGGTAACCACTACACCACCAGGACCGACTTTTGTTTTTAATATATACCATATACAAATGGAATTTCACTTAATCGGCGCATAATTTGTGGGATTCTAGTTTTAAGCGAGATTTGAAAAATTTAAAACCACCGGCAAGGATGTTTCGATATGTGGTTTTAGTGAAAACATTATTGTTGACATCGCAGAGGTCAATCCAGTCAAATACTACCCACTCAGTTTACTTTACAGGTGACGAACTCGGTAACAAACCGCCTACGTTGTAGTATGTCATACTCTGAACAATCGCTAAAGATGATTTCGTTGAAATTACAGTCGGGGATAAAGTCTAAAAGGGATAAGGAGCAATACATCACAACAGAGGCCATACTCACTAGACAGGGTGTTGCGTTGCTCAGACTAGGAGAACGCCGATGATTAAGATGAACGGAGAATTTGCTACATCTGTGAATTATGGACGCATGTACTGACTGGATGTAAAGGTACGAAAGAATGGAGAGAGAAGTATCTACCACTTGAAAAGTATGTGGGTAGTTTCTTCTACTAAGTATCAGGGAATGAATAACCCCCATATTGCGTCCTATGTGCTTCAGAAAATGTCGGAAATTGAATCTAATTGCGGTACTTTGGGAAACACTAATATCTTCTATTTCACTAGTCTAGAAATCTGGATCATCAACCTTTCTCTTCATTGTTGAGCATGCCTCCTTTCTCGTTTGAATATTGAGAGAACATATGTATTTGCCACCGTACAGTATATTATTTTTTAATCTGTACAAATCTCTATATTTGTGCTCACAAGGTTTTCCTCCAGGTTTATAGCTTTTTCTTCTGCGTCTAACAACCACCATAAACTCCGCCGTCATGCTGGAGTCAATGATGAAATGTGGGTCATCTACCGAGGTGACTTAGAAAATCCGTTGAATGTACTCCACTAAAGGATTAAGTGATGAAAGCTCACATGTACTTCGTCTGGTGAGATTTTACTTAAGGGAAAATGGTCACCGATCGAATGAGTGACAGATGAGTTTGTTTACTAATACTCATGCGAATTAATACTTGGAATTATATACTGAAGAGTAAAAATCACCCTTATGTTTATACCAATTATGCCTGAAGCCATATTTTATTGATCATATAATACCTATTATATTTCAAGAAGAGAGATATGTTTCCTTTTCTTTTCACTATCTTTTCTTTCACACTTTTTAACAAATAAGGAAAGCATGTTAAACATGTATTTACTGCACCCATAGACGGGGGTTTTCAAATCAAACTGTTCCCTCCTTTCTGGTCTTGTTTCAATTTCCTTCATCTTGTCACCCATCCTCTGCCTGCTTGGTGAACAAGAATGCGCTGCAAGAAACTTACATGGATAATTTCAGTAAATCCTTTCTAGCATGAACGCGGTGGTAATTTCCGTTCCACAAATGTTTGACAGGTTGTTATGTAACGTCTGACAATCTGCTGTGCAGCTTCTGGAAAAGCTGAAACGCAATTTCTCGACTGCTTCTCATATTTGATATTAGTTTCATGTTGTCTTAACATCCCCGGGGCACTGTGTTTACGAGGTGAGGTAGATAATAGCATAGCTTGATTAAGATAAGATATGAAATGAAATTGAAATTTATTGAAATGCCAAGAAAAAATACAAAATAGGTCTTCACTTATCCGGATCAGGCCATTTTGTGTGTAGCCTCTCACAGTTACACAAACATTTTAATAAGATAATTTATTTTATACCAACGCATTAATCCGGATTAACTAAACAAAATTCAAAATTTTCACCTCAGTCCCCGGTTCATCAGCACCACCCTAATGGAATTCTAGGAGCCTAGGCTCCGATCCAACCGAAGAATCTAAAATAAAAATATTTCAATAATTCTATATCCACCATTATTTATAAGCTATGTACAATTTCAAAAACTACTAATTCGTTTGATTCTCAAATACCTTTTATAATGATCATTTCACTTATATGACATCATCATAAAATCTATCAATGTAGAGGAACAAAATTTTGAATTTTGACCAATCATAGTCTGATATCGCGGTGAAATTATCGTTAAGTTTTATCAAATTCCTTTACCGCGCGAAGTTTTTTTTTTTTTTTTTTTTTGCGGGGGGGTATTCAGTCTAACAGTCTGATATTTTATAAATTATGCATCAATATCTGCCTAAGCAACCATAAATTTTAATAGACTCTCTGTTTATAGTGGTAAAATGTTACCTCTGTTTTGTTTTTCTCAGTTGTTATTAATAAATCGAAAAGTAGCGACTGTAATAATGGACTTTCGTCCATTTCAGTCTCACAGTTTCTGAATAGTTAGGTATTCAAAAGTAAGTATAACATGTTATACAAGTCTCAATATTCTTAGCGCGAATTTTAAATATATTGCTTTTTTTCTTAATCTATTCATCAAATAGTCCTTAACTCGTATTTGGTCTTCTTTGTTTGCATTATTAACAATCGATATTCGTTTGTTGCTAGATGGATGGAAAAGGTTAAGTATTCATAATACAAATGTACAATTATTACAATATTGTAATTTTATTTAAATCTTTTTTTATTCGAAAAATATTCCTAATAAATATCACTCCAGGGTCTGAGCTTTCCAGATAAATTCAAGAACGTAGTGAATTTATCGGCAATTTTAGACCTTCTTGTGATAAATTTATTCACATTCTAGAACAATTTCCAATATCACAAACTTATTAATTTAAACAAATTTAATATAATTCCATTCCCAGTTTTTCCCAGTCATAGGCATTTTTCCAATAGCAATAATTTTCCTCTTAAACTTATTTATTTATTAATTTATGAAATTATTTGTTGGTCTATACAAGGGAATATAGCTAAGCACTCAATTCAGGCTATTAGCTTGCCATAATAATACACCTAAAAGTTCCTTATACGAGACATACAACTAATAGTGACCTTTATGTTATGTTTGATTTACTTTTCTTCTTAGTACCCAGTTCTATTCATTTTTAACTTTACTCAAGAACTCCCCTACATTCCTGCTATCTTTACTGAAAAGTTTTATTAAGGCTATCTTTAAATCTAATTTAAACTATTTCCAACTTTTAAACTCTTTCCTTCATAGTCCTGTCCCTTGGCACTCGAACAATATATGTCTTATATCAAGATATAGTGTACTGAAGGTTAATTGTATGAGTAATTGTTAAAATGTAATCTTCAATGAATATTAACGCAATTTATTCTCTTTTATCTATCAAATAGGTTGACAACTTCTCTCCCATTCCCAGTGGCTAGGGTTGAACAAGAGTGCAATGTTAATATGTTGCTCAGAGCTGTAAAAAAACAAACGAAGAATATAGTTCTTGAAAGTAAGGTACTTTTATGTTAGGATCCAGACCAAAAATGCCAAAGACTGCTTTGATGCCACATTTCAGATTATAAATTACATAATTTAGTGAATAACTGTTCCATAGAACAGTATTAGAAACCATTTATATGGATTTACAAATAATGTATTAGTTCTAAGTAAAGGAAATAACACATTTTGCATTCAACGTTTTCTTAATCAAACCCTGTCATGATAGTGACGTTACGAGCAGGTGGTGTGATGTATTTACGTAATAGGTGCTGCAAGGTTGCTTTGCTTTCTTATTGGCTTATTGGCTTATTTCTTATTACCAATTAAACTTTTGATATAATTTATGCACATTTTCAGATGTATTAATTGCATATGAATAAATTTAGGTTAGCTTTAGGAAGTATACAAGAGTTAATTTAATTTATATTCACTCTAGGCCACGTCTATAATAATGGTGATATTTTCAAGTACATAGTTCGGCTACTTGTTAACAGAAAAGTGCCAAAATTAATAGTGCTATGTAATACAGTGCCCCTTTGTTTATGTACAAAGCGATCTCTTATGTTCTTGGTGACTTTGTTATGCGAGGAACACTTTCTGACTGACATTTTTGCAAAAACAATATAAACATCGTATTGCACTTGCGAATTATTTTCAGTTTCATACGAAAATAAATAAACGAGAGACGTTCGTAAATGATTTACGATAGTAGTTTATTGTACTTGACTTATGCAATACATTGGATCTCTCAGTATATGCCCCAACAATTGCCTTCTTCTTAGTGACTTTATTACGTCGTCACGAAACCTTTGGGTGTACTACATCACTACTCTTTGAAAGCTGTCTGAATTTCCTCGTTATTGGAATAATTTTACCTCGCAGCAATTCTTTCATGTTGTCGAATAAGGCATGAGGCATAATAATATGGTGCAGTGAATATGGCGGATGCGGTACAACAAAAGCACAGCCATAGTGTTGCTGCGCATTGTCACGTTGAGGAACACTCCTGTTGACCACATCCCCTTCCGCCGTTGCTGAACACTGCGTCTGGCTTTGACAGTCGTTCCTTGAGGAAACCAGTCCATTAGCAGTGTCTTGAAGTTTCCCAAGAGACGGAGATAATCTCTTTAGCGTACAATTTCTCGACCCGGAGACTCCCTGGATGTTTCCGTCGCATGAAATATTCGCCAACTTCTCAAAAAAATTCCGGATCTTCATTATGCATTTTTAGCAGCCGACGATAAACTTCAACCCCTTTGTCCTTTTGTACCCGCGTCTAGTCATGGAGTCCATTGTGCGCACCTTTTTCTCATCCAAATCGTCGTGAATGTGTGCAACATTGCCTGGCCATGGCTATCTGACATTGCCGTTCATCGAAGTTATGAGCCTGTCAGCCAACTCAAACACAATCTCGATGATCCTGAAAGACCGAGAGATTGACGGAGGATCAGTACTTGCATTGTTGCATGCAGAGTCCCTGTGCTGGCGAACCTACTGACCCAGTTGCAAAGTCTTTTTTGAGAGAACTTCTTCACCACATAAAGCAGTTCGTTGAACGCCTTTCTTCCACAAAAAACACGCAGTTTATCTTGTCCACGTTTATCTCTACTTGACAACAAACTAACACTGTCCTTACGCTGCTCACTACTTGCCGCTAGCGTCTGTATGGTGTACTGTTATCAACCTCTTGCCTTACGAATAGATGTGCCCATATATTACGCGGTATTCCTAAAAAAAACGGTAGTTGTAAATCGTTTCGGAATGATATAAATTCACTTTAAGTGCACTGAACCCCGCTTTAAATTTTGATGATAAAATAAATGTTTCATGTGAGTGACATATGTCAAATATAATACAACAGTTTCGTCTCTAGTGTCCCGGAATTGAGGTAGGAATCATCCATATAAAGGAAAGGATGATATTAATTAATAACTGCAGATTACTTAATTACACTCGAAAATATTGTAATAATTTAATAAATTCTGTTATTTTTTATCTTTTTTCTGAACCTGTGGGCGAGATTTATTCCTACAACGATTTTAATAGTGTTTGACGTCCGCTTTAACTGCTGAGATATCAAAGACGGTGGACATTGAAGATAAATGAAATTATATGATAAACTGGTAAACGATTTTTTTCCTGGCTTAAGTTTACGCGATCTCCCCAGCATTTACCATTTATGGGAACTGAGGAAAAACTGGAAAAATAAACTCAGTTAAGGTGGACGGTCTTGGTGAGAAGATACCCCGGCCCTCGCGCTCACAAGTCCGCGCCTTAGCGACCTCCGTCAAATCATATCGACGCTTTCCAAGTATACACAGAATATCGTATAATCAATCACAAAAAAATAATAATAATAATAATAATAATAATAATAATAATAATAAAGCACTACATTTTTGCTCACATTATTTCCAAACATATTTCACACAATGCTAAATTAGTTTTAATAGTAAATAATCCTTTATGTAATATGTGTTGTAAGTGTAATAATGAAGCAATACAATAAACTTCATGTTTAACAAATTTATATCTTATATAAATTAACCTCTCCTCACAAAAAACTGTACATTGTACTTGCAGAACGGGAATGAGTGCCTACTCAACCCCAACCTATAGACCGCGCATTACGTCACTTATTTTTCATACTTAAGCATAAGTGTCCATACGTTCCCTTCCTTTAAAGGATTGGCTCATCGATTTTATGAGCTTGCAGTTAAAATCAGCAGCTAACATTTTGCAAATTACTTTTACATATGACAACTATTCTGTGATCAATATTTCAAGGTAGATTTCGGCATGATTACTTCTATATTTTCAATATATGATCAATCCCTTTATAATTATACGTTTTGTGAGATTACTTACTTGTGATTTAGGCTGTATTACAGAATGCAAATTAGAATTTTGTTTATCTGGGGAGGTTAGAAGTAAGTAAGAATAGAATGCAGTGAGTTCAAAGAAACTTTAAGAGACGGAGACTTATGTGGTAGGCATGTGGACCCTACTATGCCACAAGTCCCATTTGCTAACCGTCTGCAGACACTTCAAGGAATCTCTAGCGTATCCATGTTCCGGAGACCAGAGAGGGAGCGTGCAACTTCAAAAGCTCCTGGTTCTCGATTAGTTTTAGTAAAGACTTTAAAGCAACGTATGAGGTATCGAGTTTTAAGAAAATGAAATAAAGATTAAGAGGACTTTTTTTAATGAAATTCAATTAGGAAAACGTAGAAATTCCAAAAAGCGAATAGTGTCCAAATTTATATTAACTTAGTGCTCTAAACCAGCGGTTTTCCAAATTTTATAAGAGTATTGTAACGTTTATTCTTAAATGTATTAATGCAAACAATTAATGTGGAGAAAATAAAATATGACACAAAGTTAAGTTGTGAATTTATTGAGTAAGGTAATTTAGAATCTCATTGAGAATGACTATTTGTTCCGGAGCTTTCAATAGCTAAACCGAAAAGGTGGACCAGGAAGAACACTCGTGCTTTCCGTAGCAACAGTATGAATCTTTCGGCAGCAAGCTGCTTGAACTGGGGCGCGCTTGTCTATTTTACCGGACTATCAAAGAAGGTATTGAAAGTATTGATACCTATCATGACAATCTACTTATATATATATATATATATATATATATATATATATATATAAACACTTCTCTGCGCTTGTTTATTTACAATTTAAGTAAGAAAAAACGCTGGAAAAGTAGAACAGATCTCGGAATACAAATTCCTTCCATTATGTCATGTTCCTCATTAAAGAATAAAAATTAACGAGAACTGACTTTTATGTAGTTGTTTAATAATATTGTTATGATTATTATTATGATGTAAGGATACACTACAATCAAAAGGCAAATAATGAAAAATGTGTACATTTATTTGTTAAACTATGAGTAAATCTTAGGGGTCAAAGAAAGTTTGAGAACTGCCGATCTAGTTTACTGAACCACCAGTGTGGCTCAGGGAGGCGTTTTTGGTTCTTCAACTTAAAATATTAAAGATAAATATGAAGAAAGTAATACTTTTACATAAGAAGATTTTTATTCCATTTTGCTGCAGAAGTTTCACGTACAAATAATCACGTTTGTATTTTATCATATAAATAATATTATTTTGATAGGAGCTGTGAAAATATTTGTAGTAGTACTTGACAGCTTATAAAGCTTAAAATATTTATTTATTGATATTACTGTGCAGTTGATTCTATTATTCAATGTATAGTAGTTTAAAGGGTCTAAAAGAGAAAGTAGTGTGTTTTACATCCTATTAGCCCTATATGAGAATATACTCTCCCCCCTCCCTTTCAAGCCGCCATGGCTGGCAGAGGCTTAGACTAGTGAGCAGGAGGTCTGGGGTTCGATTCCTACCAGGACCGTCCTCCCTGACATGTTTTTTTACAGGTTTTCTCCAGTCCTCATAAATGGCCAATAGAGATACTCTAAACATAAGAGCTGAAGTGCTTCCTTCCTTTAAAAAATCCTTTCCCAGTTTATCATTTCATCTCATGCATCATTAATGTCCACCACCTGTGATGCCTCAGTTGTTAAAATAGGTGTTAAGCATTACTAAAAATGGTTACTTAAATTCTTGTTTTAATCTGTTTCATTTACGAGAGACTAACGGAGTACACTTAGACGAGGGGTGTGAACAAAACAAAAAAGGTAAACAAAAAAAAAAAACAAAAACAGTCAGATCTAATGCTTTTACCACACCAATTGAGAGTCACGTAGGGAAGTCATCTTGTCCCTGGCGATCTCTGGCGTGTTCTCAATACCAAGAGACAGTCAAGTGCTGGCTGGAATGCTCTCTTAAAACTTCTGGGAATAAAGCAACAGAAGCGCATGTCTATTAAAAGCAAACATGTTAGAAATAGAAGCAATGTGAGCGGATAGCTGACCACACTCATAAAGATGTACAAAGTAGTTAATACAGGGGAGTCCATGTTTTATGAGTAATGTTTAACGCCCGTTTTTACTACTGAAGCATCACAAGCGGTGGACACTGATGATACATGAAATGAAATGAACTGAAAGAAAATGAAACTGTGAAAGAATTTTTTTTTAAAAAAGGAAGCATTCGTTCCAGGCCTACGTTTAAGGTACCTCCCGGCACTTGTTATTTATGAGGAATTAGGAAAATCTGGAAAAAAACCCTTAGTCAGGGAAGACGGTCCTCTTGGAATCGAACCCCAGACCTCCGAGACCGCGCCTTAACGATCTCGGCCACCCTGGCAGTAAGGAAATTCTACGATAGTACTCGCTAGCAGTAGATAATTGGAAAAAAAAAGTACAAAGGATAATGTTGGACGAATCAGCGATGTTTAATAACAGTCACAGAGGAGCCAGATAATGTCAGGTCCGTTTCTGATTACTAAAAAGAAAGAAAAACTACAAACATTTATACAGAGAAAGTCAAATATATCTCCGCAAGTTAACAATGTAACTGCTTACACAATAACAAAGCTGTGACAACAAACTAAGCACCAGCCGACACAAATACTGTAATAGTTTTGTATTTCTTTCAAATATGTGAATGTTTTCGGGCTATTGGTAGCGTTGGAGCAAACGCTGTACGTCGATGTAAACAATCGCATGGTTCATTTTCTCTTGCAGAGATAGCCAGAATCTTTAAACTGAATACCATGCATGGATTGATTTTTCCGCAGGTGGATCATTCCCGTATTCTGCTTGAAAACAACGCTGAACTCTGGACTTACTTGCATGGAATTCCAGCACACAAAATGACTTTAACGCTCCTGTGACCACCATCTCATAAAACATCATTTTATAATCAACGAATCAATTAGCTATGTTCATCAAGATCAGTATAAATGTACATTTAAAAATATTCATTCCAAACACTACAGAAAAATAAATCATGTATACGAAAAGACTAAATAACGTAGTTAAAATACAGCATAGCAAGGAAAAAGAACTCTATAACGACCTAGGAAAACGTGCCCCTCCCCTTATATCGGTTATCATGCGGCCTGAGAGCTTTCTGGTCAACTGTGTAAAAATACCTTTAGTTGCACTACATTGCCTCACACATTTCACACCGCAAAGTAAATGCAATTGAAGTATATAGATGCTCCATTTGAGGAAGTGTTTGTGTTCGTAGAAATCATCCCAAATTTAGAATCCAATACAAATTAAAAAAAGAAATCAAAAAACCCAAATTAAAAATAAATATATCATCTCTTATCTTTATACTATATATTATTTGAATTTTCAAAAAATAGAATATAGTATAAAGATAAATAGGTAAAATGGACTGGAAAATGAAAAGTTAACCAAAACACAGTGTTTTTTTTTCGTAACGAACTTAATTCCTGTTAAAGGAAAATTATTATTATTATTATTATTATTATTATTATTATTATTATTATTATTATTATTATTGGTGTTATTATTAGAGCATTCACTTAACACATTCCGTGCATTCTTTTAAAGGTGCTAAAGAGACGAGACATTCTAATACCCTTGGAAAAATCAATATGATTGGCAGCGGTAGTCATGGTTTCTAGATATTTTGTCAGCTTAAAAAATTATAGAGAAAAATGTTCTGCTTTTATAGATAGTCCAGTATAACAGTAGTGTCTGAGGGCACAATATGAGTAATGCGTTTGCGCAGATCTGTGGTATCGCTTGGTGAAGGTGCAACGTAAGCCGGTCTTTCACGAGTCCCAACAAAAAGCGATGACATGGTGTGATATCGCGTTACCTTGCTGTTGTAAATTGCAGCACATAGAAAATCTTCTAAGGTGGCATTGTCATTTACGCTTATTCTGTTCTCATGCAGAGCAGATGTGAGCTAGACGCGCGCATCGTCCGGACAGATGACAGTTTCAGATCTACTAATCTGTTCATCGTAACTTTATAGTAAAAAATTACTCCACATTTCCCTCTTTTCTCCTGCTCTTGTTGCTATTGGTTCTTGATTTGCAGTCATACAGAGAAATGCCTTATTTTTTTACGATTTTATCGTCTGTTGTACATGCATACAAAGTGTATATCATTAAAACACAGTTTATTCTTGGCAGAAATGTAAACCAAAATCTTTAATAGTTGATAATATGCTTCTTGCACGCTATAAATATCCAAATAAAAGCTTATAAGTAGCCCGGTACATTTAATACATAAGTGATAATACCTGGCGAGCTAATTTGGGAGTAAAGAGTCTGGTCAGCCCTGAAAATTATTTCCGTCAGGTGCTTTTATTGACATCCATTACAAACTTAAGATAGATAGACCTGGCATCATTTGTTAGTATTTCTTTGTTGTATTCTCTAAGGACAGTAAAACGATTCGCATACCTGTGACGGGTGAATTGGGTTGGCAAATACAACAATAAAATGGTAACTAGATTTTATTTAGGAGCACGTTAATAATCTTTAATGAAATGTGTAATTCCTTACTTCATTTTAGAGGCATAAGACATACTGCATACATACAATAACATGATAACACTTCCTTCATTTCCATTTGCGCCATCTTGGACAAAAATATTAACTTTAATTCTTCGCGCCTGCCTTTACCCCATTTTTGTGTATAAATGCTATTATAAATAAGAACTAGCTGGTCTCGTATGCGAGAAAAAAAAAATTCGAAAGTTCCCTGGGCAATTTTCCTCCTTCCAGAACTGTAATTCATGATCTTGTGAATAACTTTAATAAACTAGTTCATTGCAAAATAAGAAACTTGCGCGGCCAGAACCGATGGACTTTTTGGGCGTAAGAATCCTAAGTATGACTTCTTTCGGAAGAATAAATAAATAAATAAAATCTGTATACGCCACCCTGGTACCTGGTTTCCTAAACCAGAGCGTGTAAATCAAATTTTCCATTTATTATTATAATTATACAATTCAATGATCTTTTAATACATTATTTTACAGATTTTCCTAATAACTAGATTAAAATAATATTATAAACGGTAAGAAATAAACTGAAAGTAATTAAATTAAATCAAAATATAAATTTACTTAACTACTTCCCAAATTAATTTTTTCTTACCGTTTATAAAATAATTTTAATCTAGTTACTTCTTTCGGAATGGAAGTAAAGCCGTGGGTTTTGTGTCCTACATTTACAGCACTAAAGAACCTCAAGCATGAAAAAAGAGGCCTCTGAGCAAAATTTTCCGGCGTTTCACGCCCTGATTTGAATGGGACGCTGATGATCTAAGATGTTAAAGAGCGTTCGTAAATAAACAAAAGAAGAAGAAGAGGAAAAGAAAAAGGAACACAAGAAGAAGTAAAAATTTAACAGAAGACAGATTAGACAAAATTGGCGCAAATCTTGAACGTTTGCCAACAAAACCACTTCGGAAAATAGTACATCAGTTGGGGTTTCAGTATCTTCTGCACATACAGTAACAAAATTGTTAAAAATCTTACAAGTGTACACGTCTGCGACAAGGTGATCCCGTAGCATGTGTGCATTATTGTGAGTGGTTTCTTTTATCAGTGACTGAAGGTTTAATCGACCCACAGCTTGGATCCTTTCAAGCGAGGGCTGGTTCAACTAAAATGGTCATGCGAACACTCATAGCAATCGAAATTGTATACAATTAACCCCCCTTTAGGTACTAAAATTGGGTTTGGTGTACGATTAGCGCAAGACGTATAAGAAGGGGCCGACTGTGGCATGTCCAGCTGAGAGATGCAAAACCCCGTGCAAGCGGCAAGGACCTGTGCTACATGGTACAGGCCTGGTCAAGTCTATCAATATTTCATTTTGTCATAATTAAAAAAATAACAAAATTATCGTAGAACTAGATAAAAAGAGCATCAAGCTATATCTATTAACAAACATCAGTAGGACATTCTTATTGTTAATCATTTTAAATCAGCATCTCTAACCAATGAGCGTTTCAAATGTTTCCTCAAACTCTCGCCTCTATTTGGTTGCGAGACCACAGCTGGCATACAGGCAAACTTAACAGTCACAGGGATATAAAAACAGTGGCAATAGAGCATAGAAACACCTGCAATTCACAAAACACACTCTACTGACGTAAGAGCTATTGATCTGAGGGACAACGTGGAGAAAGTATACAGGTCCAATTCGTGGGAGATAAAAACGTACTTACTTTATCATCTTGAAGGAGGATGATGTGACTTATCTCAGTTAAAACAATACAGCGAGTCTGTGGGAAAGCAAATAATAGCAGCGGTCTCACAACTTCCACTCTGAGTACTAATGTTTGAATTCATTACTGAAACTTAAAAGATAACGCAATTTCATTCGGTACATTTTGAGCGTTATACAATCAACACGATTTAAATTCCCTAAAGTTGAACAATCCATTGAAATTTAATTAAACTGTAACTACAATAAAATAGTTAGCTCCTGCAATTCTGCATAAACTTATTGTTAAATTTGAATGACCTTCACCATTTTCCTATTCTGTCTTTCAGCCTGACTTGTCTCAGGGCAGAGCAGCGATTGGCGTCTCCTTTTCTGTGAATTGCCTTTAACGCCCGTTTTAAATACTGAGCCATTAGAGGAGGGGACATTGATGATACATGAGATGAAATAATAAATTAGAGAAGAATTTTTTAAAGAAAGAAATGTTCCAGTTTAAGGTATCTTCCTGGCATTTGTCATTTATGAGGACTGAGGAAAACCTGGGGAAGAAGAAAAAAAAAAACTCAGTAAGGGAGGCCGGTCATGATGGAAAATGAGCTCCATACTTCCCTCTCACGAGTCCGAGGTGATTAACATCTGAAGTCTTGGTTGTAGATATATTTCATGGGAAAAATTGTTTGCAAAATATTAGCGTATTATAATGATACATGATTTTAATTTCTATAATTATTTTTAAATTGCCTTATTCATGCACCAAATTGGCACATGGATTGACATTGACATTAACTATTTTCCCCGTTGTGGTTACATTTCTCCATGATACAGTCGCGCTTAGGCGGCCCGTAATACAAATAATCTCGCTGTATAATTGATATTAACTATTATAAATACCAACATTTTTAATTGGACTCACGAGAGCAGTTTAAAGTTTTAAATTAACACATTTTTCTGAACATCGTTTGTTAATATTGTATAATAAATGTATCTAAATATAGTGTGATAAAGAGTATTTGATATTTTGAAAAAAATGTAGGACCAAAAATTAAAAAGTCCATTTACATTTACATACATTTACGAGCACGATACAGAAAAAAAATTACTTTGTTGACCAGTGTATGAACTTGTGGCCACGATTAATATGCATAGCACTAAAGTATTTTGCATGGGCAACCCGACTGTAATATATGTGTGTGTGTGTGTGTGTGTGTGTGTGTGTGTGTGTGTGTGTGTGTGTGTATGGGTTTGTTAGTATCATATAAATTTCAATGTTTTGCGCAGTGACATATAATACTTTATTTGATTATATAATGGTAGTTATATTAATATTTTCATGTTGGTATGGAGATGAATGTAATTATGTAATACTTGTAGACTTTTCATATTATGTAAGGGTGGAGCTGAAAAAGGACAGGATACCCTCTAAAGTCATTCAAATGCTTTTTCCTTGGTGTGGCCAAGCTTGGTTTTTATACTGTTGAGCGTTAGTGCCCTAAATTTTCGCGCGTTCTAGAACATTCTATAGGCACCGGCCAATCAGTTGTGAGTATTTTAAACCTTTGAAGCCTACCGACGTCTATGGGCTTCCACATGTAAACTCTGTAAGCTTAACGTTGATACGTGAGCCCCACAAGATAATATGTACAAAAAGAGGCAATTCGCTAAGATGGCGGGGTAGTAAGGCAATTCAGGCAGCCGGTATCGTTGAAGCATTCTGGATCATGTAGAAGTAATTAACTCATAGTAAGGCGGTAGAGATCCTGTCAGACAGTAGGGCAGTAGGAGCGCAACGTTTTTATCACGCAAGTGAAAAGCATAGTCATGTGATATGAATGTCTGTGTAAACCATGTGATAAGTGATCGCAAGCCTTATTCCTCCGGGGTACGTCACGATAAATCAATGTTTAGCGAAGTACTGGCGTGTCGGCCAGTATGGTGATTAAGTGATTGTTTACTAACCTCGGAGGCTCGTAGCCATCAGAGGTACCTAGCTTGCCGGCGCGCCGAATCAATTAGCTACCAGGTCAAGGTTACGGAACATTCATTTCCCGATCAGAACAATAGCCTCTTTGTATTAGAGAAGTTTGTCAATAAATATACACGTCGGAACGCATGCCTTCGTGTGGTTTTGTTGTGATTGAACATCCTGCCCCCTTATGTTGTATGAAGACGCAACGAAACGGCAAAATTCCCCAAGACGCAGGCAACCTGAGAAAGCGGAGGTTACCTGCTACGCCCAAGCATCATCTGACGTCGAAAACCGGACCACCATAGTCGGAGATACAGGGAGAAAAAAAAAAACACTTACCCCACAACAACGCGTTCAACCTAGGAATTGCTTTCGCTTCGTAGCAAATGCTATGAAAAATTTAAGCCTGTCTCAGTTTTGCCTTCTGTAGCTAACCAAAAGTTTTTTCTTTAGTACAAATGACTGCCTTTATGCATATCTAGGAAGAGAAGGTCTAAATTTTAAAATGCAGGACATGCTTTAAAAATACCAGACTTTTCATAAAAAAGCCGGACAAATAATTTAAACTTTTAAAAACCCCTTAATTTTATGATTGTTTTGATAACAGTTACAGTTAGAAGAGAACTCAAATATTAATTCACAAAATAACTGCCAAAAACAACAAACATTTAAAGAAATTTGGCGGTTGGAGGTGTTGTATACGTAGGATTCCAGAAAGTAGCTACATAAATATGCGGGATAAATTGCAGCAAAAATTGCAGCTGTAACAACAAGAAATAATGCATCATTACGTTATTTATGGTCTTTTGTATACTTGAAGTCGGCGCCGCAAATACCAAGAATACAGTCTATTAAAACCTGTCTGCAGGACATTGAGCCAAACAATAATATGAAGGACATGTCCAGCAAAAGCCGGACGGGTGGCAACCCTATTTACAACCCTAGGAGGAGTCTTGAAGAACGGGATTTCAAAAAGCTATATTGATTTAGAAGTGAAAACGTTACATGATTGTCTAGTGGTAACCATATTTACCTCGTAGACTCAAGATCGCAGATTCGCCGGTCAGGGTCGAAGAATTTTTCCAGATTTTCCCC
The DNA here is from genome assembly GCA_030762175.1 of Metallyticus violacea. Classification (NCBI taxonomy): domain Eukaryota; kingdom Metazoa; phylum Arthropoda; class Insecta; order Mantodea; family Metallyticidae; genus Metallyticus; species Metallyticus violacea. The sequence goes on from CM060830.1 coordinate 54,086,066, forward strand.
ATTCCTCATAATGGCAAATGCCGGAGAAGTACCCTAAACTTAGGCTTGGGACGCTTCCTTTCTTAAAAAAAATATCCTTTCCCGGTTTATCATTTTATTTCATGTATCCTCACTGTCCATCACCAGTGGTGCCCTGGGCGTTAAACACTAATAAAAAAAAACAGTGGCCTGCGCCAATGCATGACCCGTGCATATAGTGTAAAATAACGAAGAGGAGCAAAAACTCTGTGTTGACAACAGATGAACACAATGAACCATCACCTTGACTAATTGTAACACATCGCAATCCTGATGCACCTCAAGAAATCGCATTTAATATATTCTTAAAGGCAGAAAGTTGTTTCACACTGTTACAAAAAAGTTTTCAGCTGTTCATTACGGGGTAAAACTGAATCTAGCGCACACATCAACGCTAATATAAAGTCGTTTCATCCTACATAACGTGGCCAAGTTACTGGATTCATGATGATCATTGCTTTCAATGATTTGGACCGTGAGGAATGATTTTTAAATTGAAAGCGATGAAACTATAGAAGGAGCAAGAACACGAAATTAACTTGCTAAAATTATATTATACTTTCAATAAAATTATACTTTCAAAGCATTTATCCAATTGAACAAAAATAAATAAACTTAGACTTTAAATCCACATATCATATATGAAAAATTTGCTGTTGTTGGGCAGTTATATATAATGCTCAGTTTGTTAGCTTATAAGTAATCTCTAGTAATCAACGATGATCAATATTCCTCTTTCTTCGGTTTTAAATTCAAGATGAGCTGACACACTATAAGTTTCTCACATCTGCTTGTGTTCCTCCAATGGTAGGGACAGACCCTCGTTCCCTACCACACTTTCCTCACTTGCACGTTCCAAAAATTGGAATTTGCATAGTTTCCCATGTCTACCGAAAGCTGATAAGCACTGTCAACAAACATAACCTTCCGTGCTTATACGTCGGTCCTGGTGGTGTAGTGGTAACCATACTTGCCTTCTAAACCCAAGATCGCGGGTTCAAGCCCGGCCAGGATCGATGGATTTTTTCGGGCGTAAAAATCCTTCCTTACCTTCGAAACTTCAGAACTCAAAATGCAATGAAATCAAAATGCGCGTGTTACGTATATCAAGAAAATGGTTTCTTTCAAAACTTGCCTGTAATCTTGTTCATATCTGCTGATATTAAAGAATAAATGAATAGTATTGAACGCCCGTCTTTGCTACAGAGGCACCACAGGCGATGGCTACTGATGATACATGAGATGAAATGTTAGGAAAAAAATTATTTTTAAGAAAGGAAATGTTCCAGGCTTAAGTTTTGGGTACTTCATCGGCATTTCCCATTTATGAGGACTGAGAAAAACCTCGAAAATACATCAGTCAGCGAGGGCGGTCCTGTCGGAATCCGAACCCCAGACCTTCTACTCACGAGTCCTCGCCTTAACGACCTCGGTCACCCGTGGCAGTCTGATATTAAAGAAAACGGTTGTTGCTGCCGTTTATTGGAATTCATATTTTTCCGCCAAGCTGTTCAATTCCAATTATTCTTTGCCCAATTGCTTCTTCTTTCTCTTGTTTTAATTTTGAAACTTGCGACTTGTTTAATAACACTGCGTTGTCTTTAATCACACTAACATACACGTTGAATTCGTTGTCCACTTCTATATCACAACTATCTGACTACATCTTATAGAATGTAACAAAATTAACTCATTAGGGTACTGAAACATGCGCCAAAAAGCACCGCACATGTTTGCAATGGAATGTGGAGTTTGCCTGCTTGCATGAAGCAACTGAAGCCGTGGCCTGGCAACAGGCAAGCAATTCCTAGGGATGACTAGCATTTCCAATTAAGCAATATCATGCGCTTTAAGCACATCGTTTAGAGCAATTGCTTGAGCTTCCACCATTTGCTACAGTGAAAGCAAAAGCAGTTGCTAGGTTTATGTATATCTACCATTTAAAGCTCCGGTGGTCACATGAATAGTCAGTCAGTCGTAATTTGCTCCGATAGTAATTACAGTACGTCAGTGAATTAAATTTTACTACTGTGTATTACATTGAATAGAGAAAAAATAGAGTTCACAGGAATAGCATATTTGATGGTACTCAATGAAAACATCAGGCCAGAAGTAAAGTTGTTGTGAGTGAATGAAAAGAATGTGACAAATATCAGAAATGTGCAACTGTAACTCAAGTTCGTTGTGTGCTTTCTATTTTGGAGCGGCCTTTATCCTACAAGGCTTGCGTTTTGCTGCAGATGCAGGCCAAATATAACTAAAGTGTGTTCTGTGGATATTGTTTAATTTCTTAAATGCCATTTGTTTACGAAAAATTAGTTTTTATATTTTAAAATGTTAAAGGGATTTTTGACGACCGTATGCATGTGAATGAGAAATTTTGCTTCTTTGTACATAAGTTAAGAAGGTCCTGATGTCTTTCACAGAGCAGCCTGGCATTTAGTCAAAATCCTTTGGCTTGTGGACGTGATCGGAAAATCCCTTCTCTGCTGTAAATCAATTTTATCCCAACCTGCTGATAAGTACCTGGCGCCGTTCCCTACGGGATATCCGACAACTGATAAATCTTTCTCTCTTGGTCTGCAAGACAGTTGAACCACCTGCTAAGTCCGATATCTCGTGGGATGTCTACAATTAGACTTTGGTGCATAGCATAGAGCATTTTATCGTTGATATGGGCCATTTTACTGTCCTTTATTCTTTGTATAAGTTTATATCAATTATCATTGTTACCTCTAATATTGATATTTAATCTTTTTAGCTTTTAAAAACTTAAATTATTAATTCATTCATTAATGAAATTTTGCCTGGTTCTTTCGCTACAATTAATGTTGATATTTTGAGTTTTTATCGATTTTCTCACATATATACTTTTAGAGTACTCTTGTCTTAATTCATTCAAACAATTACTGAAACATGATTTAAACACAGTATTACTATATTAGAAGTATTCTTATTCATAAATGAATTTATTTTATTTAAAAGTAAACACGCTTCTTCTCAGCATTTCATTTTATTATAATAGAAATCGTTTCCCAAATTGAGTTATACAGTGCTTTCAAATGAACGTTCATCCGTGTGAGCGCGGTCCGCATGGCGACTGAAAGCAGGCTGTCTGCCAACTAAGTCGGTACAAATCTCTCATGCAAACTAAAATTACACTAACAACATACCTTTGTAATAAAAGATATTCCTACACTCTGGTACATCTCACTTCCATCAGAACGATCTGTTTCATAGCGGTTACCATGACAAAGGTATCTTGCTTTAATCTCTGAGATAGCAAGTACAGCCGAAAAGGAGAAATGGGTATTGGGCACAATTTAGGGCAAGAGGAAGAATTGTGTGTCGTTGATTGGCTGCCCCGCTTTCATAGCAACCCAGAAGGATGTGCGAGCCGGCTTGTTATATATACTTTTAAATACGTTCTATATAATATTTTAAATGCTACGTTTAATGTCATAATGTTTTAGCTATTTGTTTTATATTCTAAAGATACATAACAAAGTTTTTAATTGTTTTATGGTATTACTTTAATACCTATTGCATTTAGCTCGTCGGTCCTGGTGGTGTAATGGTTACCATACTTGCCTCCTAAACCCAAGATCGCGGATTCAATCCCGGCCAGAACCGATGGATTTTTTCGGGCGTAAACATCGAAGGTATGGCTTCCTTCGGAAGGAAAGTAAAGTCGTGGGTCCCGTGTCGTACATTTACGGCACGATAAAGAACCTCAATCCTGATAAAAGAGACCTGAGGCCTCTGAGCAAAATTTCACGCCCTGATTTGAATGGGACGCTGATGGCCGGAGATGTTAAAGAGCATCCGTAAATAAATCTAATCAAAAAAAATAAATAAAATAAAATAAAATTTAGCTCCGGTAATATTGAAGCGATTGGTGTGGTGCTGCTGTTTTGAGTTTCCGTTTTCTATGGTGTTATTCCGCCGTTTTAATTATATGCGTGGTATAGTACCCTGATGTTTGGTATTTTACGTTGAAATATAGTACTTTTCACTTTATCACTTTATCACTTTCTGTTGTGTAAAGAGTAATTGCATATAACTGTGTATATCAGTATATATTAATATTCAAAATATGTAGTAGATACTCAACATTAATTAATTCAACTGCTTATATGAATGTAAGGCTATACCAACTTTTTATATCACGAACAGCTTGAGTTATTTATATCACGGCATTTTCATAAAATATAAACCCTATCTTTACGTATGTACACCAATTTTTGGTCATGTAGTGGCATGTAGTGTTGAAAATATTTTTCTGCGCTTCAGTGCATATTTTATAGTACTAAAAAGACTTAAAATGAAACTAACTTCGTCTGTGAAAAATACAGATGTAGATCATGGAGCCATTTCTATCATTATCCGAAACCCATATACAGGAATGAGCTATACTTATATTTATCTTATACGCTTTCAATTTTAAAAGTTTGGTGGCATTCCAAGCCGAGGTTTGTAAATTTCTCGTTCCCTTTGCAAGCCTTAGCTCGGTTTCTTATCTAGAACATAATCCCTTACTTTAATTTTTTTTACAAGATTACGATCATTATATCTGAGAGAAGCAGCAACACAAATGAACGTCTCACTGCCGTGCAAGAATTTCTTTTCGCATAAGAATTATACAAGAAAAATCTGTATTGTATAGTATACTTATTTTTACGGCTCCTGTCTGTTCCAAAACTGTTTGTAAAGAACCTATTCATCGTTAATGCACTCCTGGTTTCGCTTATGAAAATTGGGTAAACTGGAACCAGGCAAAGAATATAATTTTATATGTGGCTATATCTAATGCTATTATGGTGTTTGACTTACCACCCACAAGTTGATTTCTTGTACGCTTACATATGAACATTATACGTTAGTTGGTTTAGGTCACTCTCGGGAAGGAAACCATTGTTGCAATGAATCAGCTTTTAAGGGAGAGAAGATCAACAGAAAAGAGAGATATTAAATGCTTACAAAAGTACGAAAATAAAATTGAGAGCATAATGAGAAAACGGTATGATGGGCAGTAAAAGATACTCTTATTTGTGTGTCGAAGAACATGTTATTCAATGTTATATTGCTCTTCAAAACGCTAGTAAAAATGGATTAGGAAAAGAAAATAAGAACCGACTTATCCAAATTTAAAAAATAAAAAAACCTCGGAGCATCCCATTAAACTCATACGATATCTATGTGGATATACCAAAATATTAATGGGCAGGCAAGACACGAGCAAAAGATTTGGTTGCCCAGTAACAAGCTTGGAGGTGGTGGTGGTGATGTAGCATACTATGCTAAACACTAGCAGGATCGTATAAAATTTACCACAGTTTTGCAGTTTTGCCTATTGAAGGTGGGCAGTGTTCTTGAAATTATAAGTTATGTTATTATAAAGCGTTTCAACTGCCCACTAACATGGGTTCTAATTATATACCTTTACCTCCCGCTGTGTTTTATGTCTCAGCTATTAGCTGTATCACAGCTAAAGGCATACTTCCTGAACTCCACTTCTCTCTCTTCGTGATGCCCTGTCTAAATCTATTTCTAACCGTAAGGCGCCAGTATACATTCATTCGCGAAGATGGTTAAATATTTTACTCTAGAGCTAGGCAGTTATTTATGTAAAAATGAATTTAAATAGGATTAGTTTATCGGGTCCGCGTGGAACTTATTTAGAAATTTCCTGATTAGTTGCCTTCTCCCAAAATTGTAGTTGACAATATTGATAAAATGTTAATCTGCTGGATAAGTGAGAAAAAATAAATAAGAGAAAAAGGAAGAAAACAATTAAATGCAAATATAAAAGAGAAAAATAGTAGAAGGAATTGCTGCAAATTTTAAACCTTTGTCAACAAATCACTCTTCAAATTACTATAAAAGGGGGCTGTGGAGTGTAAATTAAAACATTAGTAATGAAACCAGAAACATTACGTGGTCAAACTTCATCAGGTCAATAAAAACTCCTTTTCCCAATAAAATGGTCTTTTACTCGAAGGAAAACAGAAATTCCATCATCTTTAAGTAAGACTGTGTACACGTTTTGGGAAGGGGAGCTGTAGTATGGGTGCCGTGGGCTGCGACGCACTTAGAAGCCGCAATGTAAACCAATGCGTGAGCGGACTAGATTTATAACTAAAGCGCGGTATTTACTGTCAAAATCCTTCATATATAACCTTTTGGAATCTGCACTTGATGTGTATTTGAGAAGGTTATTCTCTAAAGTAAACAAAATTAAAAATTAAGTTACATTTCACAACCTATAATGCCAGTGAAGTGTCAGTTACGAGTTTAAGTCAATATGCAAAATATATACAGAACTTAAATAAGAGTACATGTTTGAAACATATTTGTATTTATAGTTTCCCTCTACTTTGAGGTGCTTGTCCCTGAAATCCAACAGCATAAATTCTTTGGGCTACTGTTGAAACCATCAGTTACATCCCTTCTATCCCATATGTTGTTTAAAAGGGCAAACAAATGGAAATCGCTTGGGACTATCCGGAGAGCGCTCGAGGATTTTTCACTCGAAATTTGGCAGCATTTCATTTGTCTTGTTGACAGTAAGAGGAAAAAAAGAAACCTTTGGTAAGTACGGAGTAATTTGAGCTATGTCCGCAATTGCCCTCTTAGGTTTTGTAGTATGAGCTGAGCATATATTTACAGTAGGAATGGGTGTAGACACCCGAGCCTATTTCACAGGGCAGCTATATCAGTGTGGTACCTACAGGTGCGCTCGGCGGCTTCTGTTGAATGACCTTACGAAGTTTCCTCAGAATGTTGGGAGTCGGCATCTACTTGTCCTTGTGACTGGAATATGGTGAACAGAATGTGTTCGTGATCCCAGAAGACTGAGAGAGATTCGCTTTCCCGGCGGATGGTGTCACTTTCGCAGACGACTCAGCATGTCTCCATTTCATTGACGCACGCTGGCTCAATGGTGAACACCAGACTTATCCTCTGTAACAATTCGTTCATACCGAGTCCTTCATCGTGGTGGAGTGTCGGTCCTGGTGGTCTAGTGTAGTCATACTTATCTCGTAGACCAAAGTTTGTGGGTTCAACTCCGGCCAGAAACATTTAATATTTTCATGCGTAAAAATCGTAAGTATGGCTTCCTTCGGAAGGGAAGTAAAGCCATGGGTCCCGTGGTCGTACATTTACGGCACGATAAAGAACCTCAAATCTGAAAAAGAGGCCTCTGAGCAAAATCTATCGGCCGTTTCATGCCATGAATTGAATGGAACGCTGACGACCTGAGGTGTTAAAAAGCGTCCACAAATAAATCAAACCAAAAAATTAATCGTGGCGGCAATTGAAAAGTTATAAAGCTTGATTCTTTTAGTGGGGTCTGCATGTGTGGCACGGACTTGGTGAAAATCTACCCTTCAGTCTGCTGAAATGACGTCTTCAACCATAGCAATCTCTGCTCGCCGGCCGACGGAGTTTCGTCTTCGATATGTGTCAGCTTTCAGAGAATTTCTGCACCCAACTGTAAACAGTTTGATGTGACAGGTCCTTCTCACCGTAGATGGAACGCATTTCGTTATGAATATTCGTTGAATCTATATGTTTTACCCACAAAAATCGCACATTGGAACGCTGCTCGAGGGTTTACACTCACTCAGAGGCGCCGCCATCTTGCAATTACTGTTTCGCTATTGTGAACACAGCTTGTCTCGTGTCAAATGTCAGCAGTTTTTCACTGGATTAATGCTGCACTGTAGCGCTATTGTAGTACTCCACAACAAAACAATCTGTAATTTACTCCATGACTTACTTTCGTATTTTAGGAAATACTAAAATCGACAATTTTAGTTTACAAAAAATCAGATTGCTTGATAACTCAGACTTGTTTTCGAATTTCATCTGACGAGTTTCGATAGAAAAGATCCCCTTCCCCATTTGGGCAGAAATGTTTACCTCACCATCCAAGTTACCGCCATGGGTAGCCGAGGTCGTTAAGGCACAGACTCATGAGCGGGAGGCTGGGTTGGAATCCCACCAGGACCGTCCTCCCTGACTGAGGTTTTTTCCAGGTTTTCCTCAGTCCTCATAACTGGCAAATGCCGCGGAGGTACCCTTAACTTAGGCCTGGAGCGCTTCCTTCATTAAAAAATATCCTTTCCCAGTTTATCATTTCATCTCACTACTATAGGATGAGTTTTAAATCTATACAATACATTTTTACACTTTGTTTTCCATTTATTCTTTCATTTGTCTAAATAATGCCTTGATGCTACTTTTGTAACTTTTAACTGTATGCTACGTTAAATTCTTCATAAACACTTAATGACTCCTAAATAGAAAAATGCAATTATAAACTTCTTTAGCCTTTTCAATCATATATTGTAGAAAATGACAGTAGATATAATCACAAATTTGCTTTGCCACGTACTTGTTCGGAATTTACAGCATTTTTCCTTTAACTGAACTTCACCCCTATCTCGGAATCGTTATCGATTACTTTATCAAATGCCTTTCGCTTCAGGCTAATATTTTACCCATGCTTGGCTCTTTTGATGCTCCTTTTTATGCAATCAATGTAGTGCCTGCGCGCGCGCGCCGCGAACGCTGATTGGGGGATACCGAGAGGAAATTGTGCAAATGAATCCAAATATAAAATGAGATTCATAGTGAAGCTACTGATAGGCATCTAAAACTTTTACTATTTGTGATAAATACTAGAATAGTTTAGGTATATTTGGGGCACATCAGATTTGTTTGCACACAATACTTTGATTCTATCTCTCAATACAATATAAAATAATAGCTGAATATGTTTTATTTTTGTCTTATGTATACTTTTCCAACTAATGGGCATCATTCAGTACTTTGACGAGGACGAAAGCTTTGAGAATGAAAGCAATTCATTTTTTAAAACGCCATCTTACCATTGCATCTTTTTATATAATTCTTTATTACATTCTATCCAACGTTTCATCCGTTCAAACCATTCTGTAATAGCCGAACGCCATGCTTCTTGGTATAGAATGCAAATACCTTCTTCTCATGCAACCAATGTGGGTTCAAATCGTGTGCCACAAAGTTTCTTTTATTTTCCGGAATGGAAAAAAATCGCATGGACTGTTGGGAAAATATTTGGCTCTTGATTCCTGCAGACAGTGAGTTGTTTCCAGTATAATGTGGGCAAATGTATTGTCGTGGTGCAACAGGATATCAAGCAGATCATTCTGAAAGCTTCGTTCTAAGTATATTGAAGACTTGAGGCATGCATAATGGTTTATAATCTGACGGTGGCAGTTTTTTGTCCCTCGCGTATAACTGTCAATCTGTGGCCACTAGCAGAGAAGCAATAACAAATCATCTTCTTGCCAACTCTTCTCGCTCGCGTCGTCTTTGCTGGTGGTTCCTCATCTTTGAAGACTCTGGCCGATGATTGTCGTTTAGTTTCTGGATCATGCTGGTAAATAGGTATTTTTATTTTGCTTCGTCAAATTTTCCATTTTATGCCATTTCTTGGCTGTGAGAAATCGGCGATTACAGAGCTTCCTGACATGAAGTTTTTCTTTGAAGATTGTTCTCACTGTTGCCGATCCATCTTCAATCTGCCATCATGTACAGCAATGATCTTCCCGCAACATAAGCTCTGGTTTCGTCACATTTTCATCCTAGTTGCTATAGCGGCGCGTCCTGCGTGGTCTTCATCTTCGACGGAGGTCTTTCCTCTCCTAAAATCTGCATATCATCGATAGATAGTGGATTGCAAAGGTCAAATTTCCCCAAATGCACGATGCAATCTTTCAAGACATTATCTCTCCCCTAAACCGACCTTAAAAATAGTGCGTAAAGATCCATCTTAGCATCTGGCACAGAAAAACTGGCATACACATACACAGAAGGTTGAAACATACATTGTTGAAGCGCCCTCGGACTTATACATGCTGCTATCTAAAATTCTGTCTAAAGACTAGGAAAACCTTCACTGGCTTGTCACAAATCATTGTTGTTCATTCTCATAACTATTACAGTAACTCTCATATATGAGAAGCACGGTTATCAAACGAACTCGTGGCGGCGTTTCTCTGCAGCTCATATGTCGCGCATGCAGGCGAAGGCCGATTGTGTCTGTGTGTGATGCATCTGCCTGTGCTGTTGTTAACTACATGTTTTCTGTTGCGAGCAATACAGCATGTGCAATATGCACCAGTACACAGTGAAACAGCATGTAGTTTATTTTCCGCACGTAGGTATTGGGAAACTACATTAATACTTAATACAAAATGCAATTTATTACTCCGTTAGTGACTTGGAAACCGCATATAAAATCCTCAATTCAATAAACTGAAAGCCATGGAAAGTTGTTGTTATCTCCTCTCAGCTAGTGGCCACAATCTGACAGTTCCACATGAAGGACAAAAAACTGTAACTGTCAGATCAAAAACCATAAATGCATGTCTCAAGTCTTCAATGTACTGAGCACAAAGCTCTATTAAAGTATTTAAAATAATAGGGACTTAAATTATGATAAATGAACATAAAGCAAATCAATGATTTCAAATTAATAATTTAAAAGTTTATATAATGCTATTTTTCAATATAAATATTAAATGTCGTTAAATTCAAGCGGTGAATATAAAGAAAACTCAGTTTATCACTAATAAAGAAAGAAAACTGCTGCATAGTACGGGCATTGAGCTCTATGAGACAACCTGCTGAGATAAACACATTCCAGGGTCGCAAATAAATACGCACTCACACACAACGGTTTTTCAGTCATAGGTCAGCCTTTTTCCCCAAGAATGTGCTCACACCCACCCTTAAGTTTTAAGTATTATTATTATTATTATTATTATTATTATTATTATTATTATTACAATCTTCTAAATACAAACACTAAGTTATAATACAGCTTTGCAGATATATAATACAGATATATAGTATATACAGATATATATACTATATATATATATATATATATATATATATATATATATATTCGATCGAAGTATTTGAACTAGTGATTAATGCTAAAAAGGGCAACCGTAGCACGTTTTAAGCTTACAGGCGACCGGCAAATGCTAAAGAGCCGAAGGCACAAGGAGAGAAGTTGGAAATAGCCGTCGCTAGTCCCGTTATGAATTGTCCAGCTTTTGGACATTCACCTTGGTGCTGAAGCGACCTTGTACTGGGGTTGTTTTTTTATTCATAGCTTCGTAATTTTCTTAGAATCAGAAACAACATAGCCAGAAGGGACAAAGGAACGGATTTGACATGAATCCAGCTTTTCTGTTGGCCTCTCCTTCTTCAACTTAGTTACATAGGTACTAGAATTAATTACCAACATATTTTTTTAAGTTTATTTAAAAACGTTAACAAATTACTCCCTTCGAGAGTCAGAAAAAAAGAATCCCGGGGGCCATCTGTTGAACTACACTGACATTTACTGCAGGAACACTAAATGCAGCATGTTGTAAATATTAACTAATGTTATTCAGAATGCGTTTGTTTTCATTTACGACGCTAATAAAGCAGTGTAATTTGTTGTCCATAATAGCCAAAATATGTTTGAGTATTGTTTCATTTATGTCGGTCACCACAGTTTGAACAAATTCTTCAGGAAGAATTTTCATTCAATTTTAATTCCAAATACATATTTCAGATGACAATTTTCTGAGGTGTACTTTTGTATCTCCATTAGAAACATCTTCTAGCAACTGTTCGCGCTGTGAGCTCAAGTAATTTAGAACTTAGAACAGTCACGAAGCCACTGCGGAAAACGCACTGATTTTACAAAAACTGTTCTGATACTTCTTTGTTGAAGATGCTATGCTAGCACAGAATCTGGAAGGAATTTAATTCTCTCAAATATTTCCTGTGTTTGAAACTTTGACTGTCTAGCAGTAATATGCAGTAAATGCCAGAAAATTATTTTGAGTGAGTGGTAATATAATAATTATTATTGCTCCGTTAGTTACTCTTTTGTTTTATTGTTAAAATTAAGCGTTGGACTGCGATCTTAGCAACCAGAGATATGTGTCAAAGTAGGAAAACTTTGAGTGCTACTGTGTATCTGCTTTTGGGCTATTGCTGAAGGCTGGAACAACCCCTGACATTTCAAATATTTGCATTGTCTTCATTATCACGGGCCTCCTAGTTGAACTACATTAATTACTTCCAGACATGTACAAGTGTGCTGCGGTTTGGTTTGCTACTATTGGGCTACATAGCCGTAGGGAGATGGGAGATCAAGAGAGGCCATGCCACCTCCCCTCTCGCAATTGAGATGGATTGGAATTTATCATGTTTTAAGCACAAAGCACACAGTTTTGATGCTACCTGAATTTTCAATTAATAAATTTCTTATTGACAACGTCATAACTATTTTAAACCAGGACTCTATTCCTCAAAGGTATGGAGCAATAGATTACAAATGTATCAATACAGGTGCTTGTAAAACATGGAATTGCAACTTTCTGTTTGATGAAATAATGTACAACGCTTATTATGTATTAGTAAAAGTTACAAATGAAATCAAACCAGAACAAGGTGGACGAACAGCTGAACAGCTAAAGTTGCAATTTTAATGAAGTATTATCATTTCTGAAATGTTGATTCTATATTTTGTGATAAATAATGACAATTTAAATACTTTATTATATATTTTCACACACTTAAACGTCATCTTCAACTTTGAGGATAAAGTCGCAAATTTCATGCATACACCTACATCGCAGTGTCAATTTCAGTCGATAGATGGCACCAGAACTGCTCTTTTGATCACGCCCGAGCATTTATTTATTAGTCCATTTGTATATATGTTTTTATTGTAAGCAAAAATTGTTCAAATGCGTCAAATATCTTGTTGTTTTGCGTCATGTAAATGAGTCAAGATATAAAGTCTGGGCCATCATTAACGTTCCGTTACATCGAATTACAGAAATTTACTCAAATATCAGTATTATCTATCTGCAATTCGTGAACAACAGCGAACACCGCTTTCAAGTTTAAATTGGCTCAATAATAATAATAATAATAATAATAATAATAATAATAATAATAATAATAATAATACATTTTTGCTGTCAATAGACTCATTTACACAAGTTTCAGACATTGTCAAAATACTAGAGTTAACAAAGCATAACTTATTCTTAGAACAAGGTTTTAGTACATGTTTGCGAGAGTTAAAAAATAATTTACCTATAAATACTGTTAAGATTACAATTGATTGCAGTTCATCCAATGAATATAAACTTATATTTACAAGGTATTTTTTCAACTGATACTTAAATTTTGATTTTTCTACAGATTTAATCTCTGGTGGCAATTTATTGTACAAAAGGGTACCTCTTACATTGACATCCTTACATACTTTTGTTTATTATAAGCATACCTATGATAATCTTTACTATTTCTAGTGTTATAGCTATGAATCTCATTATTTTTTATAAAATTCTTTGATTCACAGAGACAGTAGACGGTTAGCATTCCATGCTTTACAAATGCCTCCTTACATGACTGTCTATATTCCAATTTAGAAATTAGCCTAATACACTTTTTCTGTAATACAAATAATCTATCCATATGCACTTTTGCTGCAGCCCTCCTAACCTCAATACCATAGAGTAGATGAGGGTATATTATTCAATTTCAGAACATGAACTGGTGCATGTGTATGACAGTTTTCTAAAAAGATGTCAGAAATATGTAGATGCATCAGGACAACATCTGTTATAAGGTGTATGCTTATTTTCACTGTAAATTTGAGAACTTGAATCAGTTGCGTAGATGTTACATCCGCTTCGCCGGGAGTTACCGCTCTGATTGACGGTCCATCAGGTGTTATGAAACGGGCGACAACATATGGAAATGCAGGAACCATGAACATCAACTACAACTATTAAATATTTTAGTGATAATAATATACTTTAATATATTTAGGAAACTAAAGTATCAACAACACTTAGCTTTAAAAAATGTGAGACCTAACAAACCAGATCTGAGAACTGAAAAGACAAAAAAAATTTAAACACCAGATTAGTGCGAACTTAAGAAAGAGGTATATAATTCATGCAGCATGAACTGATTTATTTTTATTATATTCAGATGGTGATAAATGCATGGGCCATTTCGAGTTTAGCCAATCTTGCTAGCCTAACCGAAAAATAAAATCATAAATCATAAATATTCTCACGTTCGCGGGTCAAATGGATATTAACCCTTGACTGGATAATACATGAATACCGAGAGTGCCAAGGGTGCCAAAAACGTATACATGCTTTCACAGTAGATATCTATTTAATACATTTCAAAATTGGACCGAAAAACAACCGTAATGTGTAGTATGATGTTCTGTAAACAGACATGACTCGCATACATTATGATAGCGTCGCTACGTGACAGGTAAATCAACAATGAACAAATGAAGCTAGGGTTATCGTATGATGTTCTGTAAAAGATGCGACACATTACGTTATGCTAGCGTTGCTATAACAAAATGGAGCCAAGGTTATCGTTTGAACAGCGGAAAGCGATTCTGAAGTGGTATTGGAAATGTTGTTGGTTCAAAGGCAATGGAGACGTGTTACAGAACAGAGCCACCAACGCTGCACAATTTCTGGTATATTTGGAGGTTTGTTAAAATTTGTAAGTGCAATTGATGGTAATTATTATAAATAGCTATCCACGACTACAATTTTTATATATGTAAATTTGAATAAAAATGTCAAAATTCTACAAAAAACTTCGCACTACATGGAATCAGTACAGTTTATTGAATAATGTTAATGTAGCCTGTATGTTAAAACATATTCTCTCAATCCGCCAATAGTTATAGTGGTTATCTACCGCATAGTTAGATATACCTAACTATTACGTTAGTGGCTGTACCGCATTAGTGCACTAGCCACTGCCACTGACAGTAATTGATACAGCCATCAGACAAGCATTGCGTTTGAGTTAGCTAGGAAGCAAATGAATTACAAGGTGCACTAAAGTGAACCGCGATGAAGAGAAAGCTGCAGTCACACTAAATATTTGAGAATCAATCCAAAGCAGCCATAGCTATTAGCAATGGAAAAATATGTAAGTGTCTTGAACCAACTAATAGAGAAAAAAGTTTGTCTTAGAATAACACGAAAAATAATAAGTTAGCTGTTAAGAATATTTAATATTAATACCACAGTATATGAAGAATGTTTTGACGTTTTCTTGTTGTAAAAAATGTCTTTTACAGTGATTTTAGATTGAAAATAATTTATCTTCTACAGCAGATGGAAATATAAAGAAATAATCATACTACATCAACAAAATGTCAATATCAAGCGGCTGCTTCAAAACCAAAATGGTGATCTCCTTTTTGTTGCAACGATGATTATTTTCAACCAATCATAAGGATATTGGAACATTATAATTCATTATATCGTTACTTTTGTCACTGCCGAATTGTTCATATCTAAAGAACAATAAATACCGGTAGTTAATGACTTTTAATGTACGAGGGTAGATCCATAAGTTTCCGGCCTAACCATTTTCTAGGATAAAGACAAAAACTATATTTCATTTTCAATATAGTTACCTTTTATTGCAATACACTTTTCACATCTTTCAATTAACATTTCAATCACCCCCCTCAAATAGTCAGAAATCTTGTCTGCAAAATGGACATAAATAGCATCCATCACTTCTTCACTTTAATTTCTTTCCTCGAAGGTTGTTCTTGAGTTTTGAGAAGAGGAAATAGTCGCTGGGAGCTAGATCTGGGCTGTAGGGTGGATTGTCGATCTCCTTGAAGCCACATTTCTTCACAGCTTCCTTTGCAATAAAAGATGTGTGCACAGGCACGTTGTCGTGAAGAAGGCGCACACCACCACTCAGTTTTCCTGGCCTTTTCTCTTTGATAGAAGCACGTAGCCTGTGCAGTAGGCCAGCATAGTACTCCCCATTTACTGTGGTGTTCCTCTCCTTGAAATCAATGGAGAGTATTCCTTCACAGTCCCAAAAGATTGTGGCCATGATCTTCTTGGTTGACTGAGTGACCTTGGCCTTTAGAGGCGGTGCTTGGCCAGGTTTACGGCACTCCATTACTTTTCTTTTAGACAAGGGATCATAGTAAAGGATCATATATTTTCATTTCGTGTAACAATGGTTTGCAAAACCTCTCTCTCGTTGCCACGGCATGCCCGACAATAGACGACGCGTTGCTGCTTTTGGACTGAGGAAAGAAGTCTAGGCTCCCATCTTGCACTAACCTTATTCATGTTTTAAGGCTCATGAATAATTCGAAGGACTGTTGTTTTACAAAGACCCAACCTTGATGCTATTTCTGTAACTTTGAGCCGCAGGTCTTTCATAATTTCTCCTTTCACAACAGCGAGCGATGTTTTCAGGAGTGAGCACCTGCAAGGACCGACCTGCACGCTCTTCGTCTTCAGTGCTTTCTCGACCCATTCGAAAAAGTTTGGTTCATTCTTTTACGGTAGAATATGAGGGGGATTCCTCCCCACATATATCGCCAATCGCTATTTAAATTCTTTTGTAGTAAGTGCTTCTTTTGTGAAAAACTTAATAACTGCTCGAAATTCCATTTTGAACATGTCACAATCTTCTACATATAGCCTTCCTTATGCCGCTATATCTGAACAACTGAACATAGCGGAGCGGAAGTTGCAGTTGCAATTATTTAATTAATAGACAAGGTATGACACCAGATAAGGCTTTTGTGAAGGCGATAATCCTTATCGCCGAGGCCGGAAACTTGTGGACCTACTCTCATTGTTCATATGTGAACAGGAATAAAGTACCATACGCTAAACACATTTTTACCTTTGTTTCGTTTTTATTCTCTTCAAATGATCATAGCCTGGTTTGGGGCAGTGTTCATTTATTGCTGCAGGACGTTGCTTAGTAACATAATTAAGAGTAGATGCTATGCTGTGGAGATGGCTATGTCCTCCAACACCTTCCTTCTTTTCGATTCAGAAACAGCTAAGAGGTTTCAGTGGGTTGGGAATCTATCAGCTCTTTTATTTAGAAATTTGTATGGAGCTTCTTCATTATGTGTACCCAGTGACCCAGGTATTTTGAGTTGAACCAAAAAAAAAATTATATGTAATGATTTTATTCAAATTGTAAGTAAATCATTTGCCATAATATTTTTAGTTGCATTTGGAATGTATTGTCCATAAGTGTTCTAGGGAAATTGGGAAGAAGCTGTTATTCCGGACAAAGTTTTAAATTTTTGTTTCTTTTAAAATGAAAGGCATTGCCTATTTTGGTTTCTGTCATTCCTGCGCCCAAATTTGATACAACTTATTTAAATGGGCCGGCGTTTTACGATCTATTATGAAAGACTTTATTAAAGTTTTTATTTGTTGAAAATATTAATCATATTGTGAATCTATCACGCTTTATCGTTGCTGAACTTTTCTATTTTATGTTAAAAATAAATATGCTGCATTTTACATTTAATTTCATTCAATTTAAAAAAAATTGCATATGCTATGTACATAACTTGATGTTGTTTAGCAAATTATATTTAATTATTACTGAATATTTGTGAGTTAATACCTTTCTCGTATATTATCGAGTCACCTTTTTAGGAACATAGTTTGAGGGGTTTTTCTCCGGCACATTTCAAAAGGTAAAACTTGAAGACATCAACGATAAGATGTATAAAATTTATTACTGCACGGTGCACCTTGCTTCATAGTATTTTACAAGCACTGTAGATAACATCGCTGTTCGCCCTATCACTTTGATTCTTTTTCACTTGTATCTAGTAAAGTAAATTGGTGTGCATTTGATAATTTTGAAAAGTAAATTTGTTAGCATTAATATTAAGCAAAGTGTGGTACTGTATCATTCCCGTGGGTCATCATCAGATGTAGAAACTAATCATTGCTATTCAACAAATGACAATTTTTTTGCCTTGAAATTTTTATAACAATAACTTATATAACACTGAATTCACGTGGTCACTTACTGTAAGATTATTGATTTTTGTAACCGCCACCATAAGCCAGTGTCCTTTCTTACTTCTTTACTTTAAATGTTTATATTTAATAAAGTAACTTCTGAAGCGTTTCTCATACAATGTTTTCAAATTAATGATTTATATAATGTAACTTTAGAATCTTACCAAACTTCCGTGGTTTTACAATTGTATAAATAACGGTAGCATTTATACAATGGTTAACTTCGGATTTCTACTCTTAGGATGGCCTAAATACTCACGGGATTGTGGAAACCTCTCTGATTCTGCAGGTAAATTTTTAAGTGGTGACGCAAGTTTGGCAATCAGAGGAAAGTGCTCTAACTAAAGCCGCCTTAATCACGAAAGGAAAAGTTTGCTAAAGCCGCCTTCCAAGAGAGTAAACCTCTGGGTTCACCGTGAGTAAACACCGCGACACCTGATGAAACTCAGTGTACAGAAAATACAAATGTATTATTTAAAGTTCAAAAATAAAACTGAACTTTCTATAAAATTTACTTTAGAGTTTTGAGTTCAGGTTGAGACTCAAGTCATGATAGAGAAATAATAAGTTAGAAAGTTTTCTGATACCATTGTAAGCTCATGGACCTAATACTAAAGTAATTACCATACAGTTTTTGTCCTTACTTCTTTTAACGAAAGGCCATAACTCACCAGCACTGAAGACTGTGTAATTTACCAGTTGACAGTGAGTGGTTTGGATCCTCAAGTGGAATGCTCTCAACATGACCACTTGCTGAGAAACGGTTCGTGGCATACACTCCTGGCATTGCCTTAACTTCACAAGAATATCGTCATCTTAGAAGATCCAGATTACAATTGTCTCTTTGATTGCGTCATAATTTCTTCGCTTACAAATATGCAGAAACTTGAACAACAGATATATTGACCATACCTTTTCAGAATCCAAAGACAAGCAAGCTTCAAAGGAATTCAGAGAAATGTTCAGATTTATATCTCCCTCTGTAAGTCACCATTGATTTTACATGAGCAATACTTCCGTAGCAAACACTAAATTAGTGAACGATAGTCTTCAGCTGTTTTAAAACAAGCAGAATCTGTAAAACCTCCCCCTTTAACCTTTCCTGGTTAAGACGTACTAGCATGATGAAAACTCAAAAGATAAAATGCCCTCGAGCCCTCTCTCAGACAGTAGGCGCACACGCATTTTAACATTTTATTTCAGCTGGAAGAATAGAAAACGTGGATATATATACACATTGCGTACATAATTTATAACGTTCATATCCTTAGGTATTAAGATGTATAACAATTATTTTTCCTAAATGGCACGCTAGACACAAACTGTTACACATTTTTGTAAAAGTGTGTAAAAAAGAATGTGATATACGTTTAACAAATGCCGCATTTACAGTTATAAGCAACATTCCTTACTTTTTGTTCACTCTGTATGTTGCTGCACTATTAATCCATGTTATTTCCAGGAAACTAGTATCTCTAATCGTTCTTGGAGTATGGACAGTTAAATAGTCATTTCAATGGTAATAACGAACTTAATCATCAAAAATGTTTTGTATAACTTTCAATTATTTTCCTTATTCTCCGCTACTATTTGTTTTACTGTGGTCATTAATAATATGGGGTATGGTACTACATGTTTGAATGAGGCACCAGGTTATTGGCACTAAACGGCAGCATTAGTTCAGTTGCAATTGCTGATATTCTATACGAGGCAATCGGTGTTTACAGTAGCGAAACAGCAATTGCAAGATGGCGGCGTCTTCGAGTAAGTGTACAATGCTTGAACAGTGTTTCATTGTATGATTTTTATAGGCAACTTTATAGGATCAAAGAATAATCATATTGAATTACTTTTAATTGACGGTGTGAATTGTCTGTCACGTCAAGTTGTTCACAGTTGGGAGCAAAACTTCTTTTAACGTAACCAGGAAGTGTAAATTTAGCAAATAATAAAGCAATATGCACTTTACACTGTATTTCAGAAAATTTTAAAGCTAACAATATGAAAATTTTGAGAGAGATTAGGAACTCTTCTAAAGATGTTCTATAAAATGTAATACTCTAATGTACATAAAAAAGTTTAAACCAAAATAAAATCTAGTTAAAAACTGAAAACACGTGACATAGCAATGTATTGTTCTATAAACTATTGGTGGAATTGAATTTTTTTAAAACCTAAATTGCAGACTTAAGTAGAAAAATGTATATAAAGTAGTTGCTTAAAATGGAATTAATTTTCAAATTTTGAAAACAATACAAAAATGGTTTTTATTTCTCATTGATATTAATTATCAACGAATGGCGATATTTAAATATTTCTAGTTACCACACTTCACATTATGTGTGTGCACTTTTTCAACAAGCTTGGTTCCAGCCAATCCTGAGAAAAATGCATTATGACAAAATTTTAAGTTATCGGTAAATAAGATTTATTTTTATTTAAAAAACTTTTTATGTTTATTAGAAAATGAAAATTTACAGGACATCTTTATAGTACTCTTAACATCTCATAAATTTTCCTATTGATATCTTTATAAGTTTCTGAGACACAGTGCAACATGTATACTGCTGCAATATTTGTTTGGTTTACACTTCCTGGTTATTTTAAGGGTGGATACTGCGTCGAGCTGCCAGCGGCGTTGCCAAAGAGACGAATTTGCAATGAGTTGAAGACTTAATCCGATCAGAGAGGGATAACTATAGACACTATAGCTGCTGCTGTTGATTGTTCATACGGCATGGCTTACCTCATAATGCATGACAGTTAGGTTTTCATAAAGTCTGTGCATGATGAGTGCTACTCATGCATAAAATGCAAAGAACGGGTCTGACATTACAGCATCTCAGTCGCTACCATGACGAAGAACACGATGTGCTAGTGCGAATTACCACAGGTGTTCACCATTACCAGGTCGAGACAACGCGTGCGTTTGCAGTGGAAACATTCTGCGTTACATGCGAGGGGGGGGGGGGTTAAAGTGACAGCATCCGCTGGGAAAGAGATGACACAGTTTTCTGCGATCACAAAGGTATACTGCTCACTGCATTCCAGCCTCAAGGGCAAGCCGTAAATACCGACTGCTACTGTAATGTCCTTAGTGAATTCCATAAGGATATAGAACAACCATGATTCTTCACCAAGGGCGTGTTTTATTTTTGTGCGACAACGTGTCTCCTCATGCTACCAACAAGACAAATGAAACGCTGCGAAATTTCAAAACGGGAAGTCCCCCAGCATCCTCCGTATAGCCCCAACCTTGCTCCAAGCGACTTTCATTTGTTCGGCCCCCTTAAACATTTTTCAGGTGAACAGCTCGAAGATGAAGCTGTAGAAAGCGGGGTCACCGCCTGATTCCGACAGCAGCCCAAACAATTTCATTCAGGGGCTTGTGGAATGATGAAGCAAATACTTCAATGTACAATGTATACTGAGAAATACTCAGTATTTTTATTTGTTAAATTCTTATATAGCATTTGTGACTTACTTAGTGACTCGTATTTTTCTCCCATTAATTTAAACAAACCGATGGTATAATTTATTATTTTAACGTTTGAGTTCAAGTTAATCAGATACTATTAAGAGTTCTGCAGATTAATGCTTGTTCCGAATAACAATTCAAAACATTTGAACCTTTAACTAAACTTATTGTTTAGAATCTAAAAGACTCAAAGTTCAGGAATCACCAAACATGTGAGAAGAGAGAAGGAAGCACTTTAATGAGTAAATAAATGGGTAAATTATTATAATTTTCTCAATTTGGCTTATTTTGAAAGGAAATTGTTGTTGGTTTGATTTATTTATGGACGCTCTTTAACATCTCAGATCATCAGCGTCCCATTCAATTCGGGGCGTGAAACGGCAGACAAATTTTGCTCAGAGTCCTCTTCTTTCACGCTTGAGGTTCTTTTTCGTGACGTGAATGTACCACACGGGACTCACGGCTTTACTTCCCTTCCGAATGAAGCCATACTTAGGATTTTTACGCCTGAAAAAATCCATTGATTCTGGCCGGGTTTGAACCCGCGATCTTGGGTTTAGAAGGCAAGTATGGTTACCACTATACAACCAGGACCGATATGAAAGGAAATGAAAAATATATTTCTTACTTGTTTATTTTCAGAATGTTTTTTCTGGACAGTAGTTTGTAAGGGTATATAAAATGGTTCTATATATAACAAATTAACAGTAATTATAGAAGCTTTAAAAAGTTAAAACACCAAGATAAAGTCACGCTTGAAATCTTAGTGTTTTATCCTTTTAAAGCTTCTACTGTTAATTTGTTACATTGCTAATAGTGTTACTTTATTTTTATTTTATATATTTATGCGCGCGCGCGTGTGTGTATGCTTTCGGTATAAGACGATTATTTCTAGATAAATAAGTTTAAACATGGCGGTATGTGCACCGAAGATGAAACACGCTCAGCACTTATTAAGTTCATTACATGGATTTCATTGTAAATGAAATTGTGATATTTTTATGGAAGACCGCCACGTTAAATTGCCCGGAATTGGTGAGACTACAGACTTTTAAACGCAACGAATGCACAATATAAAAGAAAACAAGGAGAAATAATATATAAAAAATATTTGTGCGTAATTGTAGATCGAAACTGCACGGGGACAAACCTTGGATAAAATTGTACGAGCTGTATATGTCACTTCGTTAAAAATATTCAGGAAAGATAGGGGTAGCCAATATGAAGAAATTTTATATAAAAACTCAAGTTCGGAAATCTTCCATTTGGGAGTAGACACTTTGTGTGTGTGCTGTCGACATAGCAATGCTTAGTGTTATTAAAGAACACATACTGGAAAGAAACGCACTAAGATAACTTACCGCTAGAAAAACAATGCAAATAAATTCGTGCTGTAAGGTTTCATCGGTTATTGTGTTCACTACGAAACCAGCCAACTATTATCATGTTTATGATAAATCACTGGAAACAGGGAGTCTGCAGAGACTATGGTGTAAGTGAGTGAATAGTGTTAACGTCCGTTTTTACTACTGAGGCACCACAGGCGGTGGATACTCGATACATGAGATGAAATGATAAATTGGGAAAGGATATTTTTTTTGAGGAAGGAAACGTTCCAAGCCTAAGTTTAGGGGTACCTTCCCGGCATTTCCAATTTATGAGGACTGAGGAAAACCTGGAAAAAACCTCAATCAGGGAGAACGGTCCTGGCGGTATTCGAACCCTAGACCCCCCCGCTCACGAGTCCGGGCCTTAACGACCTCGGCCACCCGTGGCGGTAAACTATGGTGAAAGAAGAACTTGTAGAACTCATAATTTGGAAGTGCTACACATGAAGTTAGTTCTTTATATTCGTGTCAGTGTAGAGATTCATACATTAAATGTTAACTAAATGTGTGAGCTGGAATACTATATTACTACTTGACAGAACTCGTCTACTGAAAGGGTCAAACCTTATCAGAACTTCTAAAAGGACATACCATAATATGTCCACTAGCATATGTGGGAGAAGCATGATGGCTTACCTGCACACCTTTCCCTTGTTGTCCTTGATATCGTTTAGCAGTGAACTGGATCGGAAAAAGAGATTCAGTTCATTCGCCTGATTTAATCCTAATCGATTTTTTCTTGTTGATTCATCTCAGAGAACTCGTTTACGATACACCAATCGAAACATGAGAGAATGATGTTATTGCAAAAATCATAATTGACTGTGATACCATTAGGAACAATAGTATGGCTTTGCAGTGTCCATATCGACTGTTGGAAAAACATTTTCAATAATCTCTGTGATAAATACTGAACTTAGAATAATTAATTAGCGGTTATAATAATATAATAGACTTCTTGACTTGTTATTCTCCAATTAGAACAGTTAATATACACGCACAACAAAGTGTTCAGCTCCCGAAATGAATGTTTCCGGATAAGTGCTACTACATGAAAACAGACCATTTTGATCATCTCTATCTTCCCTGAAAGTTTCTAGAAGTCACGTATACATTCTTGAACTGAAGCGCCAGTAATAGGGTGATAGTGTGCTGGAGAAGTCCAGATCGCTTTCGACGCCAAAGAAGAAGGAGATTCTCAACGAATAATCTTGTAGACTACGTAGAAAAGTATAAATAGTATTATTTAGTCTTTTAGAGCAGTTTTAAAAATTAAGAAATAAACGCCAAGAATGGCGAACAAAAGTTATTGTTACGAATTAGACTTAGTAATTATTTTACATTCCTTGGATTAACTCCTGTTTTAGACACGCCGTCATACAAAGGCCAGGAGCAAATGTCACAGGTTTTGCCTACGTTGTCACTGGGGCCTGATATTCCTGTAACTATTGTGGAGAATATGAACAGGGTCATGGTAGGCTCTGTCATGTTTATGAGATATGGGGACTGTACAAAGTGCGAACGAGTTTCTGAAGGGAGTTTTAGGAGCAGAGAGGAATACAGTCAGCTGTGACTTTTTACTGGAATTTGGGTACTATGAAAATACTATCCATTGTAAAATTAGAATAATTAAGTACTGGTTAAGAATAATAAAATAGAATGACACAACTTTAAGGAATTCATGCTACCAATAAGAGATTGGTATTTGGGATGAAAGATATTGAACAGCGAAAATTAAAATAAGTTTAACAACACTGGAATGGTAAGCGTGGAAGAAGGCAGCAAGGAATCGTAATTATGTATAGAGGAAGGCACAAAAAGGCTTAGAGAAATTAACCAATATATTATAGAATATGAATCCAGAGATAAAACACCATTTAGTTTAACAACTGAACTCATAACCAAATAGGAGGGTAGATCCATGAGTTTTCAGCCTAACCATTTTCTAGGTATGATAAAGCTAAAGCATATTTAACCTTTCAATATAGTTACCCTTTATTGCAATACACTGCACTCACATATTTGAATTAACCTTTAATTCCCCCCCCCCCAAATAGTCAGAAATCTTGTCTGCAAAATGGGCATAAACAGCATTCATTACTTCTTCGTCACACTTAAATTTCCTTCCTCGAAGGTTCTTCTTGAGCCTTGAGAAGAGGAAGTAGTCACTGGGAGCTACATCTGGGCTGTAGGGTGATTGGTCGATCTCCTTCAAGCCACATTTCTTTACAACTTCCTTTGCAACAAGAACTGTGTGCAGAGAGTTGTCGTGAAGAAAGTGCACACCGCTACTCAGCTTTCCTCGTCTTTTCTCTTTGATGGAAGCACGTAGACTGTGCAGTAGGCCAGCATAGAACTCCACTCCTTGCAATCAATGAAGAGTATTCCTTCACCCCAAAAAATTGTAGCCATGATCTTCTTGGTTGACTGAGTGACCTTGGCCTTTAGAGGCGGTGCTTCGCCAGCTTTACTCCTGCTACTTCATTGTTTCTCTTTCGGACAAAGGATCATAGTAGGGAACTATAGTCTCACCTCCTGTAACAATGGTTTGCAGAACTTCTCTCTCGTTGGCACGGCAGAGCTCCAAAAATGTCTCATAACATATGACTCGTTGCTGCTTTTGGACTGGGGAAAGAAGTCTAGGCACCCATCTTACACTAACCTTATTCATGTTTAAATGTTCATGAATAATTCGTATTTCTGTAACTCTGAGCCGTCGGTCTTTCATAATTTCATCTTCCACAAGAGCGATGTTTTCAAGAGTGAGCACCTCCAAGTGCCGACCTGCGCGTTCTTTGTCTTCAATGCTTTCTCGACCCATTCGAAAAAGTTTGGCCCATTCTTTTACGGTAGAATATGAGGGGAATGCTTTGCGATATACACCGAATAATCGCTGTTTAATTTAACTAGGAGTAAGTTCTTCTTTTGTGAAGAAGCTAATCGCAGCCCGAAACTCCGTTTTGAACATGTCACAATCATTTACACATAGTCTTCTTTATAGAACTATATATGACCCACTGAACACAGCACAGCGGAAGTTACAGCTTGCAATTATTTACTCAACAGGCGAGGTATGACACCAGATAAGTCTTGTGAAGGCGATAATCCTTATCGGCGAGGCCAGAAATTTATGGACCTACCCTGGTATATTTCACAAGTTCTCAAAATAGAACGGGGATTAGACTGTGGTCATGGAAGGCGATTAAAATATCAGTTGAGACTGGGCAGAGAATATGTGCTTTTCGTGAGGACAGAGAAAACTGCCCAGGTACCGAACAGTGGAGGTTGACTGTGCTTGGAGCTAAGTTTGCTAAGTAGAATAGGGATAGGTTAGCATGTTGGGATCTGTTTGTACAGGAAGATATTTGCCTAAAGCTAAGTTCTTTTCTATGCAATGTGCATGGAATTAGGAGCTCTTTATGGGAGTAGACGGGCTCTTGCGTGTGTGAGCGTGTAAGTGAGAAAGCGAGTTAAAAACAAATATTTCGAGGTGTACTTGTGTTTTTGCACGAAGATGAGCTAACCTGTTTGAAACATTTGTTTTATATTGGGTTTTAATTGTGTTAAATAATTATTATTCTTATTTTAACAGTAGAACGTTCTTGTTCTTTTATATATTTAGATAGTCTGATCAGGTTGTTATATTTTCATTATATAATAAACTATAAATAATATATAAAATAAACCAAACTGTTTAAACGATTCTTATAGCTGTCTTCCAAATCGAGAGGCTCAAGTAATGCAAGTGCAATAAAATTATTCCCATGGGTGCAGTAAGCAGCGAAGAACTTGGAGTGAGCGAGAAGAAAACGTGATGGCTTATGCCTTAGAGAGACGGAGCGTGCTACTCCCATGGCATTTCCAATTTTGTTAACATTGCTTATAAGTGTTCAAACGACCGCCGCTATTATGATCGACTGGAGGCAGTCTGAACAAATAAACCTACTATAAAATAAAAATAAGCAATTTGTACTACGTTGAATTCAGTTGTACTTCCGGGTCCCAGTAGTGTTCACTTTTCATTAGTTCTGCTTGTACCAGTAGTACGTGCCGGGTTGAAAGCGGTTCTAATGATGTTGCGTGTTGGTCTTCGACAGAGAGGTCAACCAGGATGAGGGGGAAAAAAAAAAAAGGGGGGTCCTCCTTTCCTTTTCAGCACCAGTTAATTCAGGAAGGAAGTAATGGGATTAGATGCACCTTCGAATGCGATGGTTAATACATTAAGGTAGGATGTCTTCCCGAATTCAGGAAGGTAAACGAAAAAGCTCAGTGAGAAATGAAGCTTGGCGGATTTCAAAAGTGGATATTCTTTAATTTTCTCAAGTGAAAAAAATTCTATAGTTTTTGTACCGTTTGCAAGTACTAGCCCATGAATATGTTTTCCTGGATGTGGCATGTTTCATTTTTATAGCATAGTTATGTGTATACAGAGTTATTTTCCATCTAACATAGTCATAAATAAAATATGATTATAATATTACAGTTAATGATAATATATTTATTATATTATTGTTGCCGCGAAGATATTTCATTGTTAAATATTTCACTAACGCTCTTCTGCTAGCGCCAGGCAGCGTAAATATACGAAACAATATTGAAAACATATTAAAATAAAGAAAGTCCCTAGGATGTGATTTTAGAAAAGTCAGTTGATTTGATTTATTTACGGACACTCTTTAACATTTCAAGTCATCAGCGTCTCATTCAATTCAAGGCGTGAAACGGCCGATAAATTTTGCTCAGAGGCCACTTTTTTCAGGCCTTAGATTCTTTATCGTGCCGTAAATGTACGACACGGGACCCACGGCTTTACTTCCCTTCCGAAGGAAGCCATACTTAGACTTTTTAAACCCGAAAATAAATTCATCAGTCCTAGCCCGGATTGAACCTGCGATCTGGCCAATATAGTGATATAAGAAAAGAGATAATTTTGAATTTAACTAACAAGTTTGAATCATAATAACAGTACAAAAACACTGCCCCACGAGAATAGTGCACGTTAAGGTGATAAATTGCAATAGACAAAGAACATTGTCTATTTAGCTTCATAAAATATTTTTCCACACTGAAAGATAAAGTATTTAAAATTAGACAACGCGTTAACATTACAGAAGTTATATATATATATATATATATATATATATATATATATATATATATATATATAATCATAATCATATAATCATAGTCACTAAAATATGTCATTCTCTGAAAGCATAATAAAGAAATATTTTCAGGGACATAACTCAAAAGCCAAAAAAGATATTTCTTTATTTACTTCCACAAAATTAATACCCAAATATTCATGGATTGGAGCACAGAGGAGAGAAGATTTCCTTCTTTTATTCCCTTCAGAATAATTAAATAAATATGAAACAATTTAATCCGGAAACATAAACATGCTTTAGTACAAAACCTCCAAAGCAAACGAATACATTTCCACACATATAAAATAATGTACCCAAAGGAATTCCTAATTCCATCCATTTTGACAATGGCGTTCCCAAACTACACAATTTAAAACATTTGAAAACCTGGATCATTTGGTTAATGCAAGTGAAGTTGACGTTACACTAAAAAAATTTAGAAGGTAGTCCCAGCAAGGAGGCATCGTTCACATGGAAAGATTAACTGAATACGAATCAAGTAACGACAGCAGGGCGCTTTGGCTGATTGTAGCCAAAGGCTGGAAGTAACTACCTGGCCATAAACAAAAACCACGATCTAGTGACAGAATTTTAATAATTCACATCATTAGGAACGAAAGTAAGGAAATGGTGAATTGGTTGTCTTGACCTGTAAATGGACAAACGAACTAAATAATATCCATCAATACAATATCATAAGTATAATAAAAAAGACATCACCTTCAGAGTAATTAGGAAATAATAGCATTAATTTTATGTTATAATGTCCTTTAATAATTATAAAGACGCCTACAGTTTAACAAAAGATATAAACTCTGCAGGGCAGAAGGGGAAACCTCAGAGTGCGTCAAAATAACATGGAAGTCGAAACTTGGATTTAACAGTCTGATCATGAAGTCACGCACCAATCTTTCTTTTGGGCCTTTCCTGATAACCATTCACCTGTGAAATTAACAAGCACAAAGGTTGGGAAGAAAAACGCTGTATTAAAATGGTATATAAAACTGGTTAATGTATACTATCATAGCGTTGAGTGTTGCAGAATTTGTTTCTAATTTGAGTGACTTGTGTTTAAGAAACCCTTTAACCGTTTTTCGTATAACCTGTCTGAAAGTATTTTATAAGAGATGCATCTTTAGGTAATGAGACAATAATATCATAGTTTGTCTGCTAATTCAATACAATTTCACTTTTTAGCTGGTAATAAGTTAAAGCTTGAATATTTTTATATTTATCCTCTGTTTAGTCCCATAGTAACACTCATACTTGTATTCTATGTAGATTGTTTTTGAGAAGTTAACGCTGGCCTCCATTATTGATATGGACAATGCTGGAAAGGGCTCGTAGGAAAAGTCAATAATTTAACACTTTTTGTACGAATTGTTGGAGATTTTGTTTTAATTTTGGTACTGTGTTTAAACTCCTTCATTTCAGGTACCATTCTTTTGTTGGGCTATTATAGTGTTCCGTTGTTGTTATTAGGGCTTGTATTACCTTTTCGGTGTGATAATTAAAATTATTATATTCTTTGCGAAGTGTAATAAATTTGTTGGATAAAATAAACGTTGTAATTCTGATACAAAATGTAAAGTTCGTTAGAGTGTTTATTTAAAGAAAAACACAAATGACAAGCAATAAAGGTGGTGGTAAAAATTCACCAATCACACCAGATTCTCAACTAAATTTGAATAGTGCGACGGAAATCCTCTAAAGTGATGAGATAGCGTAAACACCAAGTCCTGGCATTGAAGCAGAGACTGACAATAATAGCAATATCCCCGGTTGTAAAGTAAGTAACCATTGTTTTCTCTCTGTTCCGCGTTGGGACATTTTAATTTTAAAAACTATGACGAACAAATATACGGGACGTAAGAGAGGAAACTCTGTAGTGTTTTCGTCGATTTTCAAAACGTGGCACGTAATGCTTTATGACAGAAATTGTGGGAGAAAGGGCTGTCAGGTAAAATGTTGAAAGCTCTGATGGCAATTTATGAAAGAGTAAATTTCTGTGTGAATGATGTAAACCCAGGACGTAGACGCTAACAGAGGAGTTAAACAAGGATGCGGTCTTTCCCCTCTTTTATTTAACTTATTTATAGATGACATTGCGGTGAGTTTTTAAGATCATATGCACCAATTGTGAGAGAGCAGAAAATTCCAGCGCTCTTGTATGCAGATGGCGTGGCATTGTGCTCAACTCCAGTGGCGGGCCTACAGAGATGCATTGACAGTCTGAGGATTTATCGCACTACGCAGGTGCAATAAATCAGTGCGGAGATAGCAAAGACTTTCGCTTTTAAAAAAGGGTCGGTTTGCAGCATGGAAGAATCTTGGCATTATCAGGGGGGACGGATCCAGAATGTTAAAGGCATCATATATTTAGGTATTATCTTAACAATGAACGGTGAATGGTCAAGACACACGGACTACATAAAAGGAAAAGCGAGCAGATAGCTGGGGCAGCTGTTCACCTCAGTGACGAGGGTTGTCAGCACTTTACAACCAGTGTACAATTCAAAAATAAATCATGGCTTTGAAGTGTGGTGTGGGAACAAGCAGACAATCAACAACAAATTCAGATTAACTTTTTGAAAAGAATTCTAGGGGTTAATAGGAGTGCGGCAAATTGTGGGGTAAGAAAAGAGTTCGGCAGTGTTTGTGATACTTTATTTTTTAAAATCATGGAGATTAAATATTGGTGAGACCTAATAAGGGGGACAGACATAAAGTTAAAATTCTTTTGCTATCAGGAACAATCGAAAAACCTGGAACCTGGGAACTGGACATCTACCATAAAAGGATTTGGAAGAAATAGGAATGGGATGGGCATGGGAGATGGGAGTTAGAAATAGAAGAAATGTTTTGAAACGGTTTTTATTATGACGTTGCGGTTGTTGTTGTTGTTGAGGGTCCCACTTCAAACCCCGGGTAATTCAGGGACCCGAAGTCGCCTTTAGTATCAGAGTGGCAGCGGGAGGAGGGAGATGGAAGGAGGAGGCTCAAATCACAAAATTTGCTTCTTTGGACGCCTAATGGTGCTTATCCTCTCGACACTTTGTTGTCGGCCAGCTGGTCGTTGCCTCTTTGACATGTTTGGAATTGCATCTACCGCCCTACAACTGCTTTGTGTGTCTCTCGACTTTCACTTTCCTACTGTATCTGGGAGACTGCGTCCTAATAATTACTGACCGGAGATGCCTTCTGGAGACTGCCCTCTACTGTCTGGAACTGCGATCTGGTGAAGCCTCTACTCTCTCTGGTAACGCGATGTTGGCAATCAAAAAAGTGCGTTTGCAAAGTTGTTTTCTCTTATATACTAAATTCAAAAGTGTCCCCACGTGGTAACATGAGCTCACGGGGGTCACAGCATAGTGCCCACAGGTTCTGAGCCTTCAAAATATTTAAATATTATTGGTGAGCTCTCGTGCTCCCAAACGCGCTCACTTTAAATCCAACTCTTTGATTGGTGAGTTCATGATCATTGATGTGGTGACGTCATCGCCAGCACCTGTTCACTTTCTAACTTTAACGAATTTCAGAGCATCTCCAGCAACTAAGACACAAAGGACACCTGCATGTATTTAGCTTTTGTCATAATAGAGACCCATTACTCTAGCCATTAGTAAAGGAACGAATAGTGTTTAACGCCCGTTTTTGCTACATAGGCACCACCGGCGATGGACACTGATGATTCATGAGATGATATATTGGGAAAGGTTTTGTTTTTAAAAGAGAAAACGTTCCAGACCTAAGTTTAGGGTACCACCCCGGAATTTACCATTTATGAGGACTGAGTAAAACCTTGAACATTTTCAGTCAGAGAGGACGGTCCTGGCGGGATTCGAACCTCAGACCTCCCGCTTAACAACCTCAGCACCTGTGGCGGTGTCTCATCAGTAAAGGAGGGCACAAAAGATTACAAACGTGAGCCTCTTTCCTTTCGTCAAAGGTTATGCGTCCAGGTAGCCATGAATACATTTTCGTGATACATGAAATGTTCCTGCTTGTTATCACAGGCTATATAATAATAATAATTATTGCTATTTAAATTACATAAATGCATTCACTCTTGAACATGTGTGCGTGTGAGGACTTGTCACAGTTTGTAGGAAAGTTAGAAGAAAATTAACTTAAATTCATAGGCAGGCAGTGGAAGCTGAGTGTTTTGACAAAGTGTCACTGTAATTGCAATTAGAACCAAAAGGGGCATGAGTGAGGGATACACATATAAATGAAATGACAGGAGAAGACAAAACTGCAATGGCTAGGCTGCACCGAAAGCGCAGAAAATGACGGAGGTAGGCGAAAGAATATGTTCTATGTGTGACAAGGAAAATTGGAACATATTCTTACAGAATGTGAAGCTACAGAGTACTGTAGGTAGCTGATTCACTCCTAAAACTTTGTGAGGTCGAGAAGAAGTAGGGCGGATGTCTAAATTTTGGTATTGGATAAAAATAATTAGCAAGGGCTATGTAAATTTATTAAGAAAATAAGTTGGATAAGAGAAAATCTCTTACTAGAGAGGACATAACATATAATTGTACTTATATATTTTAAAGGTATCTTTATGTATTGAATTGTGCATTTCTCTCGTTTAGTATCCTGTAATTATACATTTTAAATTATTAATGGTATAAATTTTTTGTCCGACATGAAGGGGGAGGGTTGCTTCATAATGTATGAATATGTGCAATTCTGTGCATTTGTGTGTGTGTGTGTGTTTTTTTTTTTTTTTTTTTTTCCCTCAGCAATTCATACGTGCATATGGGAGCACGAACTGTGTGAATAGACCCGTACGCTAGTTAACTACATAGTTAACTTATGTATATGTATTAATTTATGTATGCGCAAATCATTATTGAAATAAATATTACTACTTTTTCTTTTCGTGCGAGCCCCTTATTATATTACCCATACACCCTTGCAAATAAGTAATGGTTTAAAGTTCCAGGTATACTTTAAATTTCAAATAGACCTGAAACATTGTACAGCAATAAAAAATAGAGTAAATAAGTAGAATTAAACAACAAAACGTATAACTGTTGGAGGGAAAAAATGTAACAATGCCAATGTTTAGACCGGTGAAACTTGTACACTGTTTGAATGATAGAAGCTTATTCTGTTGAAAAATTTAAGTATATTTGGGCTTTAATTCTGTTCATAAATGTCAATATATCACACAAGTCAAGAGCATTTAAACCAGCATTATCAACCCTTAGAGTGCCAAGAGATTACAGACAGGTTTCACACGTATTGGAAACAGAGCTGCAACACATTGGAATTGACGGTGTTGTTGAAATCACAATATCTCATAAGCCTCGTGGCTTAGTTCAATGACTCCATCTGCTTGAAAGCTGTACTTTGAACTCATACAGGGATTGGGAGGCGAGGCTTCTGGGTGCAAGTTGCGGTGTTGCCACGTCAATATTGCCAAGCATGACGCTCGAGTCAACGCCGGAATAAACTCCGTAGCTTTCAAGCGCCTTTTAACGGAAGTGGCTGTCATTCATAAGGAAGGCTACCTGCCTCGGAAGCATGAAAGAAACATCTCGAGCTGTGCGCTAATGTGGCTATTCATACAAAGATAGAGAGCTCACGAAAGTTAGCACTCCATTCCATTGAAGGCAACTTGCATTCTGCGCTCTAGGAGAGATTACTCGTTTATATGCTTCTTGTTGTCTTCAGTTAGAAGCAATTTTGTGGAGATTTGACGTTTACGTTTGTTGTACGAACAAATTATTTCCTACCTAGTAATGAAATAGATACCTAGCCCTCTATTTAATCCCTAAATTCTACAGAAAATGCGGAAAAATGTTAAAGTTTTTTCTATTGTAGATAAAAATACCATTTTTTTTTCTTTCAAAGAGTAATGATCATTCCTCCTGTTCGAAGACTTGTTTAACCACGATCAGATTGGTAATTTTACATTATTATACATTAATTTTAAATGATTGGAAACTTGCTTACATCTGAATAAAATGTAAAACCCTAGAAGATATGTAAAAATATGATTATTGAAAGAAATAATGATTATTGCAATAACAATAATTATATAAATTATTCCTCCAATATTCATTGCATTTCATTAGCGACACACATTAAAATATTGCAATACTCTATTTAAGGAATATCTCACAAATTGGCTTTCTCAGTAATGAAATAAATACAATATATCACCAGAACAGAACTTTATAACGATATATAGCTTTACGATAAACTGAACAACATTAACATTAACAGAGCTCTGATATTACATAAAAGTTTTACACATTTCAAATGTACTAATAAAAATACATTAGAGTAAAAAATTAAACATTTTAAAACCTTCAATGGATTTACTTCTGAAATGTTCAAATTTCTAAACAATTATCGGAAATAAACCCAGGAACACCTCAGTATTGCTGCTCGGGAGGAATATGCTCTTCCTAGGTCTGTCTTCCCTCCATTATCTCTACGTAAAGCTCTCTATCTCGCGCACCGTTCCTTACGACCTACAAGCCTCAACATGCTTTAGCCTATCAGCCCAGCCTTAGCATGGTCAAATTAATGCCTCTTACACGACATACAAATAACGACTTTTAAAAATTGCTAAGTGTATGGCAGAGGAGAAAAATAGTACTACAGTGAACAAGAAATACAAAATGTTAAACATTTTTGTTATTTAGGAGTAACCTTTAATATGAGTGGGAACTGGAATAAGGACTCGTTTATATTAATTATAAAGCACGAGGTCAACTATTAGTGTTCTGACTTGCGTTCCAGATATACCAGTAGATACAGTAGAGAGCATGTACAGTGATATGATTCTGTTCTGTTATATGGAAGTGAAATATGGGGATGGGGAGAGCTGAACATGTAAATAAAATTCAAGTCGATTTTTGGAAAACGGTTCTCGGAATCTCCAAAGAAACGTCAAGGGGGATTGTTTTGAAGATACGGTTAATGGTGAAACAAGGACAGTAAAATGCTGGCTTAGACAAATGCAGGGAGACCATACACTCCCATCGCTAAATACCAAATGCAAATGTAAGACGAACATTTTGGGCTGTAGAGGTGGAAACAGGGCTCAGAGGAATTGACCTGGGTTCAATATGGCAACGAGGCAATCCAATAATAAAATCTTATAAAGAAGTTTAGAACAAGGGTAGAGGATATCAGCAGTCAGGAAATCGAGGCAGATTGTAACACAAAAGTCTCCTTGAGGTATCGAATGAAATTAAATTAACCTGCGGTAAAGAGGCGTATTTGCTCGTTCTAGGGAGACAGGCGAGATTAGGAATTTGCCTGGTTTGGACTGAGAGGTTGGAAGGCTAAAAAATAACGGATATTTCTGGTAGGAAAATCTACCCATTTTGTGGAGGGGATGAGGAATGGGTGCATATTCTGGCAGAATGTACCCAGTGGGAACACCTGAGAAAAACGCTATTTCCTAAAAAACTTTTAAGGTAATTAGAGGACGATTGGCATGCTGGGACCTGTTTGCGAACGACATTAATTGCATAAATATAGGCATTTTCCTGACCAAAGTGTGCGAAGCTAGAAGCAATTTGTTTTCTGGTAGAACGGAATATTTAGTATAATTATAAACAATATGTAATATGTTCCCATTCATATACCTGTAAATTTGGTAATTTTATGTTTATTTATTGTTATTAATATTATTCGTTTGTATTTTTATTTGTTCCTCTTTCTAATTGTGTATCATACTTAAGCATGTACGGTCTACGACCCATGCATACAATATATTTGTAATGTGTATAAAGAATTTTACAATAAATATACCACTATCACCACCACTACAAATAATGATCGTACGTTGAGTGCAATACCGGTAAATTCTCAAGCTAATTTTTTTTTGTAGTATATGCTTTTATTAGGCCTTTCACTGTATACAGTTATTTTCAAAGTACGTTTATAGCCCATTCCTCAATGTGCGAATACCCTTATCACTTGTCGCAGACTTTAAAAATAACAATTAACCCCTTCATTAATACCAACAAGGAATTTTTCAAAGAGAAATTATTAAGGAGAAAGCTTGCTAAGAAAGGGCCCCCAGAGATTGTTCCTAGAAAGGTATTCCAGTTATTAAAAAGAAACACACGAAGGGAGAAAATTAATATAACATTTTCATTTACAAATAAGATACCTTGCAATATAATAAAATAATATTATCCTATTAAAATGTAGAAAACTTCCAATAATAAATTATTTAATGCAACAAAGTGGCAAGAAATGAAATGTAACAATTAAAAGCGAAGCAACGACAAAGCATTTACGAAAACAGAATCAATATATTAAGTTAGTGGTTGCCCCTTTTAACCAATTTTAGGTACTGGAAGACATCATCAGTTTCAAAAGTTCCAAAAATAATTCCAAATTACATGATCGTAAAAGTAATAAACAATTTTATTACAATATCCATGAAATATCTCACATGGAAAAATGGCTATCCGTTTTAACCAGTTTACCAGCTGGCAGATATTCCATTGCACTATTCACAAAAGGTGCACATTCTTAATGCCCTGATTAATGGAATGGCTCCTTTATCCTGTTGCAATTTATCTTTAATCTTTAATAATTAACAGATTGAGTAATGGAAGAACAAGCAAAATTAGATGTGCCAAAAGCCCCACCACGACCTGTGAAACCTCAATAGTAAAAGCACTATATACATAAAAGGTACATTCATTCCTTAAATGTGTTTTTCTAAAATTCAACTAATTTGTTTCCACAAGCGGGAGCCGTTCAATCTTTTCTTGTTCATTTTTAACACAACATTTGTAGCACAATTCGTAACTATGTTAATGAATTGAATTATGCGCATGCGCTAAACCTGTGAGTCAGATTAGACTATTTATTTACTTTAACTTATAATGCTAAGATCATCACATCTTCTTTTCGACACTACCAGTATACTTACGATGCATATTATTTTAAAATAAATAGTAATTATTAAAAACGATCATTATCGGGTTATTTTGTTGTGATCAATGGATTAAACGAATTTTAAAAATCAAAGCTTTCGCTGGTTCCTGCGGCCAGCATCACTTGGGCAGAAAAATGTATGGGAAGACAACGAAGTACGTGACCGTTATAAATGGAAGGAAGTAGATAGAAGTGGTGGGTAAATTGTAATACAGTTGCTTTCCCTTCCACTCATGAAGCTGGCCACTGCAGTCAGTTATTAAACGGTAATTGAAACTAACAGTTAACAGCTAAAGTAGCCAGTTAATAATCAACTATATTAAAGCAGAGCTGGCCGCAAAAGCCTAATAAATTATACAGGTGCAATAATATTAATATAATTAAAATAAAACAATTTAGAAGTAAATAAATTGAGAACATAATATGAGTACAGTACGCACAAATAAAATACAATATTTATAATGCACAAAATAAAATTACAAGAATAATTTCTACTTAGTAGTAAAATTATAACATTTATCTTTGGCACATCAAGTAATTAAGTACTGCAGAAAAAAATTAAACAAAAAGTAAGATACAATCGTGAATTTAATTTATATGATATTATAGTAAGATGTTGTTGTAGTTTAGTTTTACATTTTGAAATGGTCTGATATTACCAGACAAAGAATTCCAAAGACAAACAAGAGAAGCTGTGAATGAGGAACTACATGAGGTAATTCAGTGTAAAAGAATCGACAGTAGAGTGATGCGATCTAGTATCGAGGCTATGATGTGAAGATAGTTTATAAGAACATGCCAGGCAACTTGGGGGTGGAGGTGTGAAAGATGTGATAAAATAAGCTGAGATTGGTACATTGTTCGTTCCTTAAGACGGAGCCAGAATAATAATTCGAGAGATGGAGTGATTTTTCGCGACCCCTTGCTTCCATTCTCCTTAATTGTCATTTTATACCTTACTTCACAAACTGGGGCCGTAACTCACAATCTAAATAAATCCCAGCTATCCTGACTTTAAACGGGATCATATGGAGGAAGCATAGACTTAAGTATTCACTGAAAACAGACTTTAGACTTTAATAAGGCAGTCTTTATAATGAATAGTTAACACTTGCAAGCATGATGGATGTTAACTAAGATGAATTCTCGGGAGGAATCGTGGCACCACCTCTCACCTCGAGCTTCCACTCTCGTTTCTCATTTTAGAGCACAAAACAGCACACCGCTTCTTCATTTTGCGCATGCGTAGACTCTAATTTTGCTTACCAACATGTAATCTTTCTCAATCGTCATTTCTGCTTCTTAATGGGCTACATCTTACAATGCATTTCCCCACATTTATATGCCACAGTATGTTCTGGTAGACGAAAGTTGCAAATGTATGGCATACAAACGTTGAAGCTTCTGTGTTAAGACGACGCTGAGCTAGTAAACAATCAATACGTTGCAGTAATCGAAGGAGCATCGAAAGAATTTGTCTTTCATTGGTAGGTCATTTAACCTTGTATTATTTAAAATATTTTGTATAACGTGATTATTCCTTCTAAATGTCCCCCCCCCCCAGATTTTTTACTGACTCAGTAAAGAGGAGTATGCTGTTGTCAATATTTACTGGAGATAAATTTTATAGATTTACAGTCATAAAATTGTTTGCCATTATATGCGATTTAGTTTAAATTCGAAAATTCAAAGCCAGAGCTTTATCGGTTTCACAAGTTCGGCAATAAATGTAGATTTTTAGATCGTCAGCGTAAAGGTGATATCTATAGTGTTTTATTGAATCTGAAATATTAATATACATTCAGAAAAGAAAGGTTCCAACACCGAAATCCTCGTCTTCCCATCTCTTCAGGAAAAGGAACTTTCGCATTATAACATACATTGTTGGCGATTATGAGGCGAAGAGTTGATCTACAAGGTTGCATGTTCTGATAAATTTAAAGCTCTAAGTTGGAAAGAAAATAAAACGAAGATACTGCATATGAGAGAATACAACCGACAAAAATACCTTCTTAACAAAGAAAAGCCCAATATATTTCAGCGCAACGTCTGTTTCGGGGCAAACGGCGAACATAACTTTGAAAAAGTGAGCATTTTTAGACAAATTCCTAATTTTGTATGTAGAGTTTTCTTGAATTGTAAGAATGTACATTAATACTGTTCGCCAATGACCAATAGTGCCGTAACTTAACCCGTATTGAGTGAGCAGACGTGGCGATCTCTCGGTTCCTGAATGTTCGGGCTATTCTGCTGCGTAAAGCGAGGCCCAAACAAATGATAAGCGTGTTGTTTCTGTTTACTGACACAGCATAAAGACCCACGACTCAACCTCCGAGACACTGTAGAACATGAGGATAATCCAAGGTTGCTTGCACTTCCAATTACTGACAAAGAGGGAGGGAAAATATGAGAAAGGAAAGAACTGATGTAAACATCGTAAGACAAAACATAATTACTTCGTAATATTTTTTCCACTACTGTTCTTTCTACAAACAACAAAGGGATGGAAAGCTGTTTTCGAGAAAAATTTCAACGCCGGAAAAACAAAAAGTACAAGGGAATTGTGTTAACGTTGGCAAAGGGAACGTTGTAGAAAGAATTGCATTTTGAGAAAGACTTGCGGTTGCTTTTGGTTTAAAACGCCAAATTAACACATCCGCTTTGCATAAAATATGACGGTACTCATTACTGGCTAATTCCACTACGGTTTTTTTCAGTTATCATAAATATTACATCTGCCTTATTTTTCATATTCTACTTTTGAATTCCATCTAAAGGGATATTTTCCGTGAAATGTCATTACTTTCGTCTTTGTTATTCATATTTTCATCACATTATCTGTACAAAGTTTATTCACTTCCAATATTCCTTTATGTAACCTGCTCTCCCTTTGAAATTAGAACAACGTCATCAGAAAAAAAAAAACATACATTATATAAATATTTGTCATCCATTTCTGAAATGTTTCGTCTATATATAATTTAAACAACTACGAGAGAGGCTACACCCTTTTTTCATTCTTTTGTTCATTTCAATTTATTTTGATTCAATAATAATTTTTGTTTTTTTATATACATTTTGTATTACTTTAATATGTGCCGTAGGAAATCTTTCGTATGTATTTGTTCCACAGTTTCTCTCTATCTACTCTGTCAAAAGAGTAAACTAGATTTATAAAACTAAATTAATCCCTGTATTTCTCTATTATAATTTAATATTTAAAACATTGTCTTGCAAGATATTTCTGCTCTGAAACCGTTTGCTCAAACACGAATCTTAAAGGTCAGTTTCGTGGCAACCTATTTCCAGCCATTTGCCGCTGAGTACAATATCCATATTCATGCCAATGCCCTAATTGCAATTTTCCCGTGAAAGTGGTTCCACATCCCCCATTTAGCCAGATAAATTGGTTTCTGATAAAAATCAAGACTTCCCTACCGATTACCCAACATTCTTGTCCCACATTAAATATTTCAATAATAAATTTAATTCAACACTTATCGATACCGTACTGATTCGTGACCCTGAAAGCTACCTGAGAGATATCAGCCCTTTTTGGCATAAAGCGCGCACATAACCAGGTTTACATTTTACGAGTTAATTCTCTTTTTAATTAGATATTTTTTCCACGTATTAATTTTGCTATCCCAACCGTTTCTCTCGGGTTTGTTCCGAATTCAGGGCATTACGTTAATTTTGAGAGATTCAACATTTACTCCTCTCTCCATTTTTCACTTGTCTTTTACCTTTGAAGAACACAGCTGTTGAAAACATTGCGCTCTAATTGTGCGACTGTTACAGATCGTGTTTATATTTACCTCTCTAGTTCTAATTATTTTTAGTTTTTGCAATTCAGTATCGTCGTACTGGATTGCACACTGCTCTGAAATAATAGAACATCAAAGACAGAATATAAGTAGCTTACTGCTGGAAAAGTTATTTTAAAGTATGGGGCTTAAAATTTTGCTCTGCG
This sequence comes from Metallyticus violacea, assembly GCA_030762175.1. Classification (NCBI taxonomy): domain Eukaryota; kingdom Metazoa; phylum Arthropoda; class Insecta; order Mantodea; family Metallyticidae; genus Metallyticus; species Metallyticus violacea. The sequence goes on from CM060830.1 coordinate 54,126,940, forward strand.
AAATAACGCAAAGCTTTAGTAATGACGTCTTAATAGCAAGATGGAGGAACAGTTGCTTGTCACTTAGAAAGACTATGTCCTCTTCCTTAGTAATAAACTTTAGTGTTTTAATTAATAACAGGATTATTATTATTATTATTATTATTATTATTATTATTATTATTATTATTATTATTATTATTATTATTATATTCCCAGAAATGCTAATTTAAATACTTTACACAGCAAAGAAATTGTTTCAGAATTCTCTTCCTACTTACATTGTAAATATCAACTATTTAGAGGATAAGAATTTAAAAGAATTCAAAGAATCCATAGCAGCAAAACCATATGGAGATATATTGGACACATACAAAAAGATTGTGCACCAGACTGAGAAGGTTAAAAATAAATTATAAATGGTATTAGTCACTCAAATGGTATGGACTTGAAGGAGAAAACAAATTATTTGAGGCTACCATAGATAGAAGTCAAATCATCATGAGATGGCTATCAGGCAAAATACTCAAAATGTAAAAGACATGAGGAAAGCTGTATTGACAGTGTTTTTTCATCTAGTTTCATCCAATGAGAATCCTCTGCGAATGTAACAAAGAGAAATATATCACCATAAAATTGCTCTACTAGCCTCAAAGTTAGAAATTATAAAGTCAATCAACATTCAGCAATCTGGCAGATAAAAATTTATTGCAGAGTGTATCCATGGTCGAACCCAGAACCCTAACGAATGTGTCAATGAAATTGTATGGTCTAGATGCTCTTAAGACAGATTTTTTTATACCTTGACTCACGTCATTTGGGAATATATTTGTTGTTGTTGTTGGTGTTGATTTGATTTATTTACGGACGCTCTTTAACATCTCAGGTCATCAGCGTCCCATTTTATTCAGGGCGTGAAACGGCTGATAGATTTTGTTCAGAGGCCTCTTCTTTCAGGCTTGAGGTTATTTTACATGCCGTAAATCTACGACATGATACCTACGGCTTTACTTCCCTTCCAAAGGAAGCCATATTTAAGAATTTTACACCCGAAAAAAATCCATAGATCTTAGCCGGAATTAGGAGACAAGATTTTGGGTTTAGGAGGCAGGTATGGTTACCACTATACCACCAGGACCAATGGGATAATATGATGTTGCGGCAACATTTAAAAGGGAGATATAATTAGAAGTCGTGTGATACAAAATATGGACTTTAACATAATAAAGATAATGTTCAAATTGGACATAGCAAGATTCAGACCTCTAATAAATCCTTCAGAGTACTGCAGCAGAGGGCAAGGCACAGAAGAGGATGCAAGAGGAAATTGGAGGATGACACGATGTATGGAGCAGGAATATAATGAACACTTTAAAGGCCTTTTTACTTAAATTACACATTTTTCACTAATAATGCAGTTTTCTGAGTTTTTTTTTTTTTTTTTGAAAATTTCACGACATGTTTATTAGTGGTTGTACATATTTTAACACGTGTTTTTTTATTTCCTGGTTTGTACAAAAAATAAATAAAAATTACATGTTAATAAAAAGTTTATTTAATTAAAAATTATAAAACCCTGTGTAATATACTTTGGATAAAATACATTTTACTGCAGTAAAAATTCAGCTGGATATTCACAATTGATACGGTAAAAGCAATTGAATATGGTAAATTTAACATTGCAAGAATAGAGCCTTCCGGAGTGCCTTAATACAGAAATGTGTCTGTGAAGGTTTTGCGCTAATATTTTGAGAGCAACATTCACGTCAGCGAACTCTGTCTAGAAAAACGATCCACGCTTTAGCGCTGACCGACGTGTTATGAATTGAGCTCCAGGAATTACGTGTGTCGAATGTAAGTTATGAGTTAGCGAAAGCAGAGATTTGGCTTAACAAAACACTCTCAAGAATAACTCCACCGCAGTTTCTGACTCTGCCATGCTTCAGATTTGGCCTCGCTTGTGTCGCGCCTCTTCAGCATTTTTATTATACAGGGTTATAAAACAGCATCTTGAAATTATCTACAGGGTTATTCATATATATGACTGCCGTTGCAAGGGATCTAACTCCCGGGCGACAAGTCGAACATAAGCTGGTAAAATGCTCACTACAATGTTGGAAGCACAAATGGATTAAGAAGTAGATGTTGAAAGTGTTTCCTCACACTCGTATCCAAACTCATAACACGCCACTCACTCGTCAAAGCTCATCAACTGAAATTCTGCTTATTTTATGTTCAATCAAATCGTTTGAATCGGATCCTTCTGGCAAAAATTTACACGCTGGTGCTTTTATAGTTTAAACTCTAGTACTGTGTTGCACTTGTTGCAGAAGCTGGAGAAATATTTGCTAGTGTTTAGTTACAGATTTTGATAAAGATTGGCTCCGATTTCATACAAATTTTCCCGAATTAAAACAACTTCTCTTCAGAGAGTGTTTCGTATATCACATACATAAAGGTTTCAAATTTATTCACTAGTCTTGTTTATAATACTTCTTGAAGGGGACACTGCTTTGGAAAATATTACAATAAACTCTCTTCGAGCACAACTAGCCGAACTGTTTTAAAGCAACTTTTGCAAATAAAAATTCTTTAAACTATGAACAGTATGCACAGTAAGGTTGTTTGGATTATGAGCCCGGATGCTGGGGAAGTGCCCGGACAAAGGGAAATAGAATCGCCGTGGTGAAGTTAATTGTTTTATTTTAGGATTTTATTTTTACTGAAAGCATAAATGACATTGTATCCAATATTGCTAATAATAAGCATTAATCTATGTTATTAGAGATGTAGAAATTGATGCCCCTCTGCGGCAATACGTTGTCGATAGCTCCGTATGGAATTCTTGTACATCATCTAACTTTTTTTTTTTTTTTTTTTTTTTTTTTTTTGGAAGAACACATCGGTTTGGAGCTGGTTTCTTGGTTGAGAGACCTTTCTCTCTTAACTTTTTAATATGTTGCCAATAGTTTCTTTAACTGGGACACGTTTTCCAGAACATTATCTTGCAAAACACCGTAGCATTTCTCTGCAAGTTTTTACATATGTATCATACATAAAAAGTCGCTCTTCAAGACTTAGTGAGGAGGCTTGAGTGACTTCGTTTGTGTATTATTTTTTCTTGATGTTCAAGAATTAAATTCTCATACGATTTTTTTATGTAAAAAATGTGTACAATAGAAGAAGGTGACTAGTTAAATTAGCAATGCAACAAAATCAAGGAGAGCTCAACATTTTCAAAAATTTTCAGAACTCCTAGTGCTCATAAGAAACCGCAAAATGCTTATAGGAATGTCCAATAAGAATATATTTATTTCCTTTTCTGAAAATTAAAATAACATCCAGAAAAATGCTCACGCGACTACTCCCAGGTTAAGTCAGCCCTGGTGGTAACTATACTTGCCTAGTAGACGCAAAGTCGCGAGTCGAAACGAGTGACGTATGACTTCCTTTGGAAGGGAATTAAGACCGTGGTTATCGTGTCGTAGACGTACTGCACATAAAAGAACCTCAAGCCTGAAAGAAGAAGCCTCTGAGCAAAATGTATCGGCCGTTTCGCTCCCTGAATTCAATGGGAAGCTATGACCAGAGATTTTAAAGAGCGCCCTTAAGCAAACATTCACTGAGGGGAAAAGCAAAAAATTCCAATTTATTTGCTTGTATATTGAAGGTAGGCATGTGTGTCATGGAGACATGTAGGCTATGTTGAGTGTTTTTTGTTTTATAAACAAAACATTGTAACCAAATATTCCAAATATACGTAGAAAGTCTCAGATATAGCACAATTGTCTTAACTATTTTGTGTTTCATTACCATTGTGTCTTTATTTTTACATGTTGTTTAGTGTTACTAAGGCTGTTCATTTTATCTTAAAAAATGCGACCTGAACATGTGACTCGAGTTGGAGCCTTAAGCGATGGTGGACGCAGTGTACGTTACATTGCAAATGTAATGAATATGACTACATGCACAACCGATGATGCCATAAAACGGTTTTCAGAGACCCGAAACTATACCAGAAGACCAGGTTCGGGTTGTCCGAGAGCTACAAATCAAAATGAAAACAGGTATATGGTGTTGACATTTCTTAGGGAGCGCAATCTGTCAGCTATGACTGTAGGCCAGTGATTTGTTAACATGCATGGTCGCCCGATTTCGACCAAAAAGGTTAGAAGAAGACTGAAAGCAAGTGGACTGATGTCAAGCATAATGCAACTCGTCTCAGTTGGCTCAGAATGCACCAAGTCGAACGATTGCGTTTTGCAAATGATCATAGGGGTTGGAGAAATGAACAGTAGAGGTGTGTTCTATTTACAGACGAATCATTCCAATCTGCGCTCACCTGATGGCGTGAAAGAGTTTGCAAATGGAGGGGAGAACGATTTGCGTTTTGTCTCATTTCCTAAAAATTGCCATTTGGAGGTGGTGGAGTGATGGTTTGGGTAGGAGTGTCTCGTAATGAGTTAGTAGATAATGGAAATCTACCAGCTGATTGGAAAAATAAATGAATGTACCATTTGGTCCATTTATAAGCGATAATTTTCTTTTAATGCACGACAACGCACGCCCACATATTGCTCATGTGGCCAGAGCTTATCTCCAAGATGTGCGAATTTATGACCGGGCAAGGAGTCCCGAAATGAATTCGCTTGAACACGTGTGGGTCACACTGGACGGAGTGTTAAGACATGACTGCCGCTGCCAGAAACTTTACACGAGTTGAAGGCGAGCACTTTTTTTTTAATGGTGTTTAACGCCCGTTTTTACTACTGAGGCACCAGAGGCAATGGACACTGATACGTGAGATGAAATTATATATTGGTAAAGTTTTTTTTTTTTTTTTTGAAGAAAACGTTCCAGGCATAAGTTTAGGGTACCTTCCCGGCATTTGCCATTTATGTGAACTGAGAAAAACGTGGAAAAAACCTCAGTCAGGAGAACGGTCCTGGCGGGATTCGTATCCCAGACCTCCCGCTCACGAGTCCGCGCCTTCACAACCTTGGCCACTCGTGGAAATGCGAGCACTGCTTGAAGAATGGGAACATATTCTTCAAGAAGGCTGGTCGAAAGCACGTAAAGACGTATGAATGCAGTAAATTAAGCTAGAGGGGGTAACACTCGTGATTAAAATGGGTTTTTAGTGTTTCAAGCACCGAAAAACATATTTATAATATTTAAAACAAAACCTAAATTATTTTACGTCCAATGTAACTTTTCTCACCAGAGTTAAGTTTTTGTTGTAATTTAAGGAGCTTAATACAATAATTTTGGGTTTAAATGTTCATTCTCTCATTTTAAAATAATTAAGAACAAAATAACAGAATTAAGAATAAAATGTAATCAAATATAAAAGTTTTTTTTTTTTTTTTTTTTTTGTGTGTGCACGTTTGTCCCGGAATGTGGTGCGTATTAACAACATGTTTAAGAGCGACAAACTCATTACTGAAGCCATTCATATAATTTTTATTTAGCAGTTGCGTAAGTATAATTTTTAATACGATTATGTGCGGCATTCAAAACGCTTTACATAGCGACATGTGATAGTAATTTTGTGTTTTTTTTTTTCTCTGCCTGCCTTTGCATATTTCCGTTTTTATAGAGACAAAGGTTAGAATGTTATGCATTTCATTAACTCAATCCAAGTTTCATTTCTAGTATATCGTTCTTCATCTTCAATTAAAACAAATATTGCCGTACCAGTTACATCCTCTGTTCTTTACCACATCAGCGCAACAGACTAATAAATACACATTAACAGCTGTGCAAACGGAGAATAGCAGCAGAAAAGCGAATTTGCAGTGTTTGATCAAAGAGAATCTGCAACTCTAACCTCTTTGAGCGATTATTTCTCAGTAAGTTGTTATTAGAGAGGAAGCTATAAGAGACAAAGTCATTTGATATGACTTCAGAGCGTTTCGATACGAAGAACGTATATCACCGAGATGTTACAGAATCTCTCTTTGAACCTGGAAAAGCACATTTGGCTATAAGTCATGATTTTGTATCCCGAACTGAGTGGGCGTTAGAGAAGTATAGAAAAGTCCCTTACAATGGAAACTTCTTAAGCAATTGTGAAATTTCCATTTATTTAAAAAAAAATTGGTTGGAACAGCACACAATTTGTCTTTCTCTGCAAAGGACTATGGAGTAATATTTTACATAAGGCGCGGGGGGAAGTGACTACCAAATTCCCACTTAAGCATCTCTGATCTGATCTCAGGCTCCGATGTGTAATCTGTGGCGAGCAAAGCGGTCTCCAGTGAGAGGTTCTTTGATGCGACAAAGTTTCCCAAATACAAGTTCAAACCTAACTTGTAAAGGAATGCTGCTCCTACAGTAAGTTTGAATCTGATGGACCGTTTATTGCAATCAGAGTCCGAAAGTCAGGCAAAATACCTTTTCTATCTGGATGATATATTTAACAGTCAGATAGCAATGTACACGTTTTCGTACATTTGAGGTCGGTAAGGCCAGTTTTTATTTTTATTTTATTTTATATTTTATTTATTTATTTATTTTTTTTTACTATTTTAATATCACGAGCCATTTGTGTTGATTATAATAATTGAAAATAATCATCTCAGCAACATAATAATTCCTAATCATATATATGATTATTTTATTAGTTCTGCAAATGGGCCAGGCCTTTTACACACAATATATTTATACCACATTTCATCGAAAGCTTTTATACTATCTGTTTGTTCTCATTCTTCCAAATGGGAAAAAAATGGTTGATTTAGTTCGTTTTGTAATGAATGTTTTCTTGCGAAAAGTATAAATAAATGAATGAATTGGTTTAACGCCCGTTTTTACTACTGAGGCACCGCAGGCGGTGGACACTGATGATACATGAGATGAAATTATATATTGGGAAAGGATTTATTTTTAAGGAAGGAATCGTTCCAGGCCTAAGTTGGGGGTATCTCCCCGGCATTTACCATTTATGAGGACTTAGGAAAACCTGGAAAAAACCTCAGTCAGGAAGAACGGTCCTGGCGGGATTCGAACCCCAGACCTCCTGCTCACGAGTCCGCGCCTTAACGACCTCGGCCACCCGTGGCGGTTTGTGAAAAGTGTTTGAACTAAATTGATATACGAGATTCTGTATAATTCTAAACTGTAAACGTATTGTATTCTGTTGTTATAACTAGTAAAAGCATTTATAATACATTATTGTAACATTGTTAGAAATGTGTTGTTATTTAGTGTAAAAATGTAATATTTTCTGCTATTAATTCAATAAAAATATCTTGGAAATTGTAATAATTCTTGTAGTGGATTTATTATTGACTTAAATGTCTAATAATATTATATAGTTAAAATACCCCAATATTGCATATTATGAATGGGACCACAAATGGGAATGCTGCAAGAAACCTTCTGGAACATGCTCTGAACTCGGGTATTCACTGGAGAATGCTGGAATTGTTTCTGCGGAAGAGTGGCAGATGGAGCTTGTGAGGCCGTGGGGTCTATTCATCCTTAACAATTTAGGTAATTTCCATTATTCGAACTTTTACCTCCACCGCTTTTCATTATGTCAACTGATGTTGTGCAAGCTTAGAGCAATTTAGTGCATTGTAATCAGTACATTCCATACAGATCAGTCAATATCGTTAAATTATTTAAGTGCTGCGCAGACAGCGTGCTAAATGTATGTTAGCTCAGCGGACTATGGGTCCGCTCAATGGGTGCCACATTTGTTAACAATGGTCCAAAATCGCATTTCAGTGAACATTTCGCAAGAATGTTTAGACTTGTTTATTAAACGTGATTCCAGTAAGTTTCTCAAACTTTTCATAACAGCAGCTGAAACTACACGACAGAGAGGAAGGAAGGGTTCAAACAGTGGATGGCAACAGGTGAAAGTGCACCAAAAAAGCAAAAACGATTCCATCTGCAGGAAAAGTCATGACTACAGTTTTCTGGGATTCTCGTGTTATGGTACTCGTAGACTGACTACATGACCTTTGCTTCCAAATGTTTCCATATCCGCCACATTCATGATAAGGTTGAAACTGAAACAAACGCTTATGTTTTGCAATTGAACAAATCTTATTTTATTAAAACGTTGGAATGTCATTGGACTAAACGTACTGATTTACAAGGTGACTATGTTGAAAAATAAAAATTAAATAAAAAAAATTCTCTTTAATCTTGTGTTTTCTTGGTCAGGCCGAGAAATTTCAGAACATCCCTTGTGGACCATTTGTTTTATTTTATTTTATTTTTTTTATGGAGGAACTTCCCTGTTGATCAGTACAGTTAATTAAAATAAAACAATAATTGTACATTGTACATTTTTGATAAAACTTGTAAAGAAAATAACTTAAATATAGATATGTATATCTTATGACACCTTAAACTGATGTATATATATTTTTTTGAATGATTTATGTAAGGACGCTCTTTAACATCTCAGGTCATCAGCGTCCCATTCAGTTCAGGGCGTGAAACGGCCGACAAATTTTGCTCAGAGGCCTCTCTTTCAGGTTTGAGGTTCTTTATCGTGCCGTAAATGTACGACACGAAACCCACGGCTTTACTTCTCTTCCGAAGGAAGCCATACTTAGGATTTTTACGCCCGAAAAACTGATTTATAGGAAACCTAAAATTTATGCTGCATGTTTAGTATTTTCTCACCCCAGGGGTGTTTATTAAGAAATGTTATTTGCCTTGCCTATATAAAAACGCTCCACCCTATTGAAACCCATATCGTATATCGTTTCCTAAATCCACGCTCGCTCTCTCTCTCTCTTATAGCGTGTTCAATTAACTACAGCAAGCTTTTTTCCACAACACGTTATTGAAAAAAGAAAAAAGGTTGCTTGATGTAAAACTAATGGCCACCAAAATGAACCATGGGAATGAGTCGGAAATAATTATAACGTTATTTTTCAACACACCCGCATCGCTGGCATTTCACTCATGGTAGACACCGTCATGTTGCCGTAATGTGATTGAAACAAGCAGACAGGAGGTGAGCTTTCGAGTTTGCTAAAATGTTGAAGAGGAAAATAAATGCAGCCTGCGAGAGTAATACGAAGAAGAACAAAGACAAATGCTGGTAGAAAAAAGAAAGTGGGCGTGGGAACATGTACAATAAACATATCAAGAAGGGAAATAAAAATAGTAACACAAAGTTACAAAGACAACACATAGAGGAAATAAAAACATAACAAATGGGAATAAACGTAAAGCATTACATAACAGTAACACAAAAACACTCAAACCAGCCAATACTAAAAGTGTGTGAATGTTTTCTATTTTCTGTCTTTCCTAAGTTTTATATACGTTCTTATTCTGAAGGTTTTCGGTATGTTTTATGGGTATACTTTCTCTTTAAATCATAAATGCAATAATTCGGGCTTCACTGCATCATTTGGGCCTCTGGAAAAGCGTACTATAGTTCCTAGACCAAAATTTTGGTTAGTTCTAGTGAAGCATGTACTTAGACCATAACCCCTATACCTTTCACACTTAAACTTTTGTTTGTTATTCCATTTTATTTTTATGTTCTTACACGGGCTATGTGCTTAACGTTTTAAACCTATTCTTTGTTGCATAATAAATAATTTAAGAAGTTTTTAATTATTAGTTTAAAGGGTAACCAATGATTTTTAGAGTTGCATCAATAAGACGTTTAAAAAGTATTCATATGATATTGGACTTTCCTGAATAAATATTTATTTATTTATTATTACAGTAATATCTCTATTTATTATCTAAACCTCAGTAACTATATATGGAACTTAAACATGATCAACTTCCCTCATCCTTTTCTCTACTTTACTGCAGGTGCGTGCAAGGGATAGACACTTCTTAGTTGCCAATTCTTAAAGCCATTTTCATAGGCTGCTGTTCCGTGAAGTTCATATACAGAGCCCTCTTTTGGACACGTGGCCGGCTTAAATGAGATTTAATGAGTGTTAATGCAAAATTTCTTAAAAGATGCGAGATATGTCCGGCGGCACAAGGACATCATTTCCATCTTCTATGACGAAGGTATGTAGTTATTGTCATCATAATTTGAATCAGAAATCTACAAGCTTGAATTTAAGGGACTGTGATTATCCGACTCCGCTTGCAAATAATGTGCTTCCCGGTGCCGTGGCTGAGTTTGATTTAAAGGCCCAACTGCGATCACACGCTTACCTCAGCTGAAAACTTGTTGAGAAGAAAGTAGAATTTCAGGGCAGCACCTCACGTTTGACGTCTATTTTGCTGTAGATGGCACTGAACATGTCTCAACTTGTACACTTCTAACAGACAGGAACCGAAAGTGACACGAATGAGACTAGTACCATGAGTACATAATGCATTAAACTAACAATAAATTTTTGCGCGAAAAATTATAAATATTATGACCATACTGCATTGAACAGCCATCATAACTAAACGTTTTTACTTTAAAACATAAGTTAATAAATCCTCTACATGTTTAAGTTCTTGAATGTTTTATTATCCTTTCTTTAAATAAATATTGATTGAAATTATTTTCATTGCGTATTACTTATTATCACAAGGTGCTACTTATATAGCACATACCTGTTGGAAACCACTGCTTTACAACAAACACATTTTATATGTTATATAATGTAAAAACAAACTCGTTTAAAGGGACGAGGAAAAGATTATTTGTAAGGAAATGTCTCGACTTTTGTGCTCAGCGTCGAAATACTGTGCGTCATCTTGTTAATAAAATGAAGAGAAAAGGCGATCTGTTTTCGATAAGGAACTGCTAATAAATTGTCATGCGCTTGCCGGAGAGAAACTTCAATTACAACCAAGACGACGAGATGCGCAGATGACCTTGGCTGCCAAATTGTCGGAAATGTTTGTATAAGAACTTAAGATAATTGTAAATAGGGTAAAATTCCATAACTGTTTTTTGATGATGACATTTAATTTGCATCTCTTCCATAGTTCATTTACATGGCAACGTAGCAACGTGGGTATGATTCATTGTAAATTCATACCAAATAACAGTCATTAATGCAGAGAGATATACTCAGGTCATTCTTGAAACAGCTGTCCAGCACTGATAGTAAATCTTCTTTATCGCACGTTTTATCTCCTATTAATTTCAGTTGTCATTGGTTACAATGTTACTGGGATGAAGCATTCTAGTGAAAAATACAACTACCAACTACCTTTTTACGCTGTGGGGAAGTAGGTAACCGTCGTGCTCTCACAGCGCGAAAAAATAATAAGGCGCGGTGTCTGTACTTTAGTCTTCATTTATATTTCTCATTGTCAGGAATATCAGAAAAGACAAGAGTTAAAAGAGAGGATACCAATGAAGCAAAAAAACAGTGCGTACAGATTTAAGAGGGGAAATACGACAAACGCTGGCGCGGCCCTTGTCCGATACTTTTAATATTCTCTTACCAATATTTTTGCCTCCTCAAGAAAATCATCTCTTATAGGGTGAAATGTTGTCACACATTTGCAATGTTTGTGGCCTATGTGAAGTACGCGGGTAGGTCCATAAGTTTCCGGCCTCGCCGATAAGGATTATCGCCTTCACATTACCCCTCTCTGCTAAGTAAATAATTGCAGCTATAATCGAGCTGTTATTAAGTTCTTCACAAAAGAAGGACTTACTCCAAATGAAATTAAGCAGTAATTAGACGGTGTATATGGGGAAATATCCTCCTCATATTCTACCGTAAAAGAATGGGGCAAACTTTTTCGAATGCGTCGAGAAAGCATTGAAGGCGAAGAGCATGCAGGTCAGTCCTTGAAGGTGCTTACTCCTGAAAACATCCTGTTGTGGAAGGAGAAATTATGGAAGACCGGCGGCTCAAAGTTGCAGAAGTAGTAGCAAGGTTGGGCCTTTCTAAAACAACAGTCCTTCGAATTATTCATGAACATTTAAACATGAATAAGGTTAGTGCAAGATGGGTACCTAGACTTCTTTCCTCAGTCCAAAAGCAGCAACGGTCATCTGTTGCGAACCATTTTTGGAGCTCTGCCGTGGCAACGAGAGAGAAGTTTTGCAAACCATTGTTAAAGGAGATGAAACTATAGTTCCATATTATGATCTCTTCTCCAAAAGAAATGAATGGTGAAGCACCGCCTCTAAAGGCCAAGGTTACTCAATCAACCAAGAAAAGCATTGTTACAATCTTTTGGGACTGTGAAGGAATACTCTTCATTAACTTCAACGAGAGGAAAACCACAGTAAATGAGGAGTACTGTGCTGGCCTATTGCACAGACTACGTGCTTCCATCAAAGAGAAAAGGCAAGGAAAGCTGAGTGACAGTGTGCACTTTTTCAGGACAAAGCGCCTGAGCACACAGCTCTTGCTGTAAAGCTGTGAAGAAATGTGGCTTCAAGGAGATTGACCATCCACCCTACAGCCCAGCTCTAGCTCTCAGTAAATATTTGGGGGGGAGGTTAAAATGTTAATTCAAAGATGTGAAAATATGTTCCAATCAAGGATAAGTATATTGAGAAGGGAAATATAGTTGTAGTCTTTATCATACCTAGAAAATGGTTAGGCCGTAAACTGATGGACCTACCCTGATATGTGGAGAAGTGCATAACGTGAGGACGTTTAGTCTTTGAGACTTTGATGGTTACTGGATGCTACTTTGTTGATAGCTCATGCTTTGTAAAGACTTCATATACTGTACGCAAGTAAATATGAAAGCAGGAGTGATAAAGCGGTCCTTGGGTTTCAATTGAAAACATGACAGTAATCATATTCTTCCCTCTTTCTACAGATGTCAGCTTTCCAACTTGTTGAAGCCTTTTGGAGACTCCGCTTTTATCTGCATTGCAGATGTGAGAAGGGAAAGGTTTTTCTTGTCGGTTAATCCAAACGTTTTGTAAAACAGCTCAACATGTGGTGGACTGAAGCCCGGCCACGCATTATAATTGTAGATTCCGGACTGCGTATTGCAATTTCTGAGTGACGTTACATAAAACTCGTGTAGAAGTTCGTGCTCGTCTTTATTAAATCTCTAACCTACTTTCAGTTCCCCACATAGGTCATGTGCTACTTTAAGAAATTCTTTACGAGTCGAAAGGCGTCAAATGATGGTTGACTTCTTATATGAAGATATGCTTAACACGCTTAAACTTTGTTTGTAAACTCATATATGGTGCTTATCTGCGTACAAATTTGGGAACTTCAAATTAATTCTTCAGGAATTTTTATTGTAAACGCCTATGATTTTGATTTTATTAGTGTTAAATTCTGACACTATTTCTGCAGGTAACATAAAATGGAATAATTAAAGAGTCAACTTTATGCTGGGCATAGAATTATTGAGGCATACTCTGATGGACTCCCAGTACAAGGGAATTCTTTTGGTTGGACCTAAAAGATTATAACAAAATTTTATTGTGTAATTAATTAATATATTCTAAATTAAATTCATTTCATCTTAAAATTAATGAATTTTCTAAATAATCGTAGAAAAACAGAGTGACTGCTCTATATTAGTTGTAGAGAGGGACTGTACTGTCTTTTACGTTATCTACAGTGTGCTGGGCTACGAGGTTCAGATGATTTTCATCGAGAAACTTGACTACAGTAATCCACTATCACTGGACTTGGAGCCGTACTCGCTTATATGTAATTATCCTGTCGAGAATAAACGTCGTTCACTATCCCTTACATTTCCATTTTCCATCACGATGGCTGTTCCATTAAGTATAATTATATTTTTATGACAATATACTTTTTTCGTCGTCATAACTTTGATGATCTTTCTGCAAGTAATCATCGTTGAATGCAATGTACCTGTCTCACAAGCTCTCCCTGTTTTCAAAGACATGATAAAAACCATGTTTGACAGGTCCTTGAGAATTGTCCTCACACGCTTCATCGTTGCTTCTAGTGATGGAAAATGCTTCCCACGAAGAATTTTGGGGTAATTAAAGAGCTAAATTTAAATTATAGAAAAGTGTTTTTTTTTTATTTTTTTGTGAGATATCCAGCTTTTAACCGGAAATGTGGCATTTACCGTGCGATATGACTTTGCAGAATTTTCAGGACATCTCTGTAATGTTACCTAGTTACAGTTGTCCGTGCAAGTACGACATGCTAGTAAATCATTCCTTCAATAGCAAAAATGGCATTGACATAACTTCCCCAGTAGAATAAACCCACTGTTGTTTTTTGGTGTTGGTGATGGTGGAAATGTTAGCTGTTTGATCTCAGGATCGAAACGATATAGCCAAGTTTCGTTAACAGTGATTGATTACCTCTGAAAGAAACCCCACATCACCTTTAAGTACATGCAAAACTGCACGCGAACGTTCTTTTGTTTGGGAATCAGCAACCCACCGTGTACAAACACCTCTCATGTGCAACTTTTCAGCTATTAACATGTGGATGGCACTCGGTGAATGTTCAAAATTTATGAAAGTGTTTTTATGTCATTTGAGCACAAATTGAAGTGCCGTTCATACCTTTCTTTGAAATTGATTGCCTTTCTTCTTTAAAAATTATAATCCACCTTAGAATTCTGCTCCGTTAGAATTTTTCTTGTGGGGCTTAGTCAGAAATGAGTGAAAACATGCAGACTGTTGACCACTCAAGCAAGGAATGAGAGAAACAATTGAAAGCGTTACTCCAGATGTTATTTTATTTAATTGGTTTATTTACCGCTCTTTAACATCTCAGATTAACAGATCCCATTCAATTCACGGCCGATAAATTTTACTCGGAGAGTTCTTCTTTCAGGCTTGACTTTGTTTTTGGTGCCGTAAATGTACGGCACGGGACCTAAGGTTTACTTTCCTTCGGAAGGAAGCCATACTTAGGGTTTTTACACCCCAGAAAATCTTTCGACACTGACCGGGATTGAACTGGCGATCTTGGGTCTATTACAGATGTTCTTGTCAGTGTGCGAATTGAAAAGGAATTTCGTTTTGACGCCTGTCGTATTAAAACTTACTAATGTTATTCGGAATATGAGTTAATGAATTAATTAAAACACTTTTAATTCAATTCATTACACAAAATACATATTTCACAGTAACATCGTAAACCCTAAATTCACTATCGGAGACCTAACACTACAAGAAATACTTACAATTTTTTCACATATTACACATATTGATAGTTTTAAATTTATTAAAACAAAACAAAAACTTTATATGGAGGCAAATTTCAAACACTGATTTATACTACTGCACTATTTATACATTTTTGTGTTGTTTTCATTGCGACGTTTTGATAAACTCGGCATAAATAAATCAGAAACCAAACTCGTTTAGACATTTAATTCCTGAATTTCGGCGTTGAATTTCAAACGCGTTGATTTTAACCTATATAGCTTTAATGAAATGTTATGCACGCAACATCATTGTGTCGGACAGCAAATGAAGATTATAAATTCACGCCCCCTCATTTGCAAACTAATAACAAGGCGTTTATTTTCTAGTTAGTTTTAAGCGTTACATACATCAGTAACGTGATTATACTATAGAAAGATTAAGAGATTATGGATGTTAATTCTAATATGAGCATTTACAAACAGTTTCAGCTCTGAGTTATTACCGAAACTAGTATTCGATTCACTGAATGCAGCAATAATTTCCGTATACACTAGGTCCAAAGATCAACAGATATATATGTTGCCAGCATTACAACGTTTAACTTCATAATATGCAATCAGAGTAAGCTAGGATGTTGTTGTTTATATTCGAAGGTCCAAAAAGTAAAGCACAAGTAGATAAATATACACATGAAAAACTTTGTTAAGAACATCAAACACTTGAAATAAAATTCTTCATATGTACAAACAAATGATAAACAGTGGGCAAATATAGTGATGTTCATTTGTCTATCTTTTAGTTTCCATAGCATTCATTTTTTTTTTTTATGCTTTAAGGACGTTCTTTTGTTTTTTGTCATTAGCGTTTCACTCTATACAGAGCATAAAACGACCGATAAACTGTTCTCGGAGACTTCTTCTTTCAGATTTGAGATTGTTGTCACAACACCGAAATAATAAATTTACTTCCCTTAGTTTTATGATGAAAAAATCCATCGATCCTGGACGGGATAGGAGTAATTATTATAACTTGTTTTATTAGTTTAAACTGTTACATTGCTAATAAGTAAATGAGTTGACTGGTATATAGAAGTCATGGTATATACATATAATGCTATAATATAAATATATATAATGATATAATGATAAAATAACGTCTCTTATATAATGATAAGAGATGTTTTTCATACACTGAAAGGTAACAAAACTGCAGCACCTATTTTTTAATATTTTTAATTTTACGCATTATTATATATTAATTATTATAATCTCGTTCTTTTTTAACTTGAAATAATTTTTTCCAAACATTTTGAAACCACTCTTATGTATTCAGATATTTTGAGCATATATTTTCCTTTATTGTATGGACATTGCAAGTTAATCACATTTCATTATGATCTGTTTTTACATGTAGAGTAAGGCATCTGCATTGGTAACACACAACACACCTTTCAATACTCTCAGCGGGTGTTTTCTCCTCTGGCTTGTATCACAGCTTGCAACCTTACGGGCATACTGCCGATCAAGGTCCTTAGGTTCTCTTGGGTATGATCTCCCATTGCACACACAAAGCCTCCCGAAGTTCATTGAGACTTTCAGGAACATTCTTCCCATCCATGTCTCAAACACGCTCAGTGGAGTTGAGATCAGGGCTTCGTGATAGTCAAACTACCTGACTCCCCACTTCACACAAGTACTGTGTCACATATGAACGGGTATTGTCTTGCATGAAGCGGAAATCATTGCCACACGTTTCTGCGGAATGACTTCAATATACAGGTTTGTATTGAAGGCCCAATTCTCTACCAAAAAGAAAAAAGAAATAAAAAATAAAAAGAAAGGGGAAAAAGAAGAAAAAGAAGGGGAAAAAGAAAGACATCTTTGTCTTGGCTTCCACACTGATACCAGCCAACACCATGATGGAACCTCCCCTGTAAAGCATCGTCGATGAGAAGGTGCAAGAGAGTGTGCCCTCCTCTTTCCTTGCCATCAGACGATCTTAGGCTGGATCTCGACTCATCTGCGAGTAGAAGTTTTCCATTGCTCCTTATTTCATTCCAGATGTTGACAGGCAAAAGCAAGACGTGCTTGCTAACGTTGCTGAGTAAGCAAAGGACCTCTGAATTTTGAGTTTCTACGGCTGTTGTGTGACGATGCCACAAAACTTGCAGCCGCAGAAATTGATCATCACCGGCAGGTGTTACCCTTCTGCGACCTATTCCTGGGCTGCAGTAGATACCGATTCCCTATACCTTCGGTATGTCCTTTGTATAGTAGAGACATTAACCGTAACATCTGAGCAACCTAACACATGTTCCGGCCTTGAATTAACGGCATCTTTAACTCATGAAATTATGTGTTGAATTGATTGCAGTACCTCAACAATAGAATAAAATTACTGTAACAACAATGCAATTAGACATTTCAATTGACACGTATGTAAAAATATGATTGAATTGCATTCATATTAATACCCATACAATAAAGGAAATTATAAGACTCAAAATGGTATCTGAATACGTGAGTGATTGTAAAATGTTTGGAAAAGTATTTAACCATAAAAATGACTAATAATAATGAATAATAATTCGTGTATAATAATGCGTAAAATTTAAGGATTAAAACATTTAGGTGTTGCATTTTTTTGCCTCTCAAGTGTATACGAAATGAATGATAAACAACGCCATAATTCCAGATGAAATGTTTGTAGCTATTGGAATAATTAGAAACGGTGGAACACAAGCTGATGCCGCTAAACCTGTGCATACCGCAAGAAGCATTATGTCCAGGATGTGGAGACAATATCAAGAATGTGGTGGTCTAGAAGATTTCTTTGTCTAAGGGATCTGAGAGAAAAGAGGTCAACTGCTACCAGGACAAGAAGTACCTGCAGAATAATGAACATTTAATTCTTTCAATCCAAGATGTTAGAAATGTTGGAAAAGATATCTACCGACCCCGTTTGTTAACGGGGAAGGGGGCAGTGGTAGTGCTGAACTTTGCTGGTAGAATGGGAGGAAGAGGGAGTAGGTAAATAATAAATGTAGACAACTCAGATCGGGAAAGGCATACAACCGGGAAGGGTGTAGGGGAACTAAGAATATATTTTTTGTACAAATATGTAAGGCAGTGTAAGTTATTTACTTTTGTATTGTTTCGTTTCTGTATATTTTATTTAGATATTTAAATTGTTTCTATTATATATTGCTTCTTTTTCTATTTATTTATATAATGAACTATTGTTTGTCGCTTAAGAGTTTATTGGTATCCTGTATTTACTAGTGCATTGGAAAAAAAGTATAACCCCATGAACTGTGGAAATGAATAATTAAGATTTGTAAACAAATATACTGTCACTACCACTACCACTACTATTACATATTCTCCGTAATAGTTATAGGCACCCTTAACAATGTATGACCTTTGCCCATGGGATTTGCATGATATAAAGAAATAGGGTAACGAATGGAAAATTGCTCAGGTGCTACAAAACCCTAATAAATTCCCCTAAGGCCGTTAGGAACTAAAGGGATCGTCTTGGTGAAGGTGATGGTCGTAGCTTTAACGTACATTTTGGGAAATCCAATCCCACAAGCTAGATCTATGAGAATGATGCGCCATGGCAAAGTTAAAGACTACTTGCCTGCCAGCAAAGCGGTCGGATTCGATCCCAGCGGCTATAAATGGAATTTGTGACGGAAGAAGCAGCGTCTGGGCATTTTTTTTTTCCCTGAATACTCCGGTTTCCCCTACGTCATAATTGAAGACACCATAGTATGTCTCAGAAATAATTACAAGCTTATTTATGCAGTAAAGGACGTGAGAATGAAAGAGGTTTATGAGAAACATTGGGGACATTTTGACTTCGAATTTAGTGTTTAACACCCGTTTTAACTGCCGTGACATCACAGGTAACGGACACTGCTAATATATGAGATGAAATGATAAGCTGGAAAAGGATTTTTGTTAAGGGATGGAATTATTCCTACCCTAAGTTAAAGGTACTTCCCCGGCATTTGACATTTATGAGGATTGATGAAAACCTGGAAAAAAATCTCAGTTAGGGAGGACGGTCCTGGTGAGAATGGAACTTCAGACCTCCAGCTCACGATTCCTCGCTTTAACGACCTCGGCCTCGGCTTCTAGTGTATTTCACTAGATGCATAAGGCGATAGAAAATCTAGGAATTCCCTCTTAGCTTGATAAGAGTAGTTTTATTTTGAAAATATTTGCTTATATCAATGCCGTCAGGTGCTGTGCACTCGTAAGTCATTCTTCTATTCTACACAATCTTTTATGCAGATATGCACATACTAGAGTTAATTCCTTTGTTTTTTAGGTACCATCACAGCAAACGAAAGATCGTTAACAGGTTCTTAATACGAGATTAAATGAAACATATAAACATCAAAACTGGAGATCAGTTAGACAATAAAACTATTACTTACACAAACAGCTGCCAGTTTATAATAATCGTCCTATCTCACGACTCTCCTCTGTTTGAGAACCTTTCTGGATAGACTTGTGCTGTCGCAGCATTCTTACAATGCATAGCGTTTCATGAATGCCTCGAGATTTCAAGATATTTTGCAATGCTAAACTGAGCGTCGTTGGTCATTTGTTTCACATTCAAAGACAAACAAACAGTTGAAAGTAACTATGAAACATACACAATCCAACAGTTGAAGATCGCTATTAAAAACAGGCACAATGTACTTGATTCTTGATCTGCAGCGTTGCCATATGGTGACACTGCAATAATTAACGCAAGAAATAATAGCATTATAAAGCTTACACGTACGAAATTTATGACTGTAAAGTGCTATTAAGATATAGGGGAGGTTTACTTGCCGTTTATTCATAAGAAACATAACAAAATAAAAATAAATTACGTAAAGATGTTTTTAATATAATACCCAATTGCCAAATTTTCTCAAAAGTCAATACACTCTTCTTTTACGAGTATTATTAAACTGCTGTCTGCTAAGAGTTTGGTTGTTGTTTTTTGTACCTACATATAGTAATATTAGCTGAAAATCAAATATATTTTTATTCTACCCCTGGAGTCTCTATTGATATCAACAAAGGAACGTGTTTTAGAGAGTCAAATATCTTGTTGAATTCGTTGAAAGGTATGCAAATTTCTTGAATATTTCTTACGTTTTCTATTATTTCTGATGTTTGTAAGGGGCAGGTGTCGAGTAGCCTCTGCATTCCTCCAGACACCGGTTTATTTTATTGAACAGCAAAGAACAGACTGTTTTATTGATGGGAACAGAGTTAACGCCACAAGGCCTTCTTTTCTATCACCCAATGTTAAAAACGTACATACGTGCTATGATAAAATTCAGATATAATTTCAGTTTATAACCAATAACGCTCTGAATTTTGTAAAATATGCAATCAAATGTGACTGTAATTATGTGTCATTATATAAGTTTATTTGAAGGTAGAAATGAAGCTAGTAAAATAATGACTTAATTAATTACAACATAATGAGTGTAACTTATGCATAAGTCAAATGTTATATACCTAGGTAAATTCAAGGAGAAACCAATAGTTCCGCAGTGGGTTCCTGGTCACTATGGTATAACTGGAAATGAAAGATCGTTACACTTGTACAAAAAAAATTCAA
Organism: Metallyticus violacea; assembly: GCA_030762175.1. Classification (NCBI taxonomy): domain Eukaryota; kingdom Metazoa; phylum Arthropoda; class Insecta; order Mantodea; family Metallyticidae; genus Metallyticus; species Metallyticus violacea. Next base: position 54,147,575 of record CM060830.1, read on the forward strand.
GCACATACCACAAGTGTCAACCAGAGAATTTACTTACTTTATTTATGTACTTGAAATAAAATAGATTTACAATTATTATCTTTTAACTACGTGCCCGCCCATAACACACGCATGCGCTTATTCATACTCAAAAGAACCCGCCTATTCCCATAAAGCGCTCCTAATTCCAAAAACTTTGCATAGAAAATAACCAATTTGGTCACTTATATTTCTTTGGAAACATGCTAGCCTATCCCTACTCGAATGAGCAAACTTAGCTCCCAGTGCAGTCAGCCTCCACTAGATCATTAGAATTAGTTGGCAGTTTTTTCTCTCTTAAAAAATAAAACACATATTATCTGTCAGGCTCATCTTTTATTTTACGACGGTTACCCTTTAACTTGTTACAAAAAGGGGAAGAAAAAAAAAGGTTTTGGAACAAACTATTCTATTGATTTTCAAAATATTTGCCATTAACATTTATACACTTTTACATGGGTTCAAACCAATTATCAAAACGATTTTCCATCTGAAGTTGATATCTCAAAAAAAGAGTTTTAAAGATTACAGTAGATTATTGAGATGATGAAAATCGCTGTCCACGCATTTTTTATTTGACATTTATATTTAGGCGATAAATCAGGTGATTACTGCCAATGAGACATTAATTCAATGTTTTTTCCCTTCAAATAATTAATTGTTTGACGTGCTGTGTGAGAGCTGGCATTATCATGATGAAGAATGATGCGACGTTTTCGGTTGTTGTTCCCGTCCGACTGACCGTTACGCGTGGAGCGGTCCCGCGAAAGAAAAATCACCCATTATAAAGAACTAGAACATTCTACTAATAAGTTAATAATTGACACTAAAAACACTTTAAAACATTTCGAGCTATAAAACTGCTCTACAGGTGGGAAGAACAATGTAAACAAAGGGAACTGAAGTAGCAGTTTTCTCCCCCCTCCCCCCTCTATCTCTCTCTCTCTCTCTCTCTCTCTCTATATATATATATATATATATATATATATATAATAAATGACATATACAGGACTATAGATACAAAACTCATGATTTTAGGTTTATATTTATTTTTATTTTGACAAGAAGCATGCCAGTATCGTGCTATTGCGTCTTAAAAGTACAGAATATTTGAGAGATTACATGTCGTTAAAGGCTGTGTTGAAAATGTCCTTCGTCCGCCTCTATGCACAGCTGAACACGTCGTTCCATGTCTCTAGCAGTTCTCTCTGACACATCGCGGATGCGCACCCGGTCTCCTATGACAGCCGCCTTAAAGACTTACGGGGTAACCGCTGTAGTCGCTTCTGAACGTTCACAGCAGCCAGCGGAAATCTAGACAAACGATGCTTGCCGGTTCAGTTCCCAAGTTGTTTCCAGCTTGTGTAGCAACGCCAGTCAGCATTGTGTTCCTGTCTGGACGATTGAGAACTCCAAATTTCCTCTGGTATGCCCTTTGCATGCCTATGGCCAAGTTGGTTATCTAGTAGTTTTTAAGAAGAAATTACTCGTTACTGTAACGTGTACTATATCTCGATGACACAGATAGTTGCAAGTTGTAACTCCAACTGCACCATCTCTTAATAAACGCCTAAGGCTCACGCGCGGCATGTAGTCAAAATTCCAAGATCTCCCGCGTAATTTGATAGGGAAATGAAACATTTCGTCGTATTACTGTTCAAGAAATGGAAGAAAGATAATAGAGTTTTATATGAATCCCCGTTATATGTATGTAGCTACTATTATTTGATATATACAGTGGGTGCCAAAAAATGTATGCACACTTCAAGCAAAGAAAAAATGTGTTAACATAACAAAACTGAATTCACACAAACAGAAAATGATGAGCACTGATCATCGTAGACTTTTACAGTTTCAACAGTTGCTCAAAAGTGATTGAGCAACGTTTGCGAAAGTGTCAAAGTACTGCAATCTTCGATTAGGGTCATCTTCGTTTAATGCATGCAAAAGTCTTGGATGAAAACTTTCAACTGTTTTCATAATACGACGTACGCTGGTTCTGCTAATCCCAGTCTCACGAGCACATTGCTTTGTAGATTTCTGCGGTGAATGCCCAGAACAATCCAAAATCACAGCCGAGGGCGCGGGGCTTGTTGCTGTGCGAGGTCTTCCAGATCTGCCCTTGTGAACATCGCATACAGTACCACGAGTCTCAAATTTGTCTTGAATGCGTGCAATTGTTACTCGCGTTGGCGGTTCTGTTCTGTACACAAGTCTCCATTGCCTTTGAACTTCAATAACATTTTCGGTTTTCCAACACCACTTCAAAGTTGTTTCCCGTTGTTCAAACGATAATCTTGGCTCCATTTCACTGTCATAATGTATCTGCGTGACAACTGTTTACAGAACATCATACGACAATCTTGGCTTCATTTGTCCATTGTTGATTTACCTGTCGCGTAGCAACGCTATTATAATGTATGTGAGTCACATCTGTTTACAACACATCATACTACACATTACCGTTGTCCAACTTTGAAATATATTAAATAGATCTCTACTGTGAAAGTGTGTATACATTTTTGGCACCCTCTGTATATATGTCTGATTTAAAGTTCGTTGCCTAAACTAAGCGATATTTTCTCTCTCCATTTTGTGTGTCTATGCTCTGTTGGTTAATTTCCCTAAGTTTGTTTTGTACATTCCTCCAAACATTAATTACGATTCCTGGCTCCCTTCTCCCAAAGCCATTCCATTCCTACGCTCTCCATATTTCTTTAATTTAGCGCTGCTTAGTATCGTTGATCCCAATTACTAATCTGATGCTACACACATCCAGAATATATTTATAAGGGCGATAGTTCATTTATAGCCCTAGTTTCTTCACTACAGAACTATATGAAATGATAATGTTGTTTATTATCACAAACGATGGATTATTTTATCACTCATTGATCTACAAGTGACTATTAAGATAACAGAGGATTTTAATGAATATCACAAATATTTTTCCCCCAAACGAAAATCAAGCGTAAGTCATGATGATTTTACTATTAGTCAAGTCTATTAGGTCAGGTCATATTATCGGCAGTGATGCTTGCAGTGTCAATTCGCTATCCATTAATTCTCACCTAAGAACTCGCATCTCTTGGAAACTGATGCAACAAAAGGCTCGGAAAGGTCTCTGTCTTCAGCCTTTCCATATTTGTCCCATTTCAAGTTCAAGCCCTCCTCTCCTTGTTCTTGCTCGGGCAATCGAATGTCGTTCACAGTCTTGTAAGTATTCGGTTGCTATGGTGATGTCCGACAGTAAGACATAATGGCAACTATTGTAATACGCTCGGTGCAATGCTGACTTAGCGCAGTAGCTGCCAATACCAACCTCTTGTACTCTGTGTAGCTAGAAGTGAGTTAAATTTGTAAGTAGTGCTTGTATATATTTTAAGGCCGTGATACTTGAGTCATAGTACCAACTTAGCCTTTGTAAACTAAGTTAGACTGGACATGAAACCTTCAGTAATATTTGGATATATTATAAAGGCAATTATTTCGCCGGCATTCTTTTTTCTATGCCATATTATGAGGTTTATGTTTACGATTTGTTTAGATATACTAAGAATTGTTTTTAAAAAATTGATGTCCCTTGGACTGTTTGATGCTTGTACATTTATAGTTTATTTTAATATGAGATAAAAAGGATAATAAAACATATTGAAGAGGGATTTTTGATTGATTTATTTATGGACGCTCTTTAACATCTCAGGTCATCAGCGTCCCATTCAACTCAGGGCGTGAAACGGCCGACAAATTTTGCTCAGAGGCCTCTCTTTCAGGCTTGAGGTTCTTTTTCGTGCCGTAAATGTACGACACGGGACCCACGGCTTTACTTACCTTCCGAAGGAAGCCATACTTAGGATTTTACGCCCGAAAAAATCCATCGATCCTGGCCGGGTTCGAACCCGCGATCTTGGGTTTAGGAGGCAAGTATGGTAACCATTACACCACCAGGGCTGACATTGAAGAGGGAAACGTTACATTTTGGGATTAAGTTGTGATAAACATCTAAGCCATAGTACAAATAGGAGAATAAGCACACATTTTTTTTATCTTTTTTATTCTTGATTTATATATCAATTTCAACGGTTTTTGTTGTACAAACTACAGCAAACATATTTTGACTTTGGATTCGAACCCTATGATATTGGACGATTAATTACTTTTTGGTCGTTCACCCACAAAGTTCTTGAAGTCATAACGTTGGGATGGCAGCCTAAACAGAGCGAATTGTTCACTCGAACACTGTACTTGTTGCACTGAGAGTTGGACTGTGAATAATCAAGGCTTCTGAATGCTTCTAGCTTGTTACTTTGGTTCCATTTTTGCCATACGTTTAAGAGTAATATTGTTTATATTTTTATAAAATAAAATCTTTATTTTTGAGAAAAAAACTGGATCTCTACTAAACGTGCACACATTAAGGATCCTAGAAGTGAGCTATACTGAAGCCAGGCTGGAAGAGCATCCCACAAATCCGAATGAAAAGAAGGGGTAGAAAAACACAGATCTTTAAATAAGTCCCTTGACATATCCAAGCAAAGAATAAATAGCATTCATTTTTATACCTAGTAGTTACCATTGCAAAAAGCTGCTACGCTTTTTTTTAGTGTTTTATTTATTGTCATTTGACTGCATTCGTCTTCACATGGCGTCTGTAGATTGTGTAACTGAATACTACAGGTGTAAGTCTGTAGGAGTAAATGAATGAAATGAATTGATGATGGCACAAATTAGCTCGGAGTCCATGACGCCTTAAAGGTACCTGTATTCATTTTCTCAGGGTAAGAACAAACTTCGAAAATGTTTTTATTCAGGCAGCTTAAACTAACCGGGCTACTAACCCAGGGCCTCCGGATTAGTAGTCGCAAACGACATCAGTAGATCACGGAGGTGGTCTGTTACAATTTGTTTTATTTATTTAAATAGTTACATTCTGAACCAATGAATAGTTTGCTTTTTAATATAGGATTCTCTCTGTGTTAAAATGTAAATTGAGAGTTTTTAATAAATGTTGCGAATACGCAAAAGTTATCTATGTCGAGATGAAATGTTGACAAATTTATTGCGAAAGCAATAATTAGAAATGATAAAACAAACCGATGCCACTCTGAATAGCGGGAGAGATGTTATATCCAGGATATGGAGTCAGTATCAAGAATGGCCATCCAACGGAACAACATCCAGGTAAACCAAGCTTCACAACTCCTACACAAGACAGATTTCTGTGCCCAAGGATCCTGAAATAAAGGTCAACTGCTTTATATTGAAAAGTTCTCTGGGGAATAATAATTTAACTGCTTCAACCCAAAATTTTGAAAATAAACTGCAGCACGAAAGAGTACTTCATTTCGGTTATAAGTCGTGGAAATCGGGCACATCGTATTGCATGTCAATTGTTCTCTTTGCAGATAAATCAAACTTCGATCTGCATCGATATTCATGGAAAATACCCATATGGAGACAGCCAGGTAAGCAGAAAGATTGAGCCATACACACTAGTTCACAAATTACAGGTCTCGTTTTGATCCGTGTAACAATGAGCCCAAACAGGTACATTCAACATATTTTGCTCGCTATGGTCCTTTATATTGTTGAAAGGTCTGAATTCCTTTACCGAGGCTGACTGCTGTGTTGGCGGTGTGCTACTTACGCAAGATTTCAATCACACTGAAACCTCGCGCAGCGGAGGGGAAATATAACTTCTCCGCCTACCCGCCACCGCCGACATAGCGCTGCCGGCTGGTTACGCGGTTGCGTCAAGCATTGCTCACCCTCTAGAAATGTACTGTTTGCCTTAAACCTAGAAAGTGTGCCATAATTTGATAATAAGGTCTTTTTAAAGCTACCTCTTGTGACAGTATATAAGAAGTTCTGTAAGGATGACTGAATTCTGCTTTTCACCTCCTGTGTCATTGCTTCCGGCAGCTTCGGACGTAATCCTTTATAGACGTATTCCTCACAGAATATTGAATTGAGAGTTTTGTCTGTGGTTTCCTTTACCCAAACAGTGAAATAAATTGCTTTTTGGCATTCTTTATTGAGGCAGTTTTCTAGTTTCACTGTATACTATACTGTAAGTACTTTATAGGACGACTGTTGACGATCCTTTACGATCAGATGGGTCAGACAACTGGCAATACGTTCACCAGGATGCAGACATGCTGGCTACAATATAGCGTCATCACTGGTGTTCTTTCGTAACATATATCTCATACACCAACGCATGTCATTTGTCTAATTTCACTAAATTAATCTAGTCGTTTGAGAGTGACAAAGGTAAATCAGACAGAGGCGAGAGTAGGCGAAAGGAGACAAGAGGGCTATAAGTTATTGAAAATGTAGTGTTTAAAGCTTCTAAAAAAATAGAATGCTAAATGTTAAGATATACTTTTATAACACCAGGGAACAAACAAGTTTTTTTCATACACCCAGGGTTTTTGTTTTATTTGGTTTATTTACGGACGCTCTTTAACGTCTCAGGTCATCAGCGTCCCATTCAATTCAGGGCGTGAAACGACCGACAAATTTTGCTCAAAGGCCTCTTCTTTAAGGTTTGAGGTTCTTTTTCGTGCCGTAAATGTACGACACGGGGCCCACGGCTTTACCTGCCTTTCCCATACTTAGAATTTTTACGCCCGAAAAAATCCATCGGTCCTGGCTGGGATTGAACCCGCGATCTTGGGTTTAGAAGGCAAGTATGGTTACCACTACACCACCAGGACCGACATACACCCAGAGTGAAAATAGCTGAATCTTATGTAAAACAATGAACAGATTCCGAAAATAATTTGTAGTTTTCAAAAGATAACCAAGAAAATAAAAGTCTGTAATTTGAATTGGCAATTTAAATGTCAGTTGAAATTTTCAATTTTTAGGACAATGAAAGTTACTTGTTAGTCAAAAAGCAATAAAATGAATTTATATAAACCGATAAATAACAAACAATAACAATAGCAATAACAATCTTCACAGGTTGTAAATGTGTTTACTGATGCCTTTCTCTTGTAACTAAAATTATTGTCCTTCTACATAAACACTCTAATAGTCCCCCAACATTGTACGATATCAGTGGCCTTGATAAATTTTAGAATCATGACTATGCCCTGCTCCCTGTTCATCACTTACAGCACCCAAATGTTCAGGGTAAAAGTTTAGGTTTGAATGGAGGAAATGAGTTTTAGTGACATTGTACAGCTCATTTCTTTATGGCATTGTAGTTAATTGTTCATTAAAATGAGTGCTGTTCATATTTACTATGTATAAATTAACAGTAATTATAAAAGCAGAAAAGGATAAAACACTAAGAGAAAGTCACACTTGAAATCGCTATATTTCGAACTACTAGAGTACTTCTATGTCAAGAAGCTAGACAAGTTATTTATTTATTTATTTATTTATTGTCTTTTTGCCATAGAAGAACTCTAGTAGTTCGAAATATAGCGATTTCAAGTGTGACTTTCTCTTAGTGTTTTATCCTTTTCTGCTTTTGTAATTATTGTTAATTTGTTAAATTGTTAATAGTGTTACTTCATATATATATATACTGCCACGGGTGGCCGAGTTCGTTAAGGTGCGGATTCGTGAGCGGATGGTCTGGGGTTCGAATCCTACCAGGATCGTCCTCCCTTATTGAGATTTTTTCCAGGGTTTCCTCAGTACTCGTAAATGGCAAATGCCAGGGAGGTAGCCTAAACTTAGGCCTGATCCTAAAAATGCCCTTTCCCAATATATCATTTCATTTCATGTATCATCAATATCTACCGCCTGGGGTGCTTCAGTAGTAAAAACCATTCAAAAAAAATAATTAATGCCCAGTTAAACCTAAGACTCATTTTCTGGAAATTAAAATATTATACGTACGCCCTTTAGTTTCTGATTTATTAATAGTTTTTATTGATTTTGGATAAAACGTTTGAATTAGTAAATAACTGACAATGAATTTTCAGATTGAAATTATAGTAAAATCATACTTACCTCAAAGGCTTTGGTTTTATTCTGCTTGTAATTTTGAAACTGCAATTATCATGTCTTTTTCTCATTTCATTTTTTAAGCATGACTGAAGCAAGGGAACATTTAAAGGAGAGAAAGTAAAATTGATTTTTCTGCATTATTTTATATGTTAGGGCGTATATTTATGAACTCCTTTTTACATTGTAATTTTTATTAGTAGTGTTTTTACTTTTTTTTTTTTTTTGTTACATTTCATATCTTTACTAATTTCTATAATTTTAAGTTATATGTTTAAGGTATAATTGGCAATGAACCTTAATTAAATAAATGCCAGAGTTAAATCAAGAGACATTCAAAGAAAATTCTTAAATACAATAGTAGCACAGTTTTGACAGTTTATTCCGCAGCTATGCTGTGGAAGAATAACCTCCTCTTGGCAACTTCAGTTACACAACACTGTGGGTACATATATCAGCAGTAGCTTTGACGAGATTAGAGAAACGCTAGGGTAAAATGAACCCCTTCCCTTTGGGGGAGTGTCCCGGTGGATTGGACTCTGGGAAGTGCATTCTGCAATTCATGAGTTATAAAGCAGCGGCTGTATGAGTGGTTTCACCAACAGTAACTAGTACCGGATGGTTTTTCGCATATAAGAGACTTCCTCCATGTTGTTTACAGTAGTTAAGGTCGAATATATAAAAGAAAAAATTCATAGTTGCTTATGTATTGCTTTTTCACCCCCCCCCTTTAAACCTTTTTTTCTAAAACTTCTTGAATGCGGTGTTTATGGCTGATTGGTTGAAACACGTGGCATCGTCTTTTTTCAATACTGTCTTACTTGCGTATCCGCTCGCAACAGAGAGTTGATCGTCTGCTCTGTTCGAGAAAACGTTTGCTTCTGTTCCACGCTTTATGATAATTTTATTCATGGCATCGGAACAGGACTCTCTTCAGTCCTTAATACCAAATTCCGTTATTTTGTTTAACAGCAGTCAGTGTTACTGCTTTGTTGCTCCAGTAATCCAGGCACGACTTCTAATGGTAATTAAAGAATTCTTTGGCTAACCAATGGAATTCTTTTGTTAAATTTACTTAAAACCGGGTGTTGCTATAAGAAAGTGGTTTGATAGTAAAGTAACTTGGTTTCCATAAAAATATAGGGAAACGGCTACATAGTTATTTTCTATATATCAATATTCTATGGCTGTAAGCCATTCTGGTGCAATTCATGTTTGGCATAGTTTAAACAAAAGCATTTCCTGTGACTGCAAAATGGATAAGAGTGGAATTTGTGGCGTAAATATTTAAAAAAAAAAAAAAAAAAAAAAAAAAAAAAGCTTTTCATGATTTTGTCTATATTGAGTGAAACCCTTTGACTATGGGTAAATGTTCAACTGTGGCAGAACAAGCATCCAAAGCACACACCATGTCCTAGAAATCCAAAAATCAGCTGTGAGGCCAGAAAACATTGATAAAGTTCATGATGTTGTTTTGATTGGCAGACGATATAAAAGAGTGAGTTAGCAGACGCCACGGATATCTCAATGCCACGTCTGTTCACTCCGGAGTAAAAAGAGAAATCTCTTGGGAATATCGGTCGATTGTTTGGAAAAGTTTAAGAAAAATCCAACACTTTTATTGCCGCGTTTTGTGACTGTGGATAAAACGTGGATTCATCACCGTACACTAGAAACGAACAGCAATCTAAGCAGTGAACCGCACGAAGCGAACGGGCGAAAAGGCAAAACGTGTTAAGGGAAAAAATACAGAGGGTGCAAAAAAAATGTATACACATTTCAAGCAAAGAAAAAATGTGTTAACATAACAAAACTGAATTCACACAAACAGAAAATGATGAGCACTAATCATCTTAGACTTTTACAGTTACAACAGTTGCTTAAAATGCCAACCATTGGCGTCGATACACTTCTGAGTACGTTGAACTACTGATTGGGCAACGTTTGCGAAAGTGTCCTCAACGATTGCAGCGCATGTCGTTTCAATTTCTTCCCGAAGTGCTGCCAGTGCAATTAGTTCTCTACAGTATACGGTACAATGAAAGTCGGTCCTGGTGGTGTATTTGTAACCATAGTTGCCTCCTAAACCTAAGATCGCGGGTTCGAATTCGGCCAGGACCGATGGATATTTTCGGGCGTAAAAATCCTAAGTATGGCTTCCTTCGGAAGGGAAGTAAAGCCGTGGGTCCCGTATCGTACAGTTACGCCACGAAAAAGAACCTCAAGCCTGAAAGAGAGGCCTTTGAACAAAATTTTCGGCCGTTTCACGCCCTGAATTGAATGGGTATACTGATGACGTGAGATGTTAAAGAGTGTCTATAAATAAATAAATCAATCAAAAAAAAAAAAAAAAGGTACCATGAGTCTCAAATTTGTCTCGAATAAATTGTTACTCGCGTTGCCGGTTCGGTTCTGTTCTGTACACACGTCTCCATCGCCTTTGAACTTCAACAACATTCTCGGTTTTCCATACCACTTCAAAATTACTTTCCGCTGTTCAAACGATAATCTTGGCTCCATTTTGTTGTAGCAACACTGGCATAACGTAATGTGAGTCACACCTGTTTACAGAACACCATACGATAATCTTAGCTTCATTTGTTTCATTGTTGATTTACCTGTCACGTAGCAACGCTATCATAATGTATGTGAGTCACATCTGTTTACAGAACATCATACTACACATTACTGTTGTTTTGTATGATTCTGGAATGGGGGAAAGTAACACGAGGTTGAACAGAACTTTTACTAAGTATTTAAGTTACTTATCTGATCATGGAAATATTTCGTCATCTTATAAAAAGATACCAGAAATTTGTGGTTGTAACAGGTCAATATTTCCAACATCTACCATCTCAAGGCACAAACATATATTTTCATTGTAGTTGTGACTGTGATTGCGAGGACTTGAATCAATTGCGGATATCACATCTGCCTCGCCCGGAGTTAACGCTCGGACTGCCGACTTTCCATCTGCCGTGAAACGGGACGACAAAACCATGAAATTCTCAGTACGGGAGGGATATCAGGATATAATACAGTAAACAGATATACCATATTTGATATAATATTTTAATTAAATATTAGAAATGAAAAATCAACTTTAAGAAAGGTTCTTCGAACGTTTTCACCTAAAAAACACGGCGGAGATGTAAATTTTCGAGCAATTTTAAGACATTTTCGGGCTTACAAACAGAAATTTCTTGGCAAAGTTGTGAGTGTAAGATGAGACATGGGGCCCTGCAGAAAAAAATGTAAAGTAAGAAATGGTAACATTTCCCCTAAGAAACTCGGCCTGTGGTCATCAGGAAGCAAGATTATGTAGTCTGCTTTGTATTTATTTGCGGAGAGTAACCACAACAAGAAAGTCTTATTTTAAAAGTATGGCTTACAATCAACGAGAAATGATAAGGTGAGATAACTATATTTTATCTTCAGGACAATGCTTTAAGAGACAAATATTGTATTGCAATGAACGAAATTAATAAAGTAGGATTTGTAACAGACTCTAGGGCAGGTTGGCACAATTTGAACAATTCTTTCAGGAAGCTGCAGAAATGTTAGAATATCGTCGGGTAAAGTCTGCAAGGTAAAAATATATGAGACAACAATATATATATATAATTAAATCAATAAATAAATCAAAAGAGAGGCAGTGCATGATAGAAAAAAATTAAATACATAAATAAAATAAATAGAAAAACAAGCAACACAAAAGTAAATAGCTTTAACTCCATAACATATATGTACAAAAACAAATTGTGACTCGTGTTCCGGCTGTCTACCTTTTCTGATCTGAGCTGTCTCACTTTACTTAAAATTTTACTTACTCCCTCTTCCTCCTTCCTATCTGCAGCAAATTATAGCACCGCTATTGTCCTCTCCCCCGGTTTACAAACAGGGCCGAAACTTAAATAGCAGTAAGACGACATAAAAAAAATTATACAGGCTGAGAAAATTAAAGACTACCAACCGGGAGGAGAGGGGACAAACAACACAAAATAATAACCAAATACATATAAGTCGAAATTAACTGATTGAATTTTTAGGAACATAACATTTTGATACCTTTGCTTAGATTAATGACTGGCCACGAGTAAAAAGAATAAAATGCATTAGCCACACAGTAATTTCATCAGCAATTAAGTAAAATGATAAAGTCGTACATTTTTCAAACCCTCCTCAAATATTTTTTCTGGGTCGTCATGAACTACCTCCACCGTTTACTTAAATTCAGTGACTCGGAACGACACAGCACAAGAAGTCTCCCATCCCGTCCGGCACAGGAATTACTCTCTGTCGTTTTCCTAAAGCATTGCATTTCCCCGGACGTTCGAACCGCGCGAAAATCTCTTTCAGACAGAAGAGAAAGATTTATCACAGAGTAGAACCACAGCCACATTCTGACGACCAGAAAACCTCATGATTAATATTGCGACTTTATACCCCATCTCTAGATCATTATTCAGATCATGGATTTTGTAGGACTTGTTCACATTAATATTATACGCAAGGGATATCCCTCATCAGGTATTTATTTTCATCATCCTAACCTTTGTTTATGTGTTTGTATTGTCTTTATTCACAACAACTCACCCAAGGGCATAAATTATAAGATATATGAACTCTTGGCAAAACCAAAATAAAATATTGTTTCTTAATTACATGCCAGTTTTTGTTCCTTCTAAATGTATTGTTGTCTTATATTGAACAGTTATGATGAGCTATTTTTTCGGAATATTAGTACGTGCTTTTATAAAGCACTAGGTCTGTTTGATTTAATACAAAACATTAGAACATTAGACATTTCACAAATGCCTTTAAAACAAACATACGAGGTCTGTTCAAAAAGTATCGCGAATTTTGTGTTTTTTTCAAAAAGTATTTATTTATTCATGAATATCTATTTTGTATCCTTCAAAGTAATCCCCACCAGATATTATACACTTTGCCAACGTTTTTTCCAATCCTCAAAGCACTTTAAAAAATCGTTTTTTGTGATCTTGTTCAGCTCCTCCTTCGATGCCCTCTTTATCTCCTCAATCGTGGCGTAGCGTCGTCCTTTCATGGGCCTCTTCAGTTTTAAGAACAAAAAAAAGGGTCACAGGGGGCCAGGTCTGGGGAGTACGGTGGCTGCGGCATCATAAGTGTGTTGTTTTTGCCCAAAAATTTGCGCACAAGCAACGATGTGTGAGCAGGGGTTGTATCATGGTGCAAAAGCCAATTTCTGTTCTTCCACAAATCCGGGCGTTTCTAGCGGATTGCTTCGCGCAAATTGCGCATAATTTGCAGGTAACATTCCTTATTGACCGTTCTACCCTGTGGCAAGAACTCATGATGCACCACGCCCCTGCAATCGATGAAAACTGTAAGCAACCTTCACATTCGACCGAACTGGGCGCGCTTTTTTCGGTCTTGGCTCGTGTGGCAGCATGCATTGGGATGATTGAGCTTTAGTTTCCACATCATAACCATAAACCCATGATTCGTCGCCAGTTATGACCCTCTGGAGCAAATTTGGGTCGTCGCGAACAGAGTTCAACAGCTCCTTAGCAACGTTAATTCGATGGTGTTTTTGGTCGAAATTGAGCAACTTTGGTACGAATTTTGCGGTGACCCGTCTCATGCCCAAATCATTGGTAAAAATCGAATGGCACGAAACAATCGATATGTTTAGGTCCTCAGCAACTTCTCTAACGGTGTTTCGACGATTGGCCAATACTATTTTCTTCACTTTTTCATTGTTTTCGTCTGTTGTTGACGAACTCGGGCGTCCGTCGTTCACATCTTCTCGACCCTGTGAGAACATTTTGTACCACCGATAAACGTTGCTTTGGTCCAAGGTAGCTTCACCATACGCCACAGTCAACATTCGGAATGCATCCGTGCACTTAATTTTGTTTTTCACAAAAAATTTAATAAAGTTTCTTTGTTCCATTTTTTTTGGAATAGGTAAAAATCGAAGACGAACCAAAACACATCCAAGAAAAATAGCTGTCAACTATTAACTGAACATTCAAAATGGCCGAGCTTGTCAACATAAGTGAGGGACACGAGTACCAACATAACGCCACAAAACAATCGAAAATCGAATATACGTAGCCCGCGGAAATTTAAAATTCGCGATACTTTTTGAAGAGACCTCGTATATGTTGAAACAGTAAAATGAAAATATAAGAAAATATATTTGAAGTAACGTTTTTTTTTTTTTAATATACAAAATACATGTACAAACAATTCAGAAATAAGTCATAAAGGAATAACACACAGCAGGATTCAATCAATTTGCTTTCCCCACTCGTTTCTGCATTATCAGCCGCTTTAGACCTGAACTGTCTTACTTTCCTGATTCATTTACCTAATCTCTCCTCCAATTCTTTGTCTACCTGAAAGGTATAGCATAAACATCTCCATTTGTTCGTTCCCGTAAAGGAAGGCGGTAGATCTATTCTCTCCATTCTGCCGTACCTTTACATTCAGCCAGTATATGTGTCCATGTTTCTCCCACCTCAGAGATGGGGCAAATTCTCCCCTCATCGCTGATCTTAATCATCCGCTATTTCGCTACTATGAGCAACGCGAGCCCATGTATAGTAAGTTTGGCCCGTTTTGATGTACTGCTCCACATTCCTCCCCCATTCATATTATAGCCCCGATTGTACTTCTAGCGAAATCATTTCTCTGCATTGTGCACTTGTCTGCTGCCTATTCATATTCCTCAAGTGGTTCTTAACCTTCCTCCATGCGCTCTTTCATGTACCACTAAAAGTTTGTTCTAATAGCTCCTTATTTTCTAAGATGTGCATATTATGTCCAGATACTCCTCTACGCTTTTCAACAAGTTATCCATCACAATAGTTTTAGAAATTGGGAAGTGGAGAGAGCATTTGTTACAAATTCTGTCTGGTACATTATTTTGTTGGTTTTGTTGTTTATTCTGTTGGTCCATAATTTTTGCAATTCTTCTTCTTCTTCTCCTTCTTCAAAACTGTGTGTGATATTCATATTCATAAAGAGGATTTATTCATTAAAGTGATAAAAAGTTGGGTCATTTTCTTAGGAATACATTTTGGAATTTCATACCTGTTTTGCTATGCTTATTTGAGGTTTGCAACAAAAACCAATCACATGACTGCAATTTCGTGAAGTAAAAAATGTTATTATTTAGTTATAATAGACAATTGATGTTCTATATATTATTTTTTTAAAATTAAAGGTATTATATGCCAATCCATAAAATATTGTTCATGGTTTTACTTAACATCGTTCAATGATACATATGAAATATCAGTATTCTATGCCTAACAGTTGCTTGAAAAAAATGTAGTTTTGGGAAAAATAAGATTGAAAATATAACTTTATATTAAAAACTGCACCAATGCAGCTATGGTACTATTTTACACACTTTTTTTTAACTACCATTAATTGTGCCGCGGCTCACTTCAAGTAGACATCTTTTTAAAACTGAATAATAACTGCTAAGCCTTTTTGGTAGTAGAGGTAGACCTAGCATTGCACATGAATGATTTTATCCGTGATGATTTTGAAGAAATACCTAACTGAACACTAATATTGTTACTTATGTGCAAGTAGTCATCAGATTTGCAATATTTGCATGTGTTTCCACAAATAATATACCTACCTAAGGTAACAATAACATAAATTACATACTTTTTCTCTCATTATGTACACTATCTACACTTACTTAATTTAAATCAGAGAGTTTCCTGTTTGAACAGCTTTCTGTATTTACATTTTTATTCACACTCGTCTTGATTAGGAGAAGGGCGTGGAGCTTGTTCAGTACTTAAGTTGTTTTTAGCATATGCATTTATTTCCACAATTTACGTTTCTTATACACACTAATAATATTAAACTGAAACACTACTACTGAGAAATAAGCACAAAATCAGAAGTGCAACACACATCAAGGTGTTTACAAACTAAACACTGCCACACTAATAGACTATTGCGCTGTCACAGGTTGACCTACTAAGATTTAAATTCACTAAAATTTACTAAAGAGTGTTTAATCATTACTGACATATTATCAAATAAGATTCATGCTAAAAGAGGTGTGGCATCTCATTGTTTAAAGAAATTTCAAAAAGACTTCACAAAAGTAGAAAACTTACTTAATATAAAGTGATAAGAGATTAATGAAGTATTTCTATTTTCAAAAATCATGATAATTGAACACTATAATGTGCAAATAAAATCAATACAACATCTATAAAATAATATCTACTTGTACCTTGTGTGCCAAAGAACGTAATTAGAACGACCATAAGTTTGTTATTTAGCACTATGTTTTTAGCCATAGGAATTAGTTATGTGAACACTTTAATTCAGGATATGCCTACATCTATCTAATATCATTAATACAGAATGAAGTTCTGTAAAAATAGTTGTGATGAATGAAGTAATAGCTTTTTTTTTTTTTTTTTTTGATTGGTTTATTTATGGACGCTCTTTAACAGCTCAGGTCATCAGCGTCCCATTCAGCTCAGGGCGTGAAACGGCCGAGAAATTTTGCTCAGAGGCCTCTCTTTCAGGCTTGAGGTTCTTTTTCGTGCCGTAAATATACGACACGGGACCCACGGCTTTACTTCCCTTCCGAAGGAAGCCATACTTACGATTTTTACGCCCGAAAAAAATTCATCGGCCCTGGCCGGGTTTGAACCCGCGATCTTGGGTTTAGTAGGCCAGTATGGTAACCACTACACCACCAGGACCGACGAAGTAATAGCTGAATACCTCAAAACGTATACACACAACATCTACTTGCAACATATTCTTTGGCTATATAATTCTACGTGCAAATGTTTTGTTTTGAGCCATCAAAAGCTTAAATAAAACAGTGGCAAAACTTTGGAGAAGAATGTGTGCATGCTTGTGCACGGAAAAGCGTCTTGAAATTGATAGTTGGAACTAGTGTCGAGGTGTGCAGTGCCTAAAGTAATCGGTAAAGCGAATGTTTGTGGTGTTATACATGACTGAACTACGAGGGCAGGTCCATAAGTTACAGGCCTAACCATTTTCTTGGTATGATAAAAACAAAAACTATATTTAAATACAATTACACTTTATTGCAATACATTTCTCACATCTTTGAATTAGCATTTCCATCCTCCCCCCAAAATAGTCAGAAGTCTAGTCTGCAAAATGGGCATAAACTGCATCCATCTCTTCTTCGTCTCATTTTAATTTCCTTCCTCGAAGGTCCTTTTTGAGTTTTGAGAAAAGGAAATAATCACTGGAAGCTAGATATGGGCTATAGGGTGAATGATCGATCTCCTTGAAGTCACATTTCTTCACAGCTTCCTTTGCAACAAGAGCTGTGTGCACAGGCGCGTTGTCGTGAAGAAGGCGCACCCCAACACTCAGTTTTCCTCGCCTTTTCTCTTTGATGGAAGCACGTAGTCTGTGCAGTAGGCCAGCATAGTACTCCCCATTTACTGTGGTGTT
This sequence comes from Metallyticus violacea, assembly GCA_030762175.1. Lineage (NCBI taxonomy): Eukaryota > Metazoa > Arthropoda > Insecta > Mantodea > Metallyticidae > Metallyticus > Metallyticus violacea. The sequence continues at coordinate 54,165,026 of CM060830.1, forward strand.
CCTCTCCTTGAAGTCAATGAAGAGAGTTCCTTCACAGTTCCGAAAGATTGTGCCCATGATGTTCTTGATTGACTGAGTGACCTTGGCCTATAGAAGCGGTGCTTCCACAGTTTACGCCACTCCATTGATTCTCTTTTGGAAAAGGGATCATAGTAGAGGACCACAGTTTCATCTCCTGTAACAATGATTTGCAGAGCTTCTGTCTCGTTGCCACGGCAGAGCTCCAAAAATGTCTGACAACAGATGACGCGTTGTTGCTTTTGGACTGAGGAAAGAAGTGTAAGCACTCGTTTTACACTAACCTCATTCATGTTTAAATATTCATGAATAACTCGAAGGACTGTTGTTTTAGAATAGCCCACCCTTGCTGCTATTTCTGTAACTTTGAGACGCCGAGCTTCCATAATTTCTCCATCCACAAGAGCGATGTTTTCAAGAGTGAGCACCTCCAAGGGCCGACCTGCGCACTCTTTATCTTCCATGCTTTGTCGATCCATTCGACAAAGCATGGCACATATTTTGACACATTCTTTTACGGTAGAATATGAGGAGATGCTTCCCCATATACACCGTCCAATCGCTGTTTAATTTCGTTTGGAATAAGCCCTTATTTTGCGAAGAACTTAATAACAGCTCGATACTGCCTTTTGAACATGTCATAATCTTCTACACATAGCGTTCTTTATGCAACTATATCTGAAAAACTGAGCACAGCGGAGCAGAAGTTGTAGCTGCAATTATTTACTTAACAGATAAGGTATGGCACCAGATAGGCATTTTGTGAAGGCGATAATCCTTAACGGTGAGGCCGGAAACAAATGGACCTACCCACGTATCGATTATTTTGTGAGGTGTTCTAAAGCAAGTTTATGAAACTGGAACACGGTTCTTAGGTAATAATCCAAGTGGCCACGGTAAAAATGCCGCGACGGTGTGCAGGAAATTGACAGTAATGCTGTATCACTTCGGACGGTTAACACGATGAGTTAAGACGTTTCGCGCAGGCCGGGAAGAGTTATTAGATTGGGTGTAACAGCATCACTTGTGACCGGCTAAACGTCGCAACGTCAGCACATTCTGAGGGATACAGCATCCTGCATCTTGCATGATAACGCTCTTTGACAGTGGCAGGTACGGTGACCTAATTGCTGGTCAGGTGGCAATGAGAAGTCTCGATATATCTACCACCCTTGTGGGATATGCGCCCATGCGATATCGACCTCTTTCCTTGGTTAAGAGAACTTCTCCGAGATACCAGATTTCCAGATATTTCCTCCTTACTATGTGCCATAGGACGGTGCATAGTGACATCAACAATAACAACCTGTCATATGATAGGTATATGAAAACTGATATGTATTTGCAAAACTATACAGGACAGCGCAGGAAATAATAGCGAAGTCCTGTTATGTGATTGTAGTAGTTGGTTAATTAATATGTCAAAATAACGGTGTTCTATTGGCTGTTTGCATACTGCAGCTATGACTTCCTCGTCGTCGTCAGATCTTCCTCAGGGCTGTATCAAGCTAAGCAGAGCAATCAATACTTGGCTGTTATTCACTGATGGTCCCGAACAAGATTACACGTGTGTTCCATATTTCAGATATTACAGCAGTGTCGGCCACACGAGCATGATGAGATTGTTTCAGCTTCTTTTATGATCGCGGTTCGCCCAACAAATGACTGCGTTTTACTCCATGTTACAAGCTGAATCAAATTGTAGTGTTGCAATCTGGTGAGCTGCTGGAGGAATCTCTTGCTGCTAGTCTCCGTGCCCGAGCGCCGGCGAAGTGAGCCGAAGGTAGTGACTAACACAGCTATTAGCTAGATCATAACGCTTCAATAGCTCAGACGGTTAGAGCGTCATGCTACACTTGTGAAAATAGAACAAAGGTTTCAAATACTATCTCCTAGTGTTTGTTGTTCTTTTCTTTTCTGCGGGAGTTAAAGGAGATTTGCCACAATTAAAATGATTTGCTCGCTAAACCTCTGGGTCCACCGGTTTCTAGGATTTACCCGAGGTGAGCCGTAGGTAAGTGTGTGTATATATGAATTAGTTGCGAATTGGAATATGAGCACAGTTCACACCGTTACAATATTTCACTTGTCTAATATGCAGACTAGCAGCAAGAGATTCCTCCAGCAGCAAGAGATTCTTTTCAACAGCTCAATTCGTTCTAGTTCGTAACAAGTGTATTTTTAGCCATTGCGATCTCTGCATACACATGTATAAGCGCCTTGGAAGCTATCTGCGTTATCTAACAGAAGTATTTAACAATAGCGCATGCAATAGAGGGGTATTGTCACTCGTATCTAAAGAACGAACAGCGAAACTTTTTCAAAAGAGATATTGTTGTCGACGAGCAAAATGTGAACATATCAGGTCCTGCACTCTTAGCGTTCTGGAGATGGAAGGAACAGGCGGACAAAAATAAAAGAATATGGAAGGAAGGGAAGATATATCTTGGAACGATGAAAAGGCCGGCCAAAAGATAAAAGGTTTAGCAAAGGCTTGCAGGTCAGAGATACTATGCAAAGAGTTTCGTTTAAATAGTTGCCATTATTGGAATCCGATATCTGTGCAAACCATTTTAACGTTCTTAATAACGACGTGGTTACCCCGGGAGTTAATAAAGTGTCGGTGGTTTTTATGCATATAGGAACTTTGGTTCTTCTTCCTTACCATTAAAACTGACACTGATGCCCCAGGGCGTTGAGATACACAACCCGTAAGCGAGAGGCCTGCGGTTCGATACCCGCAAAGACCATACTCCATACCTAAGATTTTCCCTATATCTTCATTAATGGCAAATGCCGAGCAGGTGCGAGCATCAACAGTATTGACACGGGGTGTACAACTTGACTGCCGCTACTGCCACTGTTGAACAAACGCAATCTTCTATAATTTAATAACTAGAACTAACATTAATAATTGCGCGAAAGAACATAAGCAAACAGAAAGAGAAAAAGAGGGGGGGGGTTAATGGAAATATCGAAGTAATGCAGCTATTTAAACAAATAATTTTCGTGGTATTTATAACAATAAAATTATCGATGACCGTTTTATTAACTTCTGGAATTTGCAGGATGAAGTTTAGCTTTGTAGTAGTAGAAGTAATATGAATATCTTTATTGTTATAAAATTCTTTATACACATTACAAATATATTTTATGCATGGGTAAGTAGACCGTACATGGTATATGATTTGAAAGGGGAACAAATTATATTAAAAAATAATACTATTAAAATAAACAAATATTTTTAAAAAATCAAAATTATAAGAATGGTATTTATAGATATGTGAATTGAAACTTATTACAAATTGTTTATAATTATACTAGTTATTGCGTTCTAACCAACAATTATATTGCTTCAGGCTTGGCGCACTCGGCTAGGAAAATGCCTGTATCCACCAATTAGTGTGGTTCATAGACAAATCCCAACATGCCAATCGATCTCTAATTGCCTTATTTTTTTCTGGAAATAGCGTTATCTATAATTTGAAATCACAGCTACACTTAAATTGATACCTGGAGTTAGCCCACCCAGATTATTAATTTTAATTATATTTTCCAATGATCGCAAAGAAAACAGCTTAGGATATAAGTTTGTTTAGCGTTCTTTTTCTTTAAATCCAATCAACCCTTAACAGACAACAAACCTACTATAAATTTGGCTACTTACGGTTAATACAAATAAAACTAAGATTATGACCTTCAAGAACAGAACCATTTATAGCAAAGCAAATATGGACTTATGCAGGACAAACATTAGATACCGTGAAGAATTTTGTGTACCTTGAACTAGCTCTTTTTCGATGAACGGAAAGTGCACGAAACATATTGAGGTGGCGAAACAAAGCGAATATAAAAGCCGCAGTAACTCTCCCTATACGAAACAGAAATAAAGTAACCGTTTCTCGAATTCACCCAAAACTACACTGGCCTGCCATTCAGCGACAGCTGGTTACCAGAGAAGCGGCCGATTATCTCTCTAGCAGAGCATTGTTACTTCAAATATTGTTTGATAATTGAAACAACTGCAATTATTTTTATATTTAATATACTTAAATAAGTTACCATTAAAATTATATTTCACTATGATTATATGTAAAGGAATAGTCTTTTAAAATGTTGTATTTAACAACAATCAGTTTTAGAAAACCGAAGGCAACTTTTATTATATAAATATAAAAGTTGTTCTTTCACACTAGCCGTGGGTAGTTCGAAAGAAAGAAGCCGATTTGAAAAATTCATGTCACGGTCGCAATTTTAACTAATGATCTAGGCCTTCTGTGCCGATGCTCTAACTAATACGCTACCGTGTCCTCTTCCTTCTATATATAAATTAACGTAATAAGGAACACTAACGAATCTTAAGGCACTCCAGAATGAAGAAATTGCATGAAAATTTTAATTTTATTTTTTATTTAAACTTAATCTATGATTTTAAGCTTTCAAATGATATATGATTTATGTGGTTTGTTCAATTTTAAACCCATTTAACAAGACGTAGAGAGGAATGTTACATGAGCATGGCATTTTTCAATGTTGTCATTGATAACAAATATTAAAATATCACGCTATAGAGGTGTTGTTGATCTTCATTAATAAAATTTGGCCACTGACCAGCTTATTAAGTATCTTATTTTTACCGTAGATGGCATAAAATTGTTGCTTTCTAATGTTATTGCTGTTTGCATGTACACATGGTGTATTTAAGCGCTCAATTTGTGAACTTTATACTTGTATTTGGATTTCATAAGTGGTTAAAATGGGTAGAAGAAATAATTTAAAAGTGTTTTAAAACATCAAGAATGTTGGTAAGTCCAACATAAATGCCTGAACAAGTGATGGGGATTCTAATCTTCCATCTGTACCAATTCAATAGGCCAAATTCAGATAGTTTTAACAGCTATGCTAAGAAATTCACAATAATTTAAATTTACCATAATTTGTTGAAAGATGAAATGAGAGTGACGTGAATGAAGTACTGAAACAGACATTTTATTTAAAATATTTTAAATTATATATTATGTAAAAGTTGTGCATAGAGTAGCTTGCCAATATTAGAAATTATAAAGCCAATTATCAAGCAGATAAAGATTTAAACAAAAGTGCCTCCATGGTGGAACCCAGAACTTCAATAATATTATATGGTGTAGATGCCCTAAGATATTTTGTTTACCTTGTCACACTTTTTTGGGAATATGTAATGGTGTGCCAACATTTAACTATGGAAACATAATCAGAAGGCATTTACTGCAAAATATAGGTTTTAATACAATAAAGACAATGTTCAAATTGGACATAGAAAGAATTAAGGCTTCTAATAAAGCCTTCAGAGTAGTGAAGCAGGGGGCAAGGCAACACAAGAGGAAAATGGTGGATGAAAACATAAGCGATGATCCAATGTATGGAACAAGAATGCACTGAAAACTTCAGAAGCCCTTTTCCTAAGTTACATTTTTTCACCTATTAATGCAGTTTTTCTGAATTTATAGAAGAGATATTGTTTTGAAAATTGCAGAATTTATTATAGTGTTGTACATATTTTAACAACGACTTTTTAAAAAAAATTAGTAGCAATTTCCTGTTTACACCAAAAACATATTGAAAAATAAATAAAACTTTACATTTAATTAGAAAAGCAACGTTTTACAAAACACTTACATTAAAGTTTAGATGAAAGTACAATGTTATTACAGTAAATAATTCAGTAGATACTCGCAATATATTCAGAGAAATGGCTAATATAATATTGCAAGATGTGCCTTCAGGAAAAAATCCTCACGGTAGCGAAAGCCCTAGGGAGGCCTACGGGATATATAGAACCAGATGTTTGGAGGAGGACTCGGTAGCTCAGTTGGTTACTAAGATCCGTGGTTCGAATCCCGACCGTGACATGCATTTTTCAAGTCTGCTTCTTCGTTTCCAAAGTATTTCTTTCACACTGATGGTGTAAAGGAGTAATTTCGATATACACATATTTTACCCTATAGTTATTAATATCCCATGTCCGTTGCAACCCTTTCACGCTTTGAGAGAAGCCTCGGTGACACATAAGGATATTAATTAGCGTAAAAGCGTGTATGTTTGCTTAGAGTGTTTGTAGGACACGACTTTTCAACCTCTGACATTTTGATTTCATTATTAATATTGACCCAATGTATGTAAGACGGTGTAGTTACATTTCGAATAAATGTAAGGTATTTCTCTCTAAAAGATAGGAATATAAGGGACATGCAACTTTGAACCAATTCCAAAACCTTGAAATGTATGTTAGTAGTTTTAAAATTGACTCAGCATGAAAGTGTTAAAAACATCGAACTGTTTCAGAGAAAATTATTGCAGGATCTAATAGATATGGCATTTAAAGAATGAAAGAGATGGTGCTTTTCTCAAAGCCTTCTAGACAGAATTCAGAGAAAACCAGGCCGAAAACAAAGGAAACTAACTCTGCAAAAGAAGTTTTAATTAAGCTCTCAGACAAGGCATGCCTCATATATGTAGAAACATAGCAGAGCTGATAATTTCACTTGTGTGACATCATCTTAAAATCCACCAATCAATAAAGCAAAACCTTGACCAATCACAGCCGCATTACGGAGTGAAATTATTGAAAAATAACAATCAAAACCATTTTATCACGCGACGTGCTTTGTTATGTAGTCAGTGTAGCCAAAACTACACCTCAAACATAAGGGTGGGGAGCAACAACAACAAAAGCATGAACAATCGACAATCATAACGCAAAATGGAGGGTTCTTCAAAGCGTTTTAGTGATGCGTCAAATGTACAAATTGACCTTATCATTAGGAATTTCGAATACAAAGAAATATAGAAACATTGTATGCCATCTTTTTTTATTATCTCAGTTAGTATTAGAAAAGTTAACGGTAGCGATTGTAGTAGTCGACTTTTGTCCATTTCAGTCTCAAGGTATTCATAAGTATAACATTTTATACAAGTGTTAATATTCTGTGCGCCAATTTCAAATATATATCACTTTTATTCTTATTCTATTCATGAAATAGACCTAAACTCCTATTTTGCTATTCTCTATTGGCATTACTGACAGTCGGCATTCTTCTGTCGCAAGATTGCTGGAAAAGTTTAAGCACAAATTATAAGCTATGGCTTCCTTCGGAAAGGAAGTAAAGCCGTGGGTCCCGTGTCGTACATTTACGGCCCGAAAAAGAACCTCAAGCCTGAAAGAAGAGACCTCTGAGCAAAATTTGTCGGCTGTTTCACGCCCTGAATTGAATGGGACGCTGATGACTTCAAATGTTATAGAGTGTCCGTAAATAAACCAAAAACAACAATAGAGCAATTATATTTAAATTCATGTTTTATTCGTGAAATAGTTCTAATAAATATCACTCGAGGGTCTGAGCTTTCCAGATAAATTCAGACGCTCTCGTGATATGTTACTTGTGATAATTTCTGTTTAAGGACTGCTAAACAGGCCAGCTAGATTTTTTTTATTTATATGATAAGAAGAAGGGCCAAACAACCGAATCAGGTCATTGATCGAGTCTCAGTTGTCAAGCCTCTTAGACAGATAAATGAATTTATTATCCAACAGGATTCAGACCCTCTGTTAGTGCTACACAGTCAGAAAACTGGCCGAGAAGGAATCCTTTCTTTCTACCGAATGTTGACCGGTTGCATTATGAGCTCATGGACAACAGATGCACTCGGTATGGATTACAGTGAGAAGTACAGTTCGGTACTTCAGCCTTGCTCAGGGACTGACCGTTATTGGGGGGTTAGGGTCCAGGGACGATGAGATACGGAAATGAAGTGTTCCTGACATGTTTCGGTGAAGTCCCCTCCATTGAGCTCGAGTCTCTCAGAAGGGCCGTTTCCATAACAGGTCCCGGAGCAGAAAACTTTCCAAGTAGCAAGGCACCATCACACAGCACCAACTGAGTTCGTTAACAGAATCAGTGAATTAAATTATGTGAAATGGTGAACAGAAAAGTCTTAAGCGACCGGAGCGACCCATGAAAAAACCTGAGGTCAGGATGATAGGCTCCAAAATATATGAACCCAGGATCTCCCGAATGCCAGTTACAAGCCGTACTGAATGAAAGTAGCATTGCAGGGGGGCACCATTGTTGGTCGCCTACCACGCGGCTTTTGAGATCGAAGGAATCCATCTCTGTAGCAGGCAGCTCGTTAATTTTCTTCACGAGTTTGGATGGACCCTTGTGTCAGAACCCTCTAACTTACACGTTTCTAAGGAAATACCTGCGATGGACCCGGGACCTCACTCCAGCAGCTAGCAACGCTAACCACTAGACCAAAGAGGCGGTAGATAGACATAATGCATTTATGATAATCGTTTTATTCTTAATTACGTTTCCAATTTCATCTTCGAAGGTTGACTATTTACACCTACGGTTATTTAATACAAATACAATTTAATACAAATTGTTTTATTCTCTTCTAATGCCCGTAGAATTTGAGTACTGAATTTAGGAATATACGGTATATAAAATGCACGTAATTGGAAAGTAAAAACTGCTAATATTACTCTTGTAGTACGTGTCTTTATTCCATTGCAATTGTTACCATTACAAATTACACGAGCCGCCACTGCCAGTGTAAAATTCCCAAAGGATAAGCCACCGAGAGTTAATAAGAATCAGGTCAGCTGTTGGTAGTCTTGTAGATAAAATGAACTCGTCCTCCACGGGAGACCAGTTAATGTCCGGGTGACTGGCGAAGATGGCGTCATCTATCGACTGTATCCAGTAAACTGCTTGTCGCCTTTTTCACCCAAGATGCTCATGGTGGTATAAGGAACCAATTGAAGCTCAGTCGGGCTCTGAGGAAACTGTGTTACTATCGTACCACCTCGTAGAATCATATGAAACATGTTCCTGTTGGTTCCACTGTAGGTGTATATTATTGCTAGTCTTCTTAATAGTTTTAAGGTTGCCCTTTATTCCAAAGTACGGCTTAAAAGTTATGCCACAATGAGAACATGACAAGACTGTCAAACAAAAATAAAGATATTATTTCCTTTCAGGTGAAAATGAAGCTTATAAATTATTGCCCTTCATATTTATGATAGGTCGAGTTCCTTAGCTATCGTCCCATTAGACTGGGTAGCGTGTAACAGCGCCCTACGACATCACTTGGAGGTATCCTATAACTCTAGAGGGCTTGCTTAATTCGAATAAGAAAGTGAGAAGGTGCTTTTAAGAACAAACAAATAATGGCATATACTCATATTTATTAACATTTCTGAAAAGACTACAGCAACACCCCAAACAATAGTTAAATGTTTTAAAATCGAATGCCATTTAAAATCAACTTATTTAACAACGGCCAGGAATTAAAATCAGAGCTAACACATTCATACATTATATATGTATATTAAGAAACACATTAAAGTTAGGCTTCTACCCATTTAGTTCTGTTGAACGTGAGGACATTTCCGATGCTGAAACGAGAGTTAGAATTTTTGCTAGCCACAGGGTAGCTCACATCGAAACCAACCAGAAGGAAGCTTCCACTGAGCACATAGTTAGAGCAACCGTTCTCAAGGCCAGAGTGTAGACCTCTCTCTGTCGCTGTCAGGCGCAGAGTCGCCGGAGTCACGTGACTTCCAAGGGAAGGGTTATACAAGCAATTCCTTCTAGTAGAGCCATAACAGTGGCGAAAGCAGCTGGCATTTGAAAGTAAATTGATGCCATGTCAAAATACAGAGGGTACAATAAATGTATGCACACTTCGTGCAAAGAAAAAAACTGGGTTAACATAACAAAATTTAATTCACACAACAGAAAATGATGAGCGCTAATCATATTAGACTTTTACAGTTACAACAGTTACTCAAAATGCTCACCATCGACATCCATACATTTCTGTCTACGTTGAACTACTGATTGAGCAACGTTTGCGAAAGTGTCCTCAGCGATTGCAGCACATGTCGTTTAAATTTCTTCCCGAAGTGCTGCCTGTTCAGCTGTTTTACAACAACATCCTTAAGAGTTCCCCATAGGTAGAAGTCCAACGGAGTTAGATCCGGAGAACGGGGTACCACGTCTCCATTGCCTTTGAACTTCAACAACATTCTTGAATTTCCAATACCACTTCAAAATTGCTTTCCGTTGTTCAAACGATCATCTTGGCTTCTTTGTTCATTGTTGATTTATGATAAACTTGGCTTCATTTGTTCATTTTGATTTACCAGTCCCTCAGCAACGCTATCATGATGTATGTGAGTCACATCTGTTTACAGAACGTCATACTACACATTACTGTTGTTTTGCGATCCAACTTTGAAATATATGGAATAGATATCTACTGTGAAAGTGTGTATACATTTTTTGACACACTCAGTATATGGGTCATTTAAATGATACATTTGAGTGCTACTTCCGTCTCATGATGAACTTCTTGTTAAACTTAGTTTTAGTGATTTTGCGGAGAACCAGTTTCAGCTGTCACCAGGTACAGTCTAATAAAATTTACCAACAACGATTTCAAGTACTAACAAATAACAATATGATTGTATTAACTGAGAAGTTTCTCCTTTATGTTCACATGAAGTCATGAGGTAAAACTTTTGTCTACCTACTCAGAACAATGAAAATGTTCCTCGTGATAGTTGGCCTTTGATGTGATAACTGCAGAAACCCTGTTGTTGTTGAGCTGAAAGAAATCTCAGCTGAGTTGAGGCTTTCGTTGCAATGTCTGGTGAATCATTCGTAAGAAACTTCTCATGACAAAGTTCAGTGCGTGGTTTCTTGTTGCAATTCAGAAGGAGCATCATGTGAACTGCTCAAGTTTTTGGAGCTTTGCCAAAGAAGTATTGGAGTTCATAGTCACAGAGCTCTTTGTTATGCTTTTTTTTTAATTAATGCGTTGAATGGTACATGCCAGTCGAAGTAGCGCTGAGAACATTCAATACAATATGATTGTGACATCAATATTTTGGGACTACAGGAAAATTCTCTGGGTTAACTTCAAGGAAAGCCCACTGTGAAGTAAGAATGTCAAAAAAATAATTCAACTTTCAAAATTCTTTGTCAAAGAAATTCCTAGCAAAAAGCGGTTGGTGGACTGACAAGACACCTTCCATTTCCCGCGTATCTTATTTTAGTCAAGTCCCATGGTACTTTTTGACACAGTGTTGAGTGTTCTCGGCTATTAACATGGCAGATTACTTGAGTAGCGCATTAACATTAGCTTTTACGTGACACTTCATAAATTGAAAACAAGACCCATGAGACGACGAGATAATTGTTTTAAGTCGTACGCAGAGCAGTTTAAAAGTGGTCGGGAGTCTGTATTTGATGACCAGCGTCCCGGACGCCCATTGACGTCAATCGATGACTCTCATGGGGCCAAAATGAACGAGAGCATCCATGAAAATCGACGAGTGACTCTTCGAGAAATTGCAGAAGCGTGTAACATCTTGGATCGCGTTAATGAGAAGGCATATTTTATGAATAGAATAATCACTGGTGATTAAATATAAGTTTATGGTTACTATTTCAACTTTTCTGTGCAACCTTTAATCTATCTGTGAAATTTTGTAATTTAATAAGCTACTAAAATAGTAGTCAAACTTTTCTCAATAACTTTTATTTTTTCTACCTGCACAAAAAAAAAAATTATAACGCTGAGGTTCTTAGTAGGTCAGTATCGATTTGAATGAGCTTCTTCTTTTCTTTCTCCTCCTACTCCTCTTTCCTCCTCCCTTTTCTTCTTCTTCTTCTTCTTCTTCCTTCTCCTTCTTCTTGTTCCTCCTTCTACTCCTCCTCCTCCTCCTCCTTCTCTTCCTCCTTCTTCTTCTTCCTCCTCCTCCTCCTCCTTCTCCTCCGTCTCCTCCTCCTTCTTTTTCTTCTTCATCTTCTTCTAATTCTTCTTCTTCTTCTTATTATTATTACAATAATAATAAAACCTCGGGTTTCACGGAAAGGAAGGCTAACTTTTAAATATACTTAAGGTTCTGCAATTATAACAAACAATGAATCTTCAGGCAAGTGTCTATTTTTTCTTTAATAGATATCATGAAGCAAACAAAAATATTTAATTTTTGTAGTTCCATATTTACTATAGATGCCTTAGGTGCTTATTCCTTAGTTTCATACTTAAAACAAAAATTTTTGTGCATATTTTTTCCATAATTTTTAAATTAAAATGACTAAATATACTCTGGTCAAATGTGTGAGCCCAGGCAAAGCAAAGAGTTTTTCCATTTTTGTGCAATGGCATTATTTTATCTTATGCATGTGCCCAAAAGGATATATGCTCCAGTGATATCTATAGATATGAAAATAGCTTTTTTGTGTTCAAACTTATGCGTATAGACAAAAATATAATTTTTGTTGAAATTTGTAAAAAAGGTACTTTTAATGTTTTTTGGAAAACTACGAGAAATGAGTGGCTAATGTTAAAGAATATAATTATTTTTTACAGTTATCTAAACCAGATCATTTCCTCGTTTAAAGTTTAATTTAAAATTTTGTTTTTGTAATTTACTTGGAAAAATAAAACAAACCTTTAGCTATGTCAATTAGACAGTAAGAATGTGGTTTTTTTATGGTAAACACAATATTTGAGTATAATATTTTATAAATGCTCTTATCTGGTTACCAAATTTAAGCACTTTTTGTATATTCGTTGTATTAGTTTAAATGATGTACTTTTAACATGTACTAAAAGTATTTTTACTTAAAAGCGGTGTGTTGATATTATAGGGATTATTTATGTGAAATTTTCTGACTTAAGTTCATAATTAATTAGTTGTGAATGTTAAAGAAAATAAAGTATACAAATAAACATATTTTCATTCTCTACATTCAGTTAATAGCGCAACTTTCTTATTTTTTAAACTTATTTTAGGCTCCAACACTCAGCGTTTAATGCCTTTATCTCCGCTGTTTAATTATAAAATTTATTTTATTACCTTATCATTATATTATAATCAAATTACGTAGCATTAACTCTTGAGAGAAATGCTTGCCGTTCTTTGTTTCTCATTGCGATATTTCGTAATGAAAACGTCTGTTCATCCTCCTGGTTCCCGGGCTTATTTTTTCTCCCATTTCCCCTTCTTCTCTCATCCAGCTTTTCAGAAACCATTCATAATATGTCAGCATCAGTGACCTCCAATTGTTCATCGGCCGCCACCCGTAACTAATTGATCGCAATGTTCACATGCCAGTAGATTGTTCATTAAAGTAGCTAATTGAAAGTCTTCTTTCTCGTCGCTTTCATGATCGATTTGGGGCGAGATCTTATGCCCTAATTTTGCAATAGATCCGAGTTTTATTTCATCATGAGCATTGACAATACAGGGCGTTTTAAAAAACCTTACGAAACTTCTATTTTCTTCTGTTATCTGTTACAAGTGGTACAGTAGATCTCTATATCTGCTACACACATTAATTGTCTAAGGAATGTGGCAATTTTAAAAATTTGTTAATAAGTATGAATAAAACTCATACAAATTGTTTAAATAATTTTACACTATAACATTCTTACGCGTTCACGGCCGACGTTATTATTAAAATTGATTATTACCGGGCTAATTTGCCATGTTCATTGATTCAAATGAACTGAAAAACTAGATCTCGCCGATACTACTATTAGTTGCTTTTGAAAACCTCTGTCTTTGTTTGAATTATCTGGTTGCTGCTCTATTTCTAGCCAGATTAAAATATATTGTTATTGCAAATGTTTCTATTTTTTAGAATTTTATATATGGCAATTTTGAATGGCATATTCCGCAAACGTAGATTTCTTTTGCTGATCAAGGAATAAATGTTACTTATATTCTTACAGCCAAGTTTTTATGGATCTTCCGGTCCAAAACTTGGCTCATAAATCATAAGTGATATTTACTTTTGAATCAAGACTTGAAACTCGTTACTGGTAAACAAACAACGTCTGCACCACAACTCTCCCAGCACTCCTACCCCGTTCCTCTTTTAAGAGTTCTGTACCTCTTTTTTATTGATTTAAACCAACAACAAAAGCGAAATAGTCGGCTATTTATAAATGATAATAATATTTATACTAGATGCATTGATAATATAGCACAATAACCCACAAAACAAACTTTTATTTAAGGAAAATAACACGCTTAAAATATTATCACAAAGTATGCACCAGGTGCTATAAAAAATTACCGGATTGGTGCTGTTACAAAGAAAACACGTTTAACACCACATCATATTCTTGGGTAGCAATACATCCGGTCCCACTGTTGCTGTCACTTTTTGCGATGTGGTTTCACAGTCATTGTTTGTGAATGACATCAACTCTTCTGCAATTCGCGCTGTATCTCGTTAACGGTTTTAAAACGGCTACCTTTGCCTGCACTGACCAAAACAATACGCCAACGATATGGGCAACGTAGTTGATTGTGCTTTTAGTATCCTCATGAACAATTTCTCCTACATTTTTGTGGATAATGTTCCTTATTGTGGATAATGTTTGTTAGCTTTCAGATACTTCTTCCACTTATGAAGTACTTATATAACTGGAAACATTGCATCACGCCATAAACCTGCCGAAGCATGTTTAATATCTCTGTAACCGATTTCCCAAGTTTAACGCACAATTTCATGTAAGCTCTTTGTTCTAACTTGCTGTCCAAGACAAAATGACAGACCAGTACACGTTTGTGATGACAAACATACCAATTGCAGTACTCGTAACATAAATACAGGAATATCGTTTGGCACACTACTTGTTCATGGCTACAACTCCCTAGCGCTGTGTGTATAACTCTGTAGTACTATGTGTTACCGCGCTATAGAATCAGTCCGGTAACTTTTTGATACCCCTCGCAAAATCGCCCTTTTTCTCAAGTCCCCGCGATGCTTGTGCGAATAGTAATTCGAGTCATCGCCTTTTGCATTAAATATTGAACAACACCTCCTTGGCATTGAATAAAAGTTAAACATTTTTCAGTTGTGAGGGAGACATACGAATATCTAATCCATTATCTCGGTGTTTTTAGTATTCTCAGTATCCCACACATTCTGGGTCTGATTTTGGTTGGGGATTGAGCAGGTGACTATATTAATGTAATATTGTGTCTTTCTAACCGGTTAGATCTTACCGTACATTAAGTGCTTTAGCGTGATCATTTTTAATTCAGGCCAGACCACTGACATCTTAAATGTATTTGATTCCATTCATCGTTTCACGAATCAAAATGAGACCCATGTTTCTATTTTCTATTATTTGTTCTCCAGACCATAATGATATCTCTTCTCAATATGCGAACTTTTTGCAGTTGTCTCAGACTTTCTCCATTACTGGTTGTCTCCATGGGCATATTCTCCTAGAATCTGAATGCAGGTAAAATCGTGATTCAACTATTAAGACAACATGGCTCCTTTGTTTCTGTTGCCAATTGTCATCCTTCCGGCACCATGCCCATTTTCTATGGCGACTCTGCTCTGGAAATAAAGTACTCTTTCATGTAACCTTATTTCTAACATTTGGGTTGGACAGATAAATTATCAATATTCTCTAGGGAATTATCTAACATGGCAGCAGTTGGTTGGCTTTATTTCTTTCCTTCCTTCCTTTCTTCCATCCCTTCTTTCTTTCTTTCTTTCTTTCTTTCTTTCTTTCTTCTTCCTTCCATTCTTTATTCTTTTCTTCCTTTCTTTACTCCTTTCTTCCTTCCCTTCGTTCCTCCCTCCTTCCTTTCTTCCTTCCTTTCTTCCTTTCTTTACTCCCTTCTTTCTTTCTTTCTTTCTTCCTTCCTTTATCCTTTTCTTCCTTACTTTACTCCTTTCTTCCTTTCCTTCGTTCCTCCCTCCTTCGTTCCTTCGTTCCTTTCTTCGTTCCTTTCTTCCTTTCTTACTTACTTTCTTTATTTCTTCCTTTCTTTATTTCTTCCTTTATTCCTTCCTTTCTCCTTTCCTTCCTTTCTTCCTTCTTTTCTTCCTTTCTTCCTTCATTTATTCCTTACTTCATTTCTTTATTCCTTGCTTCCTTTGTTCCTTCCTTCCTTCCTTCCTCCCTCCCTCCCTCCCTCCTTCTCTTTCTTCCTTCCTTCCTTCCTTCTTTTCTTCCTTCTTTCCTCTCTTCCTTCTTTTCTTTCTTCCTTCCTTCCTTCCTTCCTTTCTCTCTTTTTTCCTTCCTTTCTGCCTTTCTCCCTTTCTTTCTTCCTTTGTTTTTTCTTTCTTCCTTTGTTTTTTCTTTCTTTCTTACTTTCTGTTTTTTTCTTTCGTTCTTCCCTTCTTCTTTCTTTCGGAGCTCTTAGACACAGAAATCTGTGTTTTGCAGCAGTTTTAATTCTTCATTTATCTGAATGTTATTCCTCTAGACCCTAAATTCTTGAAATCGCCTTCACTTTCTGAATGGTCGAGGACGAAACATTTTCATGGCGCTCTTACATGCAGCCAAAGCATGGAAGAATATTCTATTGCACTTGAACCTGGAAATAATTAAATACTGAAAGAAAAAAAAATTAAACATTGCATTACTTAGCAGAGATCTCTCATTATATGGTGACTATAAATAATTTAGTTATTGAATAACAAATTGGTGGCTATCATTGTTTATCCATTTATTCTATAAATTATGACATACAATGGCTCAATTGCCGGAACACGAGGCTCTAGCGTGGATGTAATATACAACAGAGAACGCAGTACCTGCAAAACATCCTGTAAGGCATATCATGCTGTTTCTTAGATGTCAGATGTTAGATATGTCAGTTAACAGTTGGCAAGTTTTATCCCCGTTAATAAACTTCCAGTGCCTAATTTTCTAAAAACTTGCAAAGTTGCATTCGGTTGTTATTTGATATCCATACTCTCGAAATACATTTACAAGATTTTTAGTAATATAAATTGAAATTATCTTTTAAATTATTTATTTAATACAAATACAAGTTTCCCAAATGCTTCTTAAACTTTATCAATACAAAAACAGGGGAGTTGGGTTAGCTTAAGGGCCATTGGGTATGAATTTGCTAATCTTTGTTATTGTCAAGCTATTAATCTGAAAATTGACACACTAAATGTAAGTAAATAAAGAAATGGCTAAACAAATTTTTGTAAATGTAACTTTAATACTTTCTGAGAATCCTTTCATACATATTTATATAAAATTGGAACAAAAGTGTGACGTCTGCTATCTATTTTATGTCAAAAGGTGGCTGAGAAAAATATGTTTTTCCAAAATCGTGTATTTTTATCAGATTTACAGAACCGAAGTTTTCCATTCCTTGTAATTTTTTACTACTTTCTTTTCCATTTTTGATATTTTGTTCTTCCTGTCAGATTTTTCCTCTTCTCACTTGATGATCGACTTCTGTCTTATTCTCTTCCTATTTCACGCCTGTCCATAACGACATGTTCTTTATTGTGGATTTTATGCAGCTGAGCGTCTCATATTAAATTCTGTCATAGAATTTGCCAGAGCAATTGTGATATTTTTCTTTTATACAAGTGTTTATTTTGAAAAATATTCCCATTATCAGCGCGTGTAAATATTCATTCTGGTTTCGTGTAACACCTCGCACACACCAAGAATAGCTCATCACAAGAACTCTTTTGTTATTTTGGCTGCAATTTATTCATACTATTTTATAGAAATGTAGCTATTGGTGATAGATTGAGTACTATTGTTTTTATTATTTTAACGGGATCATTTGGGTTTTATGACATGCACACCAAAAACGTAATAACAAATTAACCTATTCCTTGCAAATAACTAAATAAATAAAGGAAGAAAAACTTTTATCTTCTAAAGTGAAAACGCACAGAAATAAATATAAATTAGTATCGGGTGTATGAACCATCGGTGTGTATAACTGCCCTCAAATTTCGGGGCATAGATCATATATATATACAGTAGTGGGGACGAAATATTACAACACCCCAGGCTTCATGAATTTGTGTTCATAAGCCATCTTTTGTTCTTCTTGTATGTGCATCATATTGCATTTAGATAAATAAATGCTGAAGGAAATATTATAATACTCATTATTATATATGTAGGACATAATATGTTTACGTTAAGGCTTGCTGTGTATGGGAAATAATATTACGAAGCTAATTTGTCATAATATATAACAAAAATGTATTTAAAAAAATGTGTTTCATGCCGGGAAGTCAACCTGCATTCTTAACTCAGCATCCCTGCACACTCTGCTACAGACCTAACGGAACACAACACTATTTAGCGCCTTTAATGCATGCCATATAACACAACTGTTGCAGTGGTTATATAGCCTTGCGTAGGACGGAAGAATTTTGTGTTCAAGAGAAGCTTTTTTTTTTAATAGAAGGGTGTATAAATATTTTCAGGTTATTTCCGAGACACCCAAGTCTATCTTATTCAAACTTGGAGACTGGTCCAAACATGGTCTTCATATATACACGACAATTACATATTAGGGAAATCTTGACCCATCTGCAACTAACCAACATGTTTTCAATCAAATTCTAATCGATCATTTTATTGTGTTGGTTTTTAAGATGACTGGAAATGGACCTCTACGTTAAGTTAAACATTTTAAAGGTTGTTTCCCACAGTTTGATCATAGACCCCTCTCGCAGATTTCT
Source organism: Metallyticus violacea (assembly GCA_030762175.1). NCBI lineage: Eukaryota > Metazoa > Arthropoda > Insecta > Mantodea > Metallyticidae > Metallyticus > Metallyticus violacea. The sequence continues at coordinate 54,183,592 of CM060830.1, forward strand.
GATTTTAGAAACACATATACATAAAATTGATAACTAATGTGTGTTGTCTTCTGTTATTACCTTTTCCAAGCCCCTTCTTGTATCCACCTATCTCTGTAGCACCTAATACTCCAGCGATGCCATTCCGTTTTATTACGTGTTCTGCTGAAATTTCATTTCCAGCAGGCGTTCATCCTTACTCTTTCTAGAATCGCTCCGCTCCTCTTAGCTGCAGTCTTGTGCTAGAAGTGAAAGCGATATACAAACATTTTACTCAGACAGCGTACTTTTAAGTATGCTTGGCAATTTAATGAAGATGGTGATTTAAATATTTTAGCAAGAATAATGTTTGGTATTAGAGGCTATTATAAAGCAAATATAAGCATTGTTCAGAAGGTGAAAATGCAAATTCCCAGAAGAGCAAGCCATTTATACATTTTATCAGTATAATGAATAAATATCAGCTTATTATATAGTTGCCAATTTCAAATGACCGTAACTTTGGCAAATTTTTAGATTCTGAAAAAATAAAAACATCGATTTGTTTGTAAAGCTTTCAGAAAAACGTGTCGATTATTGTGTTAAATTTGGGAGGGGAGGACTGATTTGGATGCGAGCAGGAGCATTGTTTTTAAGGAGTCTCAGTGGAGAAAAGGGGGGGGAGGGTGTGTTATGTGTAGAGAGCCTAAAGGAATATTTCATTCTTTATTACAGTGTTTTCTTATGATTCATGAGATGAAAGGATATATTGGGAAAGGATTTTTTTAAGGAAGGAAACATTCCAAACCTAAGTTTTAGGGTATCTTCCCAGCATTTGCCATTTATGAGGACTGAGGAAAACCTGGAAAAAAAGCCTTATTCAGGGAGGACGGTCTTGATGGGATTCAAACCCCAGACCTCCCGTTCATGAGTCCGCACCTTAACGACCTCGGCCCCCCATGGCAGTTTATTAGAGTGAAGGGGTAAAGAGGTGGAGGGGAGGGTGCATGGGAAGCGAAATTTGATAAATTACGAAAGAAATTATAGCACGTAGAATGTTAATGATGTAGGAACAAAGAGAAATAAAATGATAGGGGGATGTTTAGGAAAAGTAAGGGAGAAATGGATTATAATAGCTAAGGAGGATTAGGGAATTGGAGCATGATTGAAAAATAGTGCTAACAAGGGAAATACAAGACGTGAGTGTTTTATTGTGCAGATAACCTGGGGGTTGTAATGAGGCTTCGTATAGATAGATTTATTAATAGTATAATGTAATATATGTTGGGATATATTTGCAATAACTTTCAATTTCAATAGAATAGCTACACCCAATTCTTCTGGATATTTCAGTAGGAAACTGCTGATGAGCCGAAGACAAGAGTAAAGTAATTGGTTAAGTAAGTAAAATCAAACGACAATGTCTTGAAAATGTAAATTTATTAATTAGTGTAATTTATGAAGTTATGACACAGCTACAAAAATAAGGAAGGAAAAATGTAAATTTAATTGTAATGTTAGTTGCTGAAATAAAATCATTCATTGTAAAGCTTTCGGATTTTATTACAACAGGAACCAATATAAATGTTATAAAGGAATAAACAAGAGTAAGTTAAATATAACCATGATTGTGTGTTCAATGGATTACTCTACTCTAAAAGCAACATTAGTAAGTGCATTTCAATGAACGTTTTCAGTTACGTCGGATGTCGATTCAGTTTCTGGCAAGCAGCAAGTCTACTAAAAATATCCTATCTTTAAGATAACTTAATATCCAGTTGTAAGCCGGCTTTTTATCTGTTGCGTTATGACATAGGAGGTCAAGTATTTGGAAAATGCTAATTACACAATCGCCAAATATATTACCTAATATTTATTTTTACATTATTATGTATGTGCAGTGGAGTGGAGTGGGTATTTTGAATCTGTAATGTTGGTATTACAAAGTCTTGCAGTATTGGAAAATATCGCTGCCCGTTTATCATTACTATTTAGTTTGTCACTTTCCATTTCTTCTCTAAAATCAGGTTATGTGTGACTTAAAGCCACACAAGACATCAGGTAGTTTTTGCTGAACAAACCGTGTTCGTGTTATTTTCCGGCGTGAGCATTAACCTCTCCATTTAATTCTAAATACTCCTCATTTGCCCACAATATTTTGTGTAGTCATTGAAGTTTTTCTGAAATTCTGGTAACTTTTGCAAATTGAAAGCGACGAAAATTTTATTATCTTGTTCTTTGAATTCAAAACACATTTGCATTTTGCAGGAGTAGATCGGAAGCTGATTTCTCAGAATTTGCTGCATATTTAACTAATCTCTAAACCTTTGCAGCATTACAAACTTTGTGTGCAGAATTTTCACTAACTTCCTGAACTTCTTGTAAAATTAGAACTGTGTTCAGCTCTTTATCTACTATCCAGTTCTGCAATAGTTTCCTCTAGATTTTTTTCACTAGCTTATGAAATGATTTTACAAAACGGGGTCCATTTACCAATCTATGTAACGTTCGAAATTTTCTCAGTGCTTTGGGATATTCTCTTCTGTTTCATAATAGTACTGAGACCAATATGAACTTATAAAGGCAAAGTCATTCTAAAAGTTATTGTATAAAACTTTCTGTCAGTATGTTAACCACAGTTATTTATATAAGTGTGGCACATTTATCTTAATTACAAAATTTAAACAAAGGCTTGTGAAAAAGAACCCCCAATTTTATATGGGAACAAACTGTTAATATATCAGAAGAGAAACATTTCTAACTGGAAACGCCCTTTACAACAACCGCATATTTATAAAGACCTTATTAATAGAAAATAAAATAGTGCTATAGCTCACCAATAACACAAGTAAGTTTTTAATGCTTATTGGTTTATCAGTACAATAATTCTGTCTATCTGTAACATGCACACGTAAACTTTTTAAAATAAATGTATTCAAATCTCCATCGATCCTACTCACTGGGCACCATAAATGACGATGAAAAAAATGTATGTATATACATATATATACATACACACACACACACACACATATATATATATATATATATATATATATACTCATAAAAACACTCAGAGTGCAATATAAAAAGGTTCACATAAAATTTCACACTAAAAACCGTAAAATTGAACACTAAAGCTCGAAATATAGTGTGATTTTAGTGTTCAATTTTACGGTTTTTAGTGTGAAATTTTATGTGAACCTTTTTATATTGCACTCTGAGTGTTTTTTATGTTTTTATGCTTTTTAGAAGTTTTTATTACTCTATTAATAGTATATATATATATATATATATATATATATATATATATATATCTGTGTATGTTTGTCTGTCTTTTATTTCTCTAGAGGCCGCAACTTTTGTTTTTTCTCCAAAAACTCCGCATATAACCATTAGTTAAGAAAAGATTCATCAAGTTCGTTAACCAGCAAAATTGGGAGTGGGGGTTAACCTAAAGTGAAAATTTAAAAATCGCTCTAGCGGCCGCAATTTTGATCCCCCCCCCCTGAATGAAACTCGGTATATACCTTTGAAATAAAATAGTTTCTGAAAATCAGCTCAATGAGACTATTAGGAGTGAGCGTTTATGAGATAACAGAAATTTAAAAAGCTCTCTAGAGGCATCCATTTTGAGACCGTATTTATAAGCTGCCACCCCCATATTTAATTAGAGTAATTATAGCAAGTAACTTTATGTAACTTCCTTATTATAGTCATGAGTGTAATGTAATTTTATTTCCTATACAAATGTTGAATTATTGTGCGTAAACTTTTTTCTCGCAAGAGTGCGGAAAGTTATACCAGCCATAAAATCTGACCTGGAAATTTCTGTTGCCTATTGTAACAATATTTGTAAAGGTGACCCAAGCAAACCGAAAATTTTTTGCAGAAATTTCTAAAGGAAAATCCTTGATCAAGATATTTTTTTGTATACTGTTAGGGAACTATAAAGCAAGGAAGACGTAATAAAGATTAGGACGATTACAAGGAGCGAAAGACAAGGGAATAACCTCTGGAAGGGATATCCTAACGGTTCCATGTAATACATATGTGGATTATATGTAAGAAGTCACGTAAGCGATCTGACAAATAATAGAGCAGAAAAGAATCGGAGGGAACACATTACCCAATAGAGATGTGAGGATGGGAGAAAACATTCTTGATTTTTCTAAAAACAGGCTCGAAAGAATAAAGATAGCATGTGAGTAGGCAGAAAGCCATGTTTATTTAGTCTTGCAATATTGCGGCCCAGGGGCAGTCGATCCAGATTCTATCAGTTCGGTTGGATGGAAGACTAGACAGTCCATCCGCATTCATTCTCAGTTCAGTTCAGTTAGTGGAAAGCTGTAGTCAGTTTTGGAAGAGTATTCAATGTGGGGCATTATCAGTGTGGAAGATAGACACGATCAGTTCAGTTCCGTTCAGTGGAAGAGGTTTATTAGTTGAGTTCAGTTGTGTCTCAGGATTAGTTGATTTCAGGACCAGTTTTTATCAAATTAAGAAACTCAAGAGTGATGGTCATAGTTAGTGCGAAAGTGGCACGTATTCTCCAGAAAATAATGCAGTACATTTTATGTGAAATAGTTTATGAACAATAAATTGTGTTTCATCTTTCATATCGGAAAATATTATTAATCTCCAAGACTCCTTCCCTACGGTCTCGGGAAACTGAAAATATCCAGCAGCAGAGTCTCAACAGCCATGGGAAAATATAAGTCAGCGGAAACCAATCACCGGAGAGAAAGAAATAACATATCCCTGAGAATCTAAAACAATTAAATTAAACCCTTTCCATAATTTTCCCTCCAGTCTACATATATTCCATTAACACACACTTTCCTTATTTAAAACCGCTGCAATTTCTCTGCTCTAGCGCTCTGTAATACCTTTCACAAATATAACTTGCTGAAGAATTCGATTACTACGCACTCATATGTGGCGGATTTGCTTAAAATAGCCAAGATAGCACGTCCGTTTACAAAAGGCTTCTTCATTAATGAATGTTTGCTTGATACAAACATAACGTGTCCTCATAAAATATCTAAAATACGAAATTGCAGTTTTTGCGAAACACTAAGCAAAACGTATAGATGAGTTAGCCCGGAATTCCGAACAGCAGTTTTATGAAACGTTAAGGAAATTTCGTAGCATATGTCGGATACTGTAACACTCTCTAAACGCCTTCCTGAACTCTTATTGGTAGTGTAGAAATGCGTCGCATTTTAGAGAAAAGCATGCGACTCTTCGAGTATTTCTTAAATCTTAAAGCGGTGCAGCCTTCGTGAGACCCCTGCCATTGCGTATTGACAACAGAAGGGTCCACTGGAAACATTCCACAGACATTACGGATAGATTCACCAAGGTAACAGTTGGTGCAATTGAACACATGCCTCATTGATTCTTATTATACATTACATTGACCTAACGGGCGCTTAACTTCATCCAGAAAAACAAAAAGAAAACTTCCTCAAGGTTCATAGTGATTGCAGGTTATTGCGACCGAGACAACCCAGGAATTACAGCTTTGCAAATAAATCAAAGTACATGGCAACAGTCTTGTAATGTCTAGAGGGCTTTTTTCATCAGAAAAAATGTGAATTATGTGAATTCCTTAAATGTAATCTCCTGCCATGTCTACCACCTTCCGCCACACATGTAGAAGGTGCCGTACTCCAACAGCGCGTTTACCTCTGTTAATGTTCTGAAGTGATGACCCTACAGATTGAGCAAAACGTCTCCCTCGAAGTGGCTCTTTCCTTTATGCGAAGAGATCAATTACACAGGATCATATCGGGTGAGTATGGTGAATGTTCCAATATCTCCCAGCTCCATCAACGTAGGAGGTCTGTGACATTGTTAGCATTGTGACATCTCGCATTGTAATGACGGATGATGGTTTCACCGTCCATAAGTGTCCTCGCTTTCTTCTTAGCGCTGGACGAAGGGGATGTTCCAAGATATTGCAATTATACTCACAATTTACCCTTTGCACGAATGTCATACCCCACAATGATCATCACCTTCACACCATGCTCACTATCTTTAGAAGAAAAGAGATGGAATGTTTCCATTTATTTGATTGTCACAGTGCGCAGGAATGAGCCCAGGTTTCGTCCGTTGTGAATATCTTCCCAAGGAAGTAGTCACCTTCTCTTTGGTAACGGTTCAAAGTCCTGTGTAATTGCATAACGGTGCCACTGTTGCGTCTGTGTGATGATATAATGTGTCCTGCAGAATATGGAGGACAGTTTTATGATATACGCCAACCTCTGCGGCCAATTCACGCGCAGTTCATCGGCGATCAACATCCAACAGGGAAGCCACGAGCTGAAGTTATCAGTTTGTCTGCCTGCACAAAATACTTTCACCGATCTTGCCACTATGCGATATGGCAACGCTGCTGTAGTGACATGCTTCACGTAGTCCCTGATAACAGCCTTGAGCACCACGACCTCATGCAACTTCAATTTTGATCCACGAATGTTGTTCCAATTTCGAAAACATATTGCTAGAGCTCTAGTACTATCCACCTTTACTTCAAGGCATTGCAGTACGTCACTGAATAACTGAACAACTGCTGAAGTTCATCAAACATACCGGTATTGGATTCACAGAACAAGGATGCGACAGCTAATTCTAGAGCATATTTCATGGGCCCCATTTTTTGACCAGAGATTCCTCGGTTGTATGGCGACGACACCTCAAAAGTTGGAGTTAACAAGGATAAGACATTCAGTCCCATTGCCGGATTATCCATGATCACCACCACCAAAAAGCTGTTGAGACCGGTGCCCTTGTTGTATACTTAAAAGCAACACTTGTAAAGTCACCATAGATCACAGGCATGGATTTTTGTTGGTTTGGTTTGCTGAAGCAAGGCCATTGGTGACCTTTGGAGAGTTTCTAGGAGGTTTGAAAGAACATTCCTCTTTCTACAATGAAAATTGGCCTGAGGATGTGAATCAAGCATAACCAGTGATGGCGAAAGAAAATCTCGCCAGGAAATAAGGCAGCTTTAATTAAAGTGTAGGCACTTTTGGTTGCTATAAAATATACAATATTGTAAGTATAAGCAGTGCAACAGGGGAAGTTGGTAGCGTTCCCGCTTTGATGCTCAGTGGGTCCCCTGTCCAGCAAGGTATATGCACTGCCTTGGTGAAACTTTTTAGTAGACCGGCACCCAGAGTATAAACCACCATTCGAGGTGGAAGCCGTTTAACTACTTAACCGCTCTTAAGCTATGCCTCCAATTTCACCATTACCCTTCCAAACTCTGCATGTGGGTAACATGGGCGTTCAAGGTGACCAAGTACTCTGGTACGGCACAGCAATACTCAATAACCCGTTAGTTTCGGGAACACAAAACCCCACCGAATTCAACCATTCCTATCAACTTCCGAGGCGTAAAAGGAAGAGGATGTTCAGCCCGTTGCAATTAAAGTAACATCAGAATTTCCACTGGTGCTCAGAATCCGCAGAACTCTACCACATCAGAACCCTCCTTAGGGGTATTGAACTCCACGGCACCACAAGCCCCACCTGCCCTCTCTATATATCTACAGTTAATCATATCGCTAAAGAATAGCCAGCCAGTCTTTAAAATATATGAGAAAACCCGAAAATATCGAATTTGAGCACTGGGACTGCAGCTCTAGATCTCACTCTTAATACCCCAGTACAACAGAGGCGTTAGATTGTATTATATACGTTATTTATTTTTTATTGAGAATCAATATGACATTCTTTGTAAATATTCTACATTTTTATCCGGTGGGTTCTCGTCATTTAAAACTCTGCTTAACTTCTACCACAATGCAGGTATTGTAAACTTTCTTTTATTATAGGCTTATGTACACCGAGGTAATGGGAATTTAGAATCGTGCATTTATGTCTACTGAAACCTCTTCTATTGCAAGACAATTACATTCATCCTCTACTGAATGCTTTGATGCCTGGAAAGATTTTAATTTAACTCACTATTATTTAACGTCATATAAGAAGCGAACCTGCACAAATGTTATATTCTCGTTATGAACGATCGTCTTTAAAAATGCCGATGCGAGAAACCTTTCTACATTTGTGCTTCACTGGGCGGTAACATGGGGAGAAGGTGTATTGACATTCGGTATTAAAATACGAGTCGGGCCGTAAATCATTTTACCAGAACCTATGTACATTGCTATAAGTTTGTAAAACTGTGTACAAGATAAGTGGGCACCATTTTTCATTTTAAGGAACAATGCATATGGAATCATCCAACCGAATTGATAAACACTAATATACGGTCTTTCTTCTTTTACTTTTTAAATTTGTATGTGTAATTTTATTAAATTGTTACGGAGCGAGTTTAATTCTCGAGACATAGATAAGCGACACAGGTCATGCCTATTTTTGACATCGGATACTGTTGCTCTTTTGTTTTATCTTCATCTTGTTTAAAAATGAATGTCATCTGTGTTTCTACGGTAACAAATGTTCTTTAAATTTTTTAGAAATAATTCCTAAGGGCCTCATGAATGTCACAAAGAACAGGGTTTTTAGGACGTAAAAATTTAGAACACAAGTCCTCCGGAAGAGAGATCCTGTGTCGTGGATTTACGGCACGTTAAAAAACTCAATACCTGAAAAAGAAGTTCCTGGACATAATTATGGGCCGTTTTATGTACAAGTAATGACTTCGTTCCCTACGAAATAGCGATGGAGCTGATAGGGTTTACCATCTGTTACTCTATCCTCTGTAGAAAAATAAGCATTACTAAAATTTCCTTGGGAATCTAAACCTTTCACATAGGAAGCGCCCATGTCCCAGAAATAAAAATATATCTTGAGTTTGTCATGAACGTTACCAAAGAAAATTAGCTACATCCGAACAGAATTTTTGGTTGGGGAGTGTGTCCTTAATTTACACTTCAATGTGTGAATGAATTCCCGCGGCCACAACTTCAGCGATTTAGATTAATTTTTTGCCTTTAACTTTTTCTAAACTCTTACAAAACTCTTTACCATATTAGCTGATTTCAAGTCAAAAATAAAAGTTAAATAACTCTTTTCTTTAAACCTAATTGTATGGTTTGAATTCACTGTTTTCATACGTCATGTATTTCTTGCTTACTTTTTTGAGATAAAAGAACACATATGCATAGAGAATGGTTAGATTACTGGCTTCGATTGGGCACAGCAATTATAGACATGACATTGTGAAGCTCTCATTTAAATTTCAACACTAGTACAATAATTTTAATTACGTTCAAGCAGGGAGATGTTGAAGCCTTTCACCTGCATTATTAATATTCGCAGGAAGGAGGAAAAAAACCTAAAACTTTAATTCACACACATATAAGATCACCAATAGGGTTATCAGCCATACTCTGTGGCCGTCAAGATCATCAGATTTGTCACTTTCCGATTTTTATCTTTTGGGTATATCTAGAAGACTAATTTTGCCAGACATCCCGAGAACATGAAACAGCCGAGAGAGTTTGTCCTTCAGGAAATGATGGGTGGACCTGTCGCTTTTTTAATATTGCCTTTGTATCATTATTTGTAGGATCATTTCTTTATTATTTCATATATAACTTTGTCTTGCTTTAAATCAGCTACCCTGTAAGACAAGTAAATGGTTCGTAAACTCTCCAGTAAATAACTAGAACAGTTGACGTTCAGCACAGTCCAGCCTCTCCTTCAAACTCCTTATCAAGGTAAACAAACCCGGTCTCAGCGGCTCGGCTATTTATGGCTAGGAGAAAAATGCTGCAACGGTCGGTAACTTCTGTGCACATTGACGTAGAGTGTGCATTTTCGTTATCATTGTGCTGTAAACAAAGCAGATGTTGAGGCACGAAGACAAAGTATACATGGGTGAAACACAAAACTTGCACAGTGCAAGAAAAATGTAAACTGAATCCATGTATGCAATTTATAGGTTTAGAAAATAATGCCTCATATTTTTCCCCCTTTAAATAAACCGTTGATGAGAGATGTTTGAATTTGGCGTTATTACCAAAACTTTCTTTCACAGTCCTTGTCAACAACTGCTTAAGTCAACAGGTGCCAGTACTGCGCCGTTTGACAAAATGACTGACAGTGATATGCGAATAAGACGTTCATGATCTTATGTGGCTTTTGCCCGTTATACGGCAGCTGGCGTATCGGCTATCAGAGCGGTAACTCCCAGAGAAGTGTATATAACATCCGCGCAACTGATACAAGTTCTCCCATTTACAATTATAATTCAAATAAAAAATAGCACGTACCTTATGCAGAAGGTATTGGACATGTGGTTCTGGGAAAAAAAACAAAAACAAACAAAAACAAAAACAAAACAAAAAAAAAACGCACGCGCATACACACACAAATATATATTATAATGTTTTTAGAAAACTTGTCATTCAAACGCATCAGTTCTTGCTGGAAATAACCAGATTCAGTAGCAGCCAGTAGTTTAAAAAAATGGTGAGAATATGTCATTCGGCATTTTTGGTATTCTCAAAAAAGATAGACCCTATCAGTAGTAACGGATTTTTTATTGTACCAGTTTTAAAATATACTCGAGCACGCATAACTGTCGTATGGGTCTTAAGGCCGAAAATGCAATATAATCCCTGTAAAAATCAAAATTAGACCCTATTAATTTACCGAGGGTGCCAAAAAAGTATGCACACTTTTACAGTGTATATCTATTTAATATATTTCAAAGTTGAACCGAAAAACAACAGTAATGAGTAGTATGATGTTCTGTAAACAGATGATAGCGTTGCTACGTGAACAAATGAAGCCAAGATTATTGTATGATGTTCTGTAAATAGATGTGACTCACAATATGTTATGCTAGCGTTGCTACAACAAAATGGAGCCAAGATTATCGTTTGAACAGCGGAAAGCAATTTTGAAGCGGTATTGGAAAACCGAGAATGTTGTTGAAGTTCAAAGGCAATGGAGATGTGTGTACAGAACAGAACCGCCAACGCGAGTAACAATTGCACGTATTCGAGACAAATTTGAGACTTGTGGTACTGTATACAACAGGATGGTATACCACCACATTACCACTGAGTTGTACCTGCGTACCTTGATGACAATCTTCCTAGGCACTGGATAGGACGAAGAGATTCGATTGAGCTTCCACCGCGTTCGCCGGATCTGACTCCGTTAAACTTCTACCTATGGGAAACTCTTAAGGATATTGTATACCATAGAAAAACAACTATACTGATAGCACTTCGGGAAGAAATTGAAACGGCATGTGCTGCAATTGCTGAGGACACTTTCACAAACGTTGCTCAATCAGCGGTTCAACGTACTCAGAAGTGTATCGACGCCGATGGAGGGCATTTTGAGCAACTGTTGTAACTATAAAAGTCTCAGATGATTAGTGCTCACATTTTCTGTTTGTGTGAATTCAATTTTGTTGTGTTAACACAGCTTTTTCCTTTGCTTGAAGTGTGTATACATTTTTGGCACCCTCTTTATAGGCCTTCACTGCATACTATACCGCCACGGGTGGCCGAGGTCGTTAAGGCACGGACTCGTGAGCGGGAGGTCTGCGGTTCGAATCCCGCCAGGACCGTCCTCCCTGACTGGGGTTTTTTCCAGGTTTTCCTCAGTCTTCATAACTGGCAAATGCCGGGGAGGTACCTAAACTTAGGCCTGGAAAGCTTCCTTCCTTAAAAAACAAAAAAATCCATTCTCAATATATCATTTCATTTCATGTATCATCAGTGTCCACCGCCTGTGGTGCCTAAGTAGTAAAAACAGGCGTTAAACACTACTAAAAAAAAAAACTGCATACTATACAACAATTTTTTCGTCGTGGAGTTTCGTGTATAAAATTAAGTTTTATGTACTGCAATCTGTTATTTTGCGTCAAAATATGACGCGCAAATGGAACCACGTTTCATCTCTAAAGCATATTAAACATGCATCTATCATTAACGTTCCGTAAATATCATGATACAATTCATGGACAACGGTGATCTTGTATGCTTTCAAGTTTAAAATGACTCAATCTCGGAAGATGAGCTGATAGTGTGAATGACTTATAGAAAAAGATGCCAGAATTGTGTGAATATAGCATTTCCAATATCTCGTGTCATACGGTAGGTGCTAATTTTAATTGTATTTATAATTGTGAGAGCTTGAATCAGTTGCGGGGATATATTCGCTTAAATTACTACTCTGACTGCTGAGCCGCCATCTACCGTGAAACGGACAACACAATCATGAAAGACTGAGGGATTTGGATATGATACCAGTACCGTTAGATGCTGTACGGAAGCTGCAGGGTAACCACCACTGGAAAGCGGATCAGTTGCCCAGTCACTGCAGTGACTCCACATTACATACAAGTCGATGAGTCATTTACTGACCGTCAGGTAACAAGTGACGAATTGTGTATCGTTCTAGCACAGCGAATTTTACCCCGTGGGAATATTTGCCCTTGTTAAGCCTTGTTAAGGCTGGATATGAACCCGTTGAGAAAAATTAAGATTGTGTTGAAAAACGAAAAAATTATTCGTTAAAACTGAGGCTAAATGCTGCGTAAATTTCATTTAGTTTTCTTTCTTTTCTTTTCTTTTTTTAATGCGATTTGAAGAAGAGAGAAAAAAATTGGAAGTATTAAATTCTGATCTATTATCGTATACTGTGACTAGATATTTCATATAAAAATCCAACATGGCTAAGCCCTACAAATATTCACTTATACACCAATAACACACCGTTCACATCAATGTGCAGTTCAACATTGTTATTAAAACAGAATGCATGCATTGTGACGTCATTCTCCCTCTGATCTACGTCTGTTATACTTAAGCTGATATCGTGTCCACGATATAGCGGTGCGGGATAAGGGTTGCTGACCATTTAGGATTGAACATTCATTCATACTTGTGCAATTCTTGGTAAACTGACTTATGGATCAGTCTGTATATTCACAGGGGCTGTGATACAACTTCAAGCACGTGTTATCCATATTTCCATATTGAGAGAAAACTGGTGTTGTTTTATTTATATCGCCTTCTCTCCTTGTTGACACAGTTACTGCCCAGCTGTGTCCTGCACACCACGACTAAATCGAAATCAGGAACATGCACAGTCGTGTTGTGTTGGAAACGCGCTTTGCACGTGTTATAAAAAAATACTTCCAGGTTTTGCATATTTGAGAAAAGTTAACTTTTCTCAAATATGTAAATTAGTTTGGATTAGTTAACTAGTAACTTGGGGCAAGGGTGTCAATAGAACCTTCTTGTGGAAGGGTCGAAGTGCTGTCTAAAACAATCTAAGGCTTATTTATTGTATTGTTAGGTGTATTAAATTGTGATACCGTGCAACTACACAATCGAAGTTTTTGTACACTAGTGGAAACCTGTTAATCTTGAGCGGTAAGATTGAAATATAAAGTTCTGCCGATACAAGCAGTTGAGCATGCTCAGTCGTGTTTATGGAGGCTATTATTTTAGTTACATTTCTATAGGATATATTGTGCGGAGTATGCCAAGAGCGACGTGTGCGCTAGAACAAAAATTATTTATATGTCATTGTTATGTGCAAATGAAATCGTACAAGTAAATCGAGTAAGAAAACTCCCTGCTAAGTTTCTAGGAATAGCATCTCCATTTGGAAAGTGCACCATCAGTGGCCACAAGAGGCCTTAATATGCAAAAATGGCAAACATTGAACGTCCAGAATGACCAAAGGCGGGGTATGAAGACCTCTTCAAGACTACATCATTCTCTAGGAAGTAATTAAACCTTTCAGTATTGTTAAACACTCCTGCCCAGAAGACATCCTTACACTTGACCCAGTATTCTTACAGTGAAAGAAAAATCTCTATAAATTACTCTACAACTAATAGAAAACCTATTTTAAGTTGCCTACATGTCTCTACATTCATCAATACAGTCTAATTCTAGGTTTCGTGTATTGATGAAACGGCCACAGCTGACCGAGGTCGTTAAGGCGCGGACTCGTGAGCAGGAGGTCTGGGGTTCGAATCCCGCCAGGACCGTCCTCCCTGACTGTGTTTTTTTTTTCCTTCTGGTTTTCAGTCTTCAAACTGGCAAATGCCGGGGAAGTACCCTAAACTTAGGCCCGGAACGCTTCCTTCCTTAAAAAAAATAATATAATTGCAGGACACCTTTTATTAACACTGCTAGGTAACACAAGAAAAGCATCAACATTTTACATTCTCCCTATCCAATCTCACAGTTTATCATTTCATCTCATGTATCATCAGTGTTCACCACCTGTGATGCCTCAGTAGTAAAAACAGATGTTAAACTACTCAAAAAAATTGATGAAGTTACTATACCTTTATCTTTAATTCAACACTCGCCTGAATTATGCCCTCCCGCAAACCCCCCACCAGCTTTAGTTTTATCTATTCATAATTAGCACATTCCTCAGTTATGTAGCATTCGTTTGTCTCTGAATATTTCCAAATGTCTTCCTGATATTTTTCCGTTAGTTCTCCTTCTATGTTTAGTAGTCTTTTCCGTGTTATCCTATTACTAATAATATCTTATTTACTTTGCCATATCTTTTGCCTCCAGCTCTTAGTCTCAAATAAATCTTCTATTTCTTTCTCTACACACAAATATAGAACACATATTTAGACTTCCACTATTTCTCACAGCTCTTAAATTGACTGCTCCTGCTAATGCCTTTATCACACAGGTGTATGTATTTTTCTCCTCTCCGTTCTTGTTTCACAACTTGATATTACTTTTTTTTAATCATTCAGACTGCCAAATAATTCTTTCCTGTCCGAATTTTCAATTCTGGCTTTTATGCCATTTATATTACATTCTTTTGTCTGTCATAAATCACCCTCCAATTCTTTGTAAAATGTTCATCACTTGGATAACGCAAGAGTCTTTCTACACATTTTGGATGCATATGAAAGCATTATTTTACTATTTATCCTTCCTCTAAGTTTCTTACTGAATATAAGTATTTCATACTTTAACGAGTGAGTGGGAAAAGGGTGACATTCTAGCGTTCCTAGTTTCGAAAACAACAGAAAGAAACATTTACTGACAAAATTATAAGTTTTGTAGAAAAAATTCTTATTGGGTAATCACAGATCCCGCCAATACGTGTTCAGTCATAAAATCACTATGTAGGATTTTTTTGTTTTGTTTATTGGTTATTGATAATTTAACATGGCGGAATGTTATTCGTGTACTACTGAATACTTTGATAACAAATAAATGTAATAAATATTATAATTTTTATGACAAAATATACAACGATGATAATTAGACAGTTTTTATTCAACCATGTCACTGAATGCTGTGCTTGAAGTAGAATACTTAAAAACATCATCATAAATTGACTTGTACTCTTTAGGTACGTTTTGGGTTACTTTTAAAATGTTTTCTGGCTTTTTTACGTTAAATGCACATTTTCCATATGACCTCCTTCTTCAACTTGATTGTTTCTCAACTACCGAACACTTCTCCTCAATTAAAGTAAGCAGATGTTCAATGTCATACTTTTATTCTCAATATATTTACATGCTTTCTTCAAATATTGTTGTCTAAGTCTTTTATATACTGTTGTCGGTCTTCGTGTAATATAGTGACGTTTTTAAAATTGTATTCTTTGCTTGTTGTCGAAATATTTAAATACACCATGTTTGAGGTTAAAGCAAACGAAAATAGAAATGCATTTAAGTATGACCGATATTTGTTTATTTGAGTAGTGTTTAACGCCCGTTTTTACTACTGAGGCACCACAGGTGGTGACATTGATGATATATGAGATGAAATGATATGTTGGGAAAGGATTTTTTTTTTAAAACGAAGGAAACATGCCAGGCCTAAGTTTAAAGTACCTTCCCGGCATTTGCCATTTATTAGACTGAGGAAAACTTGGAAAAACTTCAGTCTGGGAGCACGGTCCTGGTAGGATTCGAATCCCCAGACGTCCCGTTTACGCCTTAACGGCCTGGACCATCATTACGGTATGAACGACGTGGTTAAAACTGAAGCCTTGGAAGGAATGCGTCCTGAAGACCTGTTAAATAATACTAGCAACCAAGATTGTGGACAAGAACATGGTGTTGCTGTTGCTGCACACTACAGTAGTATAGGAGAAAAGGGTCTCATTGAGCAGTTCAAGAGTTGCATATTTTACTTGCGAAGTTTCAAACTGAGTCAAGAGGATACTTATGTATTGAATGCCTGAGCAAAATAAGGCAGTCAAAACTCCATGTATCCTCAGTTAGAGTTTCGAACGTGTGCTGTGAGAAAGAGGGAAACCTGCTGAAGTGGGGACTAGGAAACATTACCCATTGACATAGCAGGAGTCTCAGTGGAACAGTGTCAAGGCCGATATGCGATCCGCAACATGGCTTTGCACCAGTAAAGCTTTACAGCAGGGCTTATGGCTGCTGATTGTACAAAGATAAGAAGACAGAGACGCTACAAAGACCCCTTCCATAGAGCTTGACTTAGTAAGTTGTCAATTCTCATTCGATTATTTCTTTGAAAGTCTAACACAGGCTGACTATGCTAAGGAATGCTGCATAATGTTTACGACCAGGTGGATATTTCATTGGAACGATACTAGATGCCTATGAAATGTTCACCGTCAGCAACAACCAGTAGGCAGCTCATTTAGAAGTTGTGCGTGCCATGTGCGCTTCCAGAATGATATGAATCAACCTCTATCTCTTTTTGGAGAGAAGTATGATTTTCGTTTAGAAGAGTAATTCGTTGTCCAGAATTTTAGGTGCATCTTCCTATATTAGTGAGCCTGGTTGAGAAACTTTGACTATTTTACTTCTTCAAAGGAGCGTTTTGTGGGGTATTATGAAAAGCTCAGAGAACAAAGAATGTCCCCATAGGAAAGATGCTGGGAAAGGATCCAGGAGATTATGAACATGCTGAAATGATTAGGGCATCAATTGCCATCCTATCAAAATCCGAATGATAAGCAGCAACTCTATATTTGGTATTTAAAAAAAAAGCAAAAACAAAATTCTAAAGGAGGTAAGCTGTGAAATTGGCAAGTACGAAAAGAACTTTAAAGGTACATGGTGATCATTCTGAATCCAAACTTACTAAGATAAATGATTATTTGAAATATCAGGAATTTTGAACTTAGACAGGGGTGAAAAAGTGAATACTAAAAACTCAAGATTCTAAATTGTATATTGCAAATCAAATCACAAGGATGATGGAAGAAATAATAAAGTAAGGTTTCTATATATTCACTTGTGTTCAAAACAAATACAAACTGTAAAGCTTATTTTTACTTTGGTAACTGGGTAAAGTATTATCAATTTGTTACAAATATTTTTGAAGTGCATTGTCAGTTTTCAGAATAACATTTTACCGCCATGGGTGGCCGAGGTCGTTAAGGCGCGGACTCGTGAGCGGGAAGTTTGGTTTTCGATTCCCACCAGGACCGTCCTCCCTGAGTGAAGTTTTTTACAGGTTTTCCTCAGTCTTACAAATGGTAAATGACGGGGAGGTATCCTGAACTTGGCCTGGAACGCTTCCTTCCTTAAAAAAAATCCTTTCCCAATTTATCATTTCGTGCATCATCAGTGTCCATCGCCTGTGAATGCCTCAGTAGTAAAAACGGGCATTCAATGTTTAAAATAAAAAGAGAGAAAGGGGTGGGGGGAGGAAAGCAGAATGAATTTAGCCTTCCACCAACTCTATTTCCTTATCTCTTTTGCAGAGCAGAACTGTATTAAATTTCAGTGGCATTTCAAAGGATTGAATGTAATTTAGCATTTTTATAGATGATCAAATTGGTTTGTCTTTTTATTTTATTTATATATATTTATTACACTGAATGACATTGCATTCAAATTTTCACACAGAAATAAATCAAGGTTCTTCATTTTGCTTTTAATTGGATATTGATCTGCATTTATTGCAAAAGGGTACACTTATCAATGCCGTTCAGTCAGAACTTATAGCATGCATTTTATTTTATTTAATTATCAATTATAATAATTAATAATATGGTAATCCCAATTATAGAATATGTTTAAGTTGTCTGCTATCTATTATGAAATAAGCCTGAATGCTTCTGAAAATATTTTGAGAATTTCATTAAAATATGACCTGCTTAATATTGACTTTGCTTTCTGGAAATATTTTTTGTTTGATTTTTCTAAATCACAAGGATTATTGGCATACACTTCAACTTTGAGGTTTTCCTATAAATGAAATTTGAATGCCTTTAAATGTGGGATCTAAGGAACCACAAATCCAAACAAATAATTCTAGCATTTCCATTTTCTTACTTATTCACACCATACAATGTTCAGATAGTTTCATTATTTGTATGTGAGCACACACTTTCTTGCTTTTCTTCAGCAGATCCCAATAGTAAATAACAAATCCAGCGTCTCATGTATGTATTGATGAGCAGTACACATGCTATTGATGCAATTTGCCTATATGCCTATGTTTACTTGATACAGAGGTTTAGGTTTATTGGTAGTTTGAATGTTGCACTACTGCAATGGGAAGTAAGTCTCATCAAACCTTCGAGCTCATCCCTTTATGACAGGAAAGTTTCTATCAGAGGTAGAAAAGTATCATGGCCTCTAATGACTGAGAATGTACCGTTCATTGCTAATGCAATCTTGAGTGCAAACTTTCTGTAATATTATCCCTCTTTCGTTCAGCAAAAGCTTCAATATTGATTACAATACTGAAACAATATAGTAACATTCACCTTGCTATATTAATTGGATACCTTGAACAAAAACTTACAAAATGACTATCTCCGTTTGTTCTTTTTATGCTCATCCATTCAATTCTTTCAACTATCCTGCCCTTAGTTGTAACCCTTCTAATTCCATCAAAGCTACACCTCTCCCAATGCTCTTGGGTTTTCCGATAAGCAAGACTACTGATATATCATTTGCTCGCATGAGAAAACTTTCTCTTCAAATTAAGACCAAATCAAATCCCATTGCCGGCCTAACAGCATAGGGCTACTAGCAAGATGCTTTGATAAGAAACTTAATTCGCATACCAATAGAGGACAACAGCAACGTCTTATAGTTTGATTTAAATGTGTTAATATTCTATGATCACAAGTCATGCTAATTCATTATCTGGCAGTAGTTTGTAAGCACAAGCGTCTCGAGTGACAGTGAAAATTGATAAGATTGGAATATGTGGGGTGAATCAGTTATCTTTTCTAGAAGGTAAAATAGCACCATGCAACATTACCTGGAGCTTCAAAATCAACTGTGAGGCCAGAAATCATCGATAAAAGCCATGATATTGTTTTTGGGCGACACAGGCCAGTTATGAGGCTGCCGGTAGCTCAATTGAGCGTTTTTTTGTTTTTTGTTTTTTTTGTTTTTTTTCCCCATAATGAACTACATATGAAAACTATGCTCAAAGTGAGTTCAGTACCAATTTTCTCCGAGCAAAAGTGAAATTATCTGACTTTGAAAATGTTAAAGAAACCAACCGAATTCATGGCGTTTTGTGACTATAAATGAAACGCGGATTCATTGTGTTACACCGAAAACGAAACAGCAGTCTAAGCCGTGAACCGCACGAGGTGAATCTGTTGACAAAACAGTGGGGTGGTTTCATCCCCTGAAAAGGTGATGGATTCCATTTTTTTTTTTCTTTTGCGACGTACAAGGAGTTATGTTGATTGATTACTACGAGAAAGGTAAATTGAGAATAATTCGCACCAGTTTTTGAGAGACTGAAGACAATTATGCGGAAAGTCAAAAGAAGGTTTTGTTTCATCACGAAAATACATTGGTACATTTAAGTCGCATCGCTCAGGACAACTTGACGGAATTACGATTTGAAATGCTTCCGCGTGCACCCTATTCACCCCATTTCACTCTAAGAACTATTTTTGTCAAATTTAAGTCAAATTAAGAGGTCCCATAGAACGTAAACCAGTATTTTGAGGGCCTCGAAGAAACCACTTCCACGAGAGAATCACATATGTACCTGGAGAAATGTTGGAGTAAGTCTTGATCTTCGAAAGGACTAATCCGAAAAATAAAGTACTATGTAAGAGTGAGCTTGTTCTCTCTAATATAAAACCACTATCGTAAGGCGACAGAATTAGCGGTAGATCTGCTGATGAAGTTGCAATATATGCATGAATTCCTAAGAGTATGTGAAATGTTTCTTAGTGGCCTATACAGAATCGACTGGCCACCGAAATCCCCAGATCCAAATCCAATATGCCATATACGAACTTACATTGTTCGGAATTGGAATTGGAGAGAAGAAAGAACGACCGCAGCTCTCAGGAAGCACGTATTGAAGAAGTGGGCGTAACTTCGGAGGAGGCCTGAGATCTGCTCTAATCTTGTAAGATCGATGGCGGTTGTAGTGGAAACGGTTTTGGAAAAGAAACTCCTGCATCTTGAACGTTAATTTCAGTTGGTCTTTCACAGTAATGTTTAAAGCGCTTGTATTGCACCGTCTCAAATAAAATTATTTAATAACCTCAGTTCGACACCGTTCCGTTTATGTCAGATAAGTTTTTACTTTGTGGGTGTGCTGAAATAAAACCTCAGGATATACTCATGTAAAAATAACTTTGCAGAGCGGTAGAAAAAGATTAATTTACAATTTATAACAGGGGAAAACCGGTATAATCTGTTGAACAATATATATATATATATATATATATATATATATATATATATATAACACGTATAAAATAGGTTTGAATTTGTATTAAAAGTATATTTAAACGATAAATAAATTTAACATGTAAACGTATGTAAGCAATGCATCACCAACAACATTATTAAACAATTAAAATACTAAATTTGAAGCTTTGAATATTTAACTATTAAGCTATAAATCTCCAAATGTATGCTACATTTACCTCGTAATAGTCAACCAAGTTATATTAAAGTACAAGCATATCAAAATATTTCTCGTTTTAACAAATAACAAAATGCTTTAATGTCATGCCTGAAGTTATCATAACTTCAATATTTTGGCTTACAAATGCACATTCCTTGCCGAACAGTATTTATTACAACGGAACCTTAGCCAATATAATATATTACAATGAAAAGCTTTGTAATAAAATATTTTAAAGATACATTCTACATGGGCTACTGAGTGTACGCTACGAAGAAGGCTCCGGGCCTAGTAATTTAGAATAAATAGTCGAAAAGGCACGCATCCCATTGGGATCTCCTTGCCTTGTGTCGAAAGGAGAGAAGGGAAGTTTAGTGAAGTCAAAACCAGAATGGTCAGAACCCCAAATTTCGTGAAACCAGGAATTAAATGCAAAAACAGCACAATGGTATAAATATTGTAATGAGTTTTTTTTCCGAAGAGTTTTCATGTTTACAGAATACTTTTTTGTATTAACTGATATGCAGTGACTGAAAATAAAACTCATACTAATGATTGTCGTATTTTCTAAAATTAAACAGTATAAAGAAATGAGTACATTTTTTGCCGTAAACTTTCATTAACAACATTGAAATAAGAATCAGATGAGAAACATTTGAGGCCATTGCTGGGATTCGAATCGCGGTACTTCGGCTACATTACTTTGGTTCTTTCATCTGATTCACCGTGACTTGTTGGACCACAGTCAAAAATCTTCCTTATCTGAGTTTGTATACCTTGGCATAGGAAACAGTATATTTTTGATGAACGCGGTTGTCTCAAACGTGCTTGTTTAATATAAAAGATTAATAATTAAGAGAACACAAGGCGAGAAATAATTAATTTATAGAAAAAAAGAAGAAACGTAATTTTGTGTATTTACCCCTTGCTTTACCAAGACAAAACTCACATACTTGCACGGGCAAAGTGTCCATTAAGACTGTAAGGCTGATTCTACTCAAAACTAGTATGCTGGCTCGTATGTATTAATTGTTGTTCACGTAGGCAGTCGATCATCAATAATGCGGCCGAAGACTCGGCTAGATTTTGTAAGCGACTGTCAGGGAGAGGTGCAGGGCTTCTTTTATGGAGTTACGTTATTGTAGTTTACCCTTGGTTCCAGTCCATTTGATTTTGTCTGCTTCTTCTGAGAATTTTTAGAAGCTGAAGCTAATAGAAGGACCGGAATGCAGACGATATTTATTTCAAATGCCTGTTTCGATATTTTTATTGTATCGTGATAATATGGAATAATGTATTATTTTATATAAAAGTGAATTCAATTTACTATAGCTTATTGCATGTAAATCTCATTCCTAAACTGCCTTAAGTGTATTTTAGTTTACGCGGGACCGCTAGTCGTGTGATATGGTTGATACTCATTTATATTTTTTATCCATTTATACGTAATTATCAACTGCAGTAGAACTAGAATTATGGAGAAAGAGGCGATAAAATGTTCAGTGGTACATCACAAGAATTCATTTCAAGAATTATATATAAGGACTGGAAAATTGAGCTCAGTTAATTGAAAATGAAAAATGTTTTAAAATGTTGTATATCTTCTTCTTCTTGGTTATCAGTCAGCACCGTTAACCACCTAGACCAAGGAAGAGGTAAAAATGTGTATACCAAACTAATTTAATTACCACTTATATTATTGAAAGTCACCTGCCATCATTTTTCTTTTATCCAGTGCCAGCCCATAGTTTATGAACTTGTGCAAATACCCCTGACATGGTGGTATTGTAACGGACTTCTGAAGCCGGAATGCTCATAGAGCGCCGCTACGATGTCTCAGTAGAGAAGATGCTGAAGGAAAAATGGTTATAGTGCTCCAGGTGAGTCGTTAAATCTACGAGTACCCAAACGTAATGCGTACGAATGGATGAAATGAATTAATGGTGGTGCAAATTATTTCGGAATCCTTGGCACCTTTAAGTTATCTGGCATCAATCTTCTCAGGATAAGGAAAAACTATGCAAAAACCTTACCTTATCACATTAATACATTACATAAGCATTTTCGTGAAATATGTCACTTATATTAGATGATCCATTAATTTCGACCATTAATCCCATCTCAACCTACAGTATACAAACTTTGCATGGTTGGGTTTAGCAAAACGTGGGGTCGAGTGTGATTTTAATAATATAAACAAAAGGAAGAAGAAAAGCCACAGACCCAGCAACGAGATACCGCAAAACTCACATTTCAAAGCGTGTCATTTCTGTATGTTTCTACTTTAAAAGGCATAATTAGCCTTTTGATGTCTAGTGTGTGTAATTGTCTCATCTGTTGTTTGTGGAAATGCGGTATATTGTACATACACTGAATATTTATACAAGTACGAGCTAATATTTTATGTTATGCTTTCCATATCAGGAGTTGCGTTATTGCTTTTAGCATAATAAGCATTTTAGGCAGATAACTAGCTATAAAATGTTTCCAACAGTCAGGAATATTAATTTAATTTTCTTGTGGACTAATGCACTGAAGAATTAGGATTTAAATTCTTTATTAGCGCTTCTGAAACTTTCCTTGCCTGCGGAATCCTTTTAAAATTTTTCATAACTGGTTTTTAAATTTAAGCATATATAAAATAAAGTAATTCTAATCACGGCCGGAAATCAAACCAGCAACTTTGAACCTCACGTGCTGACAACTTAGCTGCTGTGTTCTCCTCCAAGCATGGAACAGCGGACCTCCCATCTGATTCTATATATCCCGCAGATCTCCCCAAGGTTTCTCTACTATGAGGAATTTGTTCCTTAAGAGGCGTTTCGTAATGCTACCAGTGCTTATAACCAGGCTTCCAGTTTTAAAAACCAACTAGCGTTATTGTATGCACAGACTTTTTCCTTCTACACCCAAGACCGCGGGTTCAAACCCGGCCAGGACCGATGGATTTTTTCGGGCGTAAAAGTCCTAAGTATGGCTTCCTTCGGAAGGGAAGTAAAACCGTGGGTCCTAAGTCGTAGATTTAGGGCACTAAAAACTTCCAGCCTTGAAACAGTTTTAATGTGGGGAGGAAGAAGTCATTGGATGGGAGTTTTAATTAATTGTGATATTAATAGTATTTGTAGAATAACATTAAGTTCTTCTGCTCTCCCGCCGCTGTCTCGATGCGTCGCTTTACCGCGGCTAGCTTCTTATGTATATAGCTGGATATTTTGTTACCTTTTCAGGTCAACGGGGGGGAATGGTCGCGAACTAGGGAATATATAAGCAAAGTTCAAGACTGGAGATAACTCTATTTATTTCTTTTTGTCACTGGTTTAATGTAAAGGATCGCCTTTCTAAGTTTCTGTTGAGCGGTTTTTATTTCTCACTTCGCCTAACCTATTAACTGTCTATCAGAACACTCCAAGATCATTGACTCTTGTTTTAACTCAGGAATCAACTATCACTGCCCAATTATTTAATTCTTTCTCTCTACCTTGACGGTTCGACACTTACCGCTCAATTCTTTCTACTGTCAATTGCTAGGAAACCTAATATTTTATCAAACGTTCCCTCATCCGGTCGTTAGACCTTCTCCCATTTCTACAATTATTCCATTTAAAAATTTCTCCCTATTCGCTGAGGGGCGTGCATATTTTCATTCTCCGATTCCTTATTGGACCTTCCATAGGCCTTAACTTTAAAAATGCTTCCATTTTCCTTTTTGGTTCCAACAAGCCTGGTTTATTTCACTTTCTATTGTTTACTGTCTCATACTGTTGCCTTTTGTAGGCTAACTAAAACTGAAATTTACCAGAAGCTCAAGAGAGGCAAACCTTTTTCGACATAAAAGAATCAAATACAAAGAACACTCTTGGTCATCTGTTCTTTGTCCATTACACAAAACACATTCACCCTCTCTATCTTGTCGAACATCTATTCTGTCGCCAGACTTTCTTTTCTATTACGCAAAAAAAAAAAAAAAAAAACACACAAAAATATACAATGCATGAATAACTTAACAACTAACATGAATATACATAAATTGTATGCACTAGCCGTAATGCTGTTTATAATATTTGGAATTTATTATGTTAACATTTTATATTACTTTAATTAGGGATGGCGTCTCATTAATATTGCTTCAGCCTGAAAGAAGAGACCTCTAAGCCAAATTTATCGGGCTGAATTGAATAGGACGCTGATGACCTGAGATATTAAAGAGCGTCCGTAAATAAAACAAATCAACAACGACTGTCTCCTTTTTCCTTCGAATAGAACCGCGATTAGAACTAAAATAATCTCAGTGTATATGATATAATTGCGTTTGGCTCAACCCATTAAAAGAAAAAAAAAAATAATCGATGCCTGATGTCGCTTCGTGTTTCCTTGTGGTGTTTTTCTTCTCGGGAAGATTGAATGCATATGATGCAAAATGCATGAGAAAGAGTAAAAAGAACAACGCTGGTTGGTGTCTTACACAACCTTAAACATTAATGCATCATTTGTTCACAGACGATGGAGCTGTCACTTCGCAGCCTTTAAATATTTATATCGCCCCACTCCTAACGCTGTGCTTTTGACAAATTTGATCAAATCGTGTACTTTGCTCACCAACTTTCTGCAGCCTTGGTGTTTGCGAAACTTTTGTTATACATGCAAGAAAACCTCAAAAAGCGCGTTGGAATTTTCCTCGTAAACTTTGAAGATGCTCAATAATTTATTTTATCCCCGGAGTGTTCTTAGTTGGGCTTGTTGGGAAAAGTTCTTTCATCAGAATTCTTTATGAATAGCTTGCACTTGCTGTTGGAACGTACTCCATAGAGCGTGTAGAAAAGATTTAAGAATCCAGCTTTCCTTTTGTGACGCAAACTACTAACAATCATATCTAGAACAAATGAGACATGCAGTTCCTAAACTCACCTTACCCATGTTTTATAAAAAATAAGCTAATGATGTACTTGACTTTTTGCTTAAAAACACGCAATTAATTTATAAAATCTCACTTTATCTTAACTTAATTCATGTTTATAAATAGTTTGATATTGCGAATCGTATCTTAGCCAATTTCTTTTCCAATTTTCCTAACAGAGTCTTATCCAAGTTTGTCTTTAACAATAAAACTTTGTCTAATTCATGACAGTTTTGCACGGATCACTGAAATATCTTTTAAAATTGCTCTTATCTGTTACATTTGAAATGATTAGTCTTCTAAGGCGGATGTTAGTTATATTATTTTGAGCACTATTATTGTCATGCCAGTAATAATAATAATTTTGAATAAAATTAGTTTAAAAAGTTGTATTTATCCCTATGTGCTGTTCCAAAATTTGCCTTGTTATTGCATTTTTCCAGAACTCTCTTTATTTAAAGTTTAAGGCCGAATACGAGGTAAGATTCATAAGTTCCCGGCTTGACAATGCATTTGTCATACTTTTGGATGAATATTCCAATACCTTTTAAAAACAATGCGAAGATTTGTCAGGAAATCAGCGTTCTTATCCTTCCTGAATTTCCGTCCTCGAACGTCATATTTCATTTGTTAAAATAGGTAGTAATTATTGGAGGCAAGATCTGGATGGCAAGGTAAATTATTGAGCTTCTGGAAGCTACACGTTTTCACAGTACTCTTATGGACTCCTAGACGCGGCATTCCAAGCCCTGTTCCTTGATGGCACTGCGCAATTCACCCTTCATCCATTACTCCATTTATTCTCTTTTTGAAAGGCGGTCATATTAGATGACCATAGTTTCGTCCCTTTTGACGATGGATTCCAATACTGCCCTCTCGTTACCTCGGCAAAGGTTTAAGGTTAATAGCATTCCACGCGCACTTGCATTCGGAGCACCCTTCCTGTGTTGACTTTATGTATATGCATGCAGATGCTTATGAAAGACGCTAAGCTCAGTTTTGCAACTATTTCTTTTGCCTTGAGGCGTCAGTCACTCAGATAAGGGAGATGATTTCTTATGTCATGCCTGTTTCAAGGCTCTCTCTACTCAAAAGAAAAATTTGGCCACTCCTCCATAGCGGAAGCTTTGTCAATGTGCCACCAAGGTCTTTAATATTATCACAGCCCCGAAACAACACCCGCTTATTTCCTGCTTTTTCCTACAGTTAACTAAAGAAATGGCTGGACACTAAGGGCTTACCAATCCATAAATATTTTACATTATGAATTCTAACCGCGGGAATTTAGAATAAATCAAATAAAATGATAATATAAACTGACTGTTTCATCGCTACTATTGCAGCTTTTTAATGGTATTGCAATGAGAATGTGTTACCTCTAGGATACTGTTGCAATGGCCAGGGAGAAAAGTTGTGCATCTTGACTTGCTCGTGTCTCTCGATAGACTGACACAAGGTTGATAGAGTACATAAGGTTGGTTCTTCCGCAACTAGTGCTTCTATTGGTAGATGCCCTCTTTGTATAACCAGACATTTTGTACAGAATATATTAAAAGCAAATTATATTACATAAACTATAATACAAAAGACTGTCAGTAATAAAAAGCACAATCACATTTATTATATAGGATACCAGACACACTTCTTTGCTAGACTTTCGTGTATTTGTTCCCGTAATGCGTAAAGCAACGAAAACGTGTTACTGTCTACGCAGGTTAAATACACCTCCCCTGTACTGAGGCTTTTCCTTACCAAAACCTCCAAACATGCAGCTATACACATGCGCAGAGCTTGGCTCCTTCACACACTCCAGATGAGCGTGGAATTAGCGTGCGATTGTTAACTTCAAATACTGTTCTGCACATTTGCTTAAATGAATTTGTCAAGCAAATGAATGGGATGACTGAAAAGGAAATGTGGTGTTTATACACCTAAATCATATATCAATTAGTCCGAACAACGCAACAATGAATCTTGCCTTCTATATCACGCCGAAAACGTATGGATCGCATTTTGGACCCTGAAATGAATAGATATATTTTGTAATGAAGGGTCGGCTTTGTAACGAAAGGTGGTATTATAAGGAATCGTAACATTGACAAGATATAATATTGTGTAACAGCACGCTGTATATTCTAGTTAGTGAAACATACTGCATAAACCCAAACATAGTAAGACATAGACATAATAATTATTAAGGATGACGCCTTGCCACCCAGAGATGACGTGACCTGAAAGGGTCCTCAGAGAAACACTTGCATAACCAAAAAGCAACCCTCTTTTCCACCTACTTAAAATATTAGTCTACGTGTGCATGTTATAGATAGACAGAATTATTGTACTGGTGAAGTATTGTTTAGTTTTAAGCTTAACAAACCCAAACCATGAACCTCTTAGAACTTATGATGTCAGGACCCGGTGACTGTTGACCTCATAGGGTGGGAAGTGTATTACAATTTCCTAAAATCTTATAAAAAGATTTAGCTCTCAAATTATACAGCCTAACACACAGCTTGTGTGAAAAAATACATTAATGCAAATGAACTCTAATAGTGTGATTAACTACAAAGTCTGCACAATAAATACTGGAAGGTATAGAGACATCTGCAATGATATCTGGGGGTGTATTAGACTAAGGTGGGGCAGAATGGCATAGATAAGGACATCAGTACGGTTAGCCAAAGATCCATGGTTCGATTTCTGGTCGTCCACTCCAATTTTTTTCTATGTAACTTTTATTCCAAAGGCTTTCGTTATGTTTCTGCAACAGGATATATAATTCAATATTGATAAAATCTGTAATCAGTAACTTCAGCTATTTTACGCTGTATAATTTACCAAAAAAATACTAACGAAGGATAAAGCTTTGGGTCTCGAGTGAAGTTAAATGCCTGTGAATACATCCTGCGGTAGGTGACTCAAACTCTGTGCCTTTCTGTTCAAACACGTGCTTTACATTCCATTTCCCGTCACGAGCTGGTACACGCTTCCGCGATTTGTAAACATTACCCGTTCCTGGTAGTAATACGTGTAAATATGTGAAAGGGGAAAAGGTCATTTTCAAGAGCCGGGACGCTCATTTCACTAGCTACCCTTACGCTGTTTGAAATAGAAGGGGAAAAAATATTTGTGATATCAATAGGGAACGGAATATCGTACTTCCGTTTTGGTTTCGACATAATTTATACTCCTGTGCTTCAAATTCTAAAGCTTTGGAGCGCTGTATATTTCGCTCTGACACATGCTGTATGCATTATTGTGTTCATTTTGCTTTTTTTTTTTTAATTAACATACGTAGCTGTAAAAAATGTTACATTTTCTTTAAATATCATTCATAAATATTTTAGTACTACATGTACAGAAATTGGGAAATAACTTTAATGTGATTTTTAAAAAAAATAAATTAGTAAAATTAGTCTCTTTTATTTATTTTTGTTAACAATATTGAGCATGTTATTATTTTAAATAATTAAACATTTTTACCGTAAAAAATGTACATTTTCTCAAGAATTACAAAACACAGTGAAATAATCATTTGCGTATTTGTAGCTGAGAATAACATCAATAAATTGAATTTTGTACTTGTTCAATATATCTGATATAAAATTTAAAAATTGTCTAACAACTAAAAAAAAATTACCAATGTTGTTAGAGACACTAATTTTTAAAAATAAATAAAAAGATTCCCATTATCAATAAATTGAAATTTCTACTTTTATCATTACTATATCTGATATAACTTTTTTGTAACAACTGAATGATTTACCAATGATTTTAGCTGCTAATTTTTTAAAATAAATGAAAAGATTCAGGTTAATTAATAAATTGAAGTTTGCACTTTGGTCATATCTCGTATAACATTTTAAAATGAAAATGAAAACATTTTACCAATGTTTTTATAGCTACTAACCTTTAAAAATAAATTACACCTGTAAACAACGACAAAAATGTTTGCATCATTAGATGAATAGTTTCTGAGGTAAGATACATTAAATAAGAAAACCTTAGGTTTGAGGAAAATGCTGTAATATCGCTCTCCAAATTCTTTTCTATATTATTAGTGCTTTCTTGGTCCATATCCAGCTTCCTTGTTTTTTTTTTTGTTTTTTTTTTTCCATCCTCTTTGCCCTTCTTTTATCTCTTCCTTCTTACTGGACACTGGTCTTTGTTCCAAAGCATGCGTGCCGATGCAACAAACTTCTGCAAGTTCCGCACTTTGCTGCTTACTATATTCCCACACTGAAGCAAGGCTATTGCGTCATTAACAGCTGTTTCTACAGTGAGGATGTAAAACTTGTCTTAGGATATCCTTTCCCTATTAATGGAATTAAAAACTCTTTTACATTCTGGGTCTTCCCATGTAAACACTTTATCAGCAGTTCTGGGTTGCAGAAATGTCTACCAATTATTAGAGCATGAAAGTCAATTTTGTTTCATAGTATTGTGTTCTTTCAGCATGGTTTTTGTTTTACACCATGCAGAAATGTGGTTCGTTATCATATGAAGCTTTATGCTAGAAAGGACCCCACATTGCTTTTAATTCATTTATATTATCCCTAGTAGTCTTAAACATAATACAAGGGTTGGAACTTAAATAGTGGTAACTATTTATTTATAACCAATACAAAAGAGTTACATGTTAGCAACCTTTACTGTCCTTCAATGCAGTCACCAGTGTTCTGTATAACTCGTTGCCAGCGATGTGGAAGTCGTAGTATATCTTAAGCAGAGCCTGTTCTCTTGATGGTGCAGATGGAGCGGTCTACTGTCTGTCGAATCTCTGGAACACTTCTGAAGCGAATGGTTCCTTCATCTTCGGAATCAAATCAAAGTCACAAGGACTTAAGTCCGGGGAGTATGGTGGATGGTACAGTACTTCCCAGCCCCATCGACTGAACAAATCAGCCACAGCTTGCGCTGTATGCGCCTGAGCATCGTCGTGCAAAAGGATGGGCGGATTCTGCAGAAAGTGTTGCCGCTTCTTTCTCAAAGCTGGTCGCAGGTGGTGCTCCAAAAACGAACGGCAATACTCACCATTGACGGTCTGCCGTGGAGGAATGTAATGCGTTAGGATAACACCATCACAGTCGTACACGAGAATCACCATAACTTTCACCGTATTGGGGCTCTGACGAACTTTCGACTTTCGTGGTGACCCATATTGATGCCATTCGTTCGATTGGCATTTCAGTTTTGGCTCATACGATTTGGCCCATGTCTCATCCAGGGTTATGATACGGCGTAAGAAAGTCTCTCCTTCGCGCTCATAGTGCTCCAAGTGCGTCTTAGCAGCGTCGTAACGCAACCATTTCTCCATTTCCGTCAAATCATGCGGAACCCATCGTAATGCAATGTTTCGCATGCCCAGGCGTTCCTTCAGGATGTGAAGCACAGTCGTATGCGCTAATCCGGTTTCTTGGGCGAGCTCACGAATCGCCTGGCGTCGATCGCTGTCCAGTAACATGGCAAGAGCATGCACTCCTTCACTGACGCTCGTAGGACGACCTGCCCGATGAATTTCTGCCACAGTTTGTCGAACATCTTTGAAGGCTTTTACCCAACGTGCCACTGTTCTGTAAGGAAATGCAGATTCCCCGCAACCTCTTGAAGACCTTTATGACACTATCGTGCTGTACGACCTCTGGCACATTCAATCTTGATCCAACTCCGTTGTTCCTGTTTCGAAATCATAGTGACAACAGTGCGTTAGACCGCTAGCTCACATGTGACTGTGTTTCTCTCGATGGTGCGCACGCAGGTGATGTGGGAAGGGAGAGTTCATTTGCTCTGAGAAAAGATAGGTATGAAAACAACGTGTGCTATCAGTGACAATATTAGATTCCGTTGCATAGCGTCTCCACAGCAGTGTTGCCACTATTTTAAGTTCCAACCCTCGTACTACTGAAAGGAAGTTAAACAGAAATTAAAGCATTATAGAAGTAGGTGTGGAGCTGTTTTGCAGGCATTTAAAAGCTAGTAGCTTTAAATTTTAGAACTTTAAAGAAAGTTTAAAATACTTGATTTTTAAGACCAAATATGAACTGTTATTAATAAAAAATACACATAATATAATTTTAATTTTTGTTATTTTTCCATGTTAATGCACCCTTAAGCATTAGTTTCTGAGATCAAAGGAAGAACAGTTGAAGAACAGTCACTTACATTGTTTTAAATCCCCTTCTAGCTCTTGAAAATAATATGACGCAATATCTTCCCTCCCTTTCTGTCGCTAAGTGCACAGTCCTTATGCTGTGTCCACCACCAACCTCTGACTGGCCGAACTTCAGGCTGATTCAACACTTCAACTGAAATATGGTGAACTACACTTCAAGTTTTGGATGTTAGTGAAGGAGTAATAGAGTGGAAGAAGTTAATATCCTATTCATTTCTAACCACTTATTTGTGCGAGCTGGGCTTTCCGGTACCACCAAATATTAAAAAAAAAATTGCAAGAAACTTCGGGACATGCTGTTTTAATACAGTTGAATTTTAGCATAAGAAACCACAAGCTCAAATTTCTATTTAATAACTAAATATTTTATTATAAGGTGTGAGCCCGTAAGTTCCACTTAAAATAAACATGTTTAAGCTCTTAAATATTTTTTCTTTCTAACAAAAGAAAACAAACAAACGATTTTTATCTTTATCACAGGGCTAGACAAACACAGTAATTTATAAAGGAAGGGATAATATATATAAAATAGTAATATATACACCAAATAATTTTATTTACAGTAGTTTATGCAATGGTGTACCTATCTATTACAGTTTATTGCTTGTTCCGTGGAAAGAAGCACTTTAAAATTATAAGTAGCGTAACTATACCATCATATAACTCAAGTCTACATCTAATGGAGTCTACTA
This sequence comes from Metallyticus violacea, assembly GCA_030762175.1. NCBI lineage: Eukaryota > Metazoa > Arthropoda > Insecta > Mantodea > Metallyticidae > Metallyticus > Metallyticus violacea. The sequence continues at coordinate 54,216,142 of CM060830.1, forward strand.
GCAGAGTTGGAAAGAGATGGAAATGAAGGCAAAGTAAAATAAAAAGTACTTAAATACTAGTACAAGGATATTAACACTAGAAAGGCATAATATAACAAGGAATGCTTAATTATGCAGGAGAGAAGGAAGTGAAAAGAGAGTTGGACAATCGGATTACAGAAAACTTTAAAAGGAATTGTAATGGGAAATATATGACCTCTGAGGGAATTTAATGTTAAAGGATTCTATAAGAAGTAAGACAGAGAATTGAAGATGTAGAAAGACAAAATATATTTAGTACTTTGAGAATTAAAACAGAACGAAGAAAAGAAAAATGTGTGGTTATACAAGGTCTCTTCAAAAAGTATCGCGAATTTTGAATTTCCGCGAGCTACGTATATTCGATTTTCGATTGTTTTATGGCGTTATGTTGGTACTCATGTCCGTCACTTATGTTGATAAGCTCGGCTATTTTGAATGTTCAGTTAATTGTTGACAGCTATTTTGCTTGGACGTGTTTTGACTCGTCTTCGATTTCTGCCTATTCCAAAAAATGGAACAAAGAATCTGTATCAAATTTTGTGTGTAAAACAAAATTAAGTGCGCGGATGCATTCCGAATGTTGACTGTAGCATATGGTGCAGCTACCTTGGACCAAAGCAACGTTTATCGGTGGTACAAAATGTTCTCAGAGGGTCGAGAAAATGTGAACGACGAAGAGCGTCCCGGACGCCCGAGCTCGTCAACAACAGACGAAAACATTGAAGAAGTGAAGATAATAGTATTGGCCAATCGTCGAATCACCGTTAGAGAAGTTGCCGAGGACCTAAACATATCCAGTGGCTCGTGCCATTCGATTTTTACCAATGATTTGGGCATGAGACGGGTCGCCGCAAAATTCGTACCAAAGTTACTCAATTTCGACCAAAAACACCATCGCATTAACGTTGCTAAGGAGCTGTTGAACTCTGTCCGCGACGGCCCAAATTTTCACCAGAGGGTCATAACTGGTGACGAATCATGGATTTATGGTTATGACGTGGAAACTAAAGCTCAATCATCTCAATGGATGCTGCCACACGAGCCAAGACCGAAAAAAGCGCGCCAAGTTCGGTCGAATGTGAAGGTTTTGCTTAAAGTTTTTTTTGATTGCAGGGGCGTGGTGCATCATGAGTTCTTGCCACAGGGTAGAACGGTCAATAAAGAATATTACCTGCAAATTATGCGCAATTTGCGCGAAGCAATCCGCCAGAAACGCCCGGATTTGTGGAAGAACAAAAATTGGCTTTTGCACCATGATAACGCCCCTGCTCACACATCGTTGCTTGTGCGCGAATTTTTGGGTAAAAACAACACATTTATGATGCCGCAGCCACCGTACTCCCCAGATCTGGCCCCATGACCTTTTTTGTTCCCAAAACTGAAGAGACCCATGAAAGGACGACGCTACGGCACGATTGAGGAGATAAAGACCGCATCGAAGGAGGAGCTGAACAAGATCACAAAAAACGATTTTATAACGTGCTTCGAGGATTGGAAAAAACGTTAGCACAAGTGTATAATATCTGGTGGGGATTACTTTGGAGGGGACAAAATAGATATTCATAAATAAATAAATAAATAAATACTTTTTGAAAAAGCACAAAATTCGCGATCCTTTTTGAACAGACCTCGTATTTGATAAATATAGAAGTGTACCGGCCTGAGCAAGAGCGGGTGAGGTGAAATTGAGAGTTGTAGGAAAAATGCATATATACATGCGTTTCATATGTAGAAGGGAGGATAGCGAGATACACTATATATTAAGAGGTATGGAATTTACATTCTGAACAGAGGAAATATGAGAGGAAAACTGGGATAATTTACCACCAGAAATAAGAATAAAATGAATATTGAATAGGAAAGAGAGGAAGATATTAAAAATATGGGGAAAATGTGATCTTAAGAGAAAAACGAATGAGGAGAAGGAACAGAAAGCTGGTGGAATAATTGCAAATTATTTCACTTATCATAAAATCGACCAATGAAATGGAACAAAAATTTGACTAATCACAGGTATATATAGCAGTGAAATTATGGTAAAGTTGTACCAGATCCCTTTTCCAAGCAAAGTGAATATGTCTTCTCGTCAATGTATTCAAATATAAGCTCCCACTATAATTCCTGATCACGCAGCACGTATCACTTTTATAGTTTTCAGTTTGTACATATAAGTAACGTATATGTATTCACTCAAATGGTATGAAATAATTTTGTAAATTATGTAACAATATCTGCCTAAGCAACCATAACTTTTAATAAACACGTTATTTACAATGGTAAAATGTTATCTCTGTTTTGTTTTTCTCAGTTGATATTAGTAAATAGAACGGTAGTGACTGTAATAATTGACTTTCATCTATTTCAGTCTCACGGTTTCTAAATAGGTAAGGTATTCATAAGTAAGTATAACATTTTATACAATTATTAATATTCTGTGTGGTAATTTCACACACACACACAACTTTTATTCTTATTCTGTTCATGAAATAGTCCAAAATGCCTATTTGTCTTTTCTCAAATTGCATTACTGACAATCGGCATTCGTTTGTTGCAAGATGGCTTCAAAAGATTACATATTTAAAACACAAATATGCAATTATCATCATTATGTAAGCCAAGTTTAGAGAAATTGCATTTAAATTCTCGTTTTATTTGTGAAATAGTACTAATAGGCATCTCGAGGTCTGAGCTTTCCAGATAAATTCACTCACTTCGTTCATGCTTTCCCACCAATCTCAGACCCTCTTGTGATAATTTCTAAGCACCAATAACCAGGATGTAAGGTGAAATGAGATTGTGTAGGTTAAGCAACTAAATTACTGACTCAAAATTGTAGGTATGTAGATTTATTATATAGGATTATTTTTGCAAATCTTTGTAGGCCACGTAATATAATTATTTTGTTGTGTATTGAGATAGGAATACCTCCTTTTGGATTCCGAAGAGGAGACCTCGCTTAAGCAGCAGTTAAACCAGCTTTATTTGTATTGTTCATTTTTCATAATAAGCTAAAACTGCTATTATGATTTTAATCATGCTGTATAATATCTAAGAGTAAATTAAATTCCTTAAAACTATTTTTGATTTAATATGATGCCATATGACTTATTAAAATTTGTTAAATGTTTTCAGAATGTGTTTAAAGTGTATATTGTATATCAACTGTTTGAAATACATATGGAGTCATATACTGGAGAAGTTAAATTATAAAGACTGGAAAATTTACTGGTTATATCCAAACTCTATGCATTTCACTACAATATGCAAATGCGAATTACTGTTGATGAAAGTCAATGCAGTTTTCTCATGCCATGAAGCAAATTTTTGGGCTTGTAGGTAGGCAAATGCATTAAACCTTTTTCAAGATTTCACTGCCCATATTCCCTTCGAACACAGTCACCATCGATCCATGATGCAGCAATACCAATGCAGTCCCCCATGGGACTTCGCCCATTAGTGGTATATAAACATTGAGCACGGGCACATTATTCCATCGATCCTCTCTGGTGTTCAGCGAAACCCATTTCAATGTCAGCCGTCAGTTTCATGTACCACAGATCCCCCCATATTCATTCTGATTCACTGTCTAATAACTTTGCAGTCCTAACCTAGTTCTAGCACTTGACAACGTCGGTTGGCGGACGCTATATACTACGTCAGTAGGGGCATCCTTTATTCCTTTACTCCATTACCTTTACCTCCTCCACCAACCGACAGAGCCCCCACTGCCACTTCCTCACCTTCCATCAATTACATCACAAGCAACCTTGGTTAGGTTCGCTCGTCACATCATCCAAATTGACTTAATTTCAGCCTGCCATTCGAAGTTAACAATTAAAACAGTGCTTTAATAGATAGCAAATATTATTTTGAGACATGCATCCATGAGATTATGTTAAATATGCATGCGAGCTTTTTAAAATAAATATTCTGTTAATTGATAAGGAGTTTAAAAACCAATACTATTTTTAGAAAGTATCAAAAAACAGGAAATGAACACAATTTCTTCAGAATTCTTGATTATTTTGTAAAAAAAAATGTTACTGCAAGGTCTTTGGCATCAGTATCAGAACATCTTGCACCTTAGAGCAACATTAACTTTGATACAATATGCGTACTTCATAACATAGTACAAAGTGTGAGAGCAGTTTAAACGCTCAATTTAGATCGTGCAATAAACATATCTATTCCCATCCAATGACTCAAATCCCCACACGGCACGCACAACGCCATTCTCTTTTCTAGTCAGTTGCGAGCGGGATTTGGATAGATTAGAGCAATCGTGTTGTGCATCCGAGAGTAACATTTCATTAAGTATTGCAATAGGGCTGTGTAATGGTGAGATATTCAGGTATAGTAATCATATGGGGGAACGAGACTAGCATTTGGGTATAACTTTTCTGGCAATCCAGTTCAACCGGGGGGGGGGGGGGATCGAGGACTGCTCATCAATCCAAGACGGAATTGCGCTGTATATTTGGTCCCAGAATTATTAGCCCTAGTTTATGACCTCTCGTTCCCCTTGTTCGTTCTTACGGTTTATCGTTTCATATTTGGAGGGCATAAAAAATAGAGTCTATTCAGGTAACTCTTACGCTCCATAAAAACTTTAAATATCGTAAATGAAGTTAGGTCCATTAGTGAATGGGAACTGATGCGTGTCCGTGATAATGTCCAAAGAAAATGTGGATTGTGTGTCAGCGAAATTGGGCCGCACTTCCAGGTTCTAATGTAAGGATCGTTAAGTACCAAATTGTTGTGCTGTAGTTTTAAAGTGGTGAAGCTCTTGTGCGCCGCGAGTTTACGCAAGGATCCGGCGGCAAGGCAGGAACTAACCGTTGACCGGTTGAATTATGTGTAACTTTTAACCTACTCTCACTACATTAATGATATCTATATGGATATTTAATTTTTTTTAAGGACCATGTTCTCATTCCACCACACAATTGGATGTGTATACACTAGCGGAACCGACTGGCCTTTAGAGGACGGTGGTTCCCGGTAAGGCTGGAGTTATAGTTCTGTTGACGCAGGCATTTGACCTCGCTCAGTCTTGTTTATCATGCCAACTGTTTCATTTGCATTTCTGTAGGAGGTGTGTATTATACTTTCTCTTTTGTATTTATGTATCGTGGAGTATGCCGAGAGTGAGATATATGCTAGAACAAAGATTATTATTTATGATTTTTATGTGCAAAATAAATGGCACAAGTTGCGTAGGACAGCTTTTTTTTTTTTTTTTTTTTTTTTGCTAAATTTCCAGGAGTAATACCTCCATTTTGACAACATAACTATACTCATCCTAATAATTTTTTATGTTGTTTCTCAAAGTAGTACTCGTTGGGTGCAATATATCGGGTCCAGCGTTTTTACCAGTCTTCAAAGACATGCTGGAAATAAATTATTTATAGGTCCTTATGAATAATCTCCTCAGCCTTGCCACTGCTTCTGGTGATGGAAAATGCCTCCAGGAAAGTTTTTTTTCTTTCAATTTTGGGAAAATGAAAAATTCGTAAGGGGCTAAATCTTACTAGGGGGATGGTGAGAGACACCCTTCACACTGACTTTTATTCAGCTCTCTTTTCCAATGCCCAACAGTTCAACATTATGCAATTAAAGGTATTTTGTTTTCTTTGTCCCCCGAGATATTCAGCAACAACGTTTCCGATGTGCTTCCGTGCAGCATCCAGACTACTGCAAGAAAATGTACCGTGATATGCTCTCTCAGAGTTTTCAGGACATCTTTAAAGTTACCTTTGTGTGTAGGTACCATATGGCGGTAAACATTTCCTTGAATATAGAAAAATGATGACCTTAAATTTCCCAAAAGCACTCACTTATGCTTTTATTGTGTTAGTGATGGTAGAGATTTCTACGGCTTTGACTAGTGGATCCATTTTCATCAGCAGTGATTACTTTTGAAAGAAATTGCTCGTCTTCCTGACACATCATCTTCAACTACATGCGAACCTGCAACGTTCTTTTGTTTGGAATCAGCGGTCTTGGAACCCACCGTGCACAAACACGTCTCATGTGCAACATTTCAGTTACCAACGTGGCTCAAGCTGTGATAATGTTTTCTTGCATTAACACAAACTTCCTTTGAAATAAATTACCTCCCATCTTTAAACATTTTAAACCATCTTCGAGTTGTGATATAGGGAAGAAGAAATTCTGCATTTAGAGAAAAAGCAGCATATTGTTGGTCGCGTGTCACTTCCATTTTGTTGTAAGCGGAACTGAACACGTATCAACTTGCACGGCTCTCACACGTGGGAACCGAAAGTGACAACAATGAAACTAATGCTACGTGTACATTTTGCATTAAGATAAAATGTTGTAAAGTTAAGGTTTAGCGAGATAAATTATATCTGTAAAGAAGTATGATCATTGTGTATTGAGCATCCCTCGTATATTCTGATGCATGAACTAGTTTTTGATAAGAACAAAATTGCAATAGGACTCTGCATATTACAATTTTGTGTTTACGTTAAATATTTGCATGTTTTGAATGAACTGGTCTTGATTTTTAATGTTAAAGTTCATAAGAGAAAGTACATCCTCACAAGGAAATGTTAATATATTTAGTTTTCGAAATATATCTTTAATGATTATTCACATTACATATTATTCATTGTGCGTTCTTTTTTAAATTAAAACATGTTTGCTTTAAATTAAGTTTTCTCAGAATATTTTATCAAATTTCATAATCGAAGAATAATAAACAATTATGAGGGGAGGTTTCAGAATTAACATGATATAAAGAGGGGATGCATAGGCTGCTGTTAATTACGGCATGATATACTCTATATGCTCTTTCCAACTAAGACCTACAAACTTGGTATCATTGTGCTTGATTATTAGTAATTAGTTAATTACTTGTATTCATTCATTTGTTTTATTTACGGACGCTCTTCAACATCTCAGGTCATCAGCGTCCCATTCAATACAGAGCGTGAAACGGTCGACAAATTTTGCTCAGAGGCTTGAGGTTCTTTATCGTGCCGTAAATATCCGACACGGGACCCACAACTTTACTTCCCCTCCCGAGGAAGCAATATTTAGGATTTTTACGCCCCGAAAGAAATCCATCGATCCTGGCCGGGTTTGAACTCGCGATCTTTGGTTTAGGAGGCAAGTATGGTTACCACTACACCACCAGGACCGACTTGTAGTATAAAAGTAAGTACGTTTTACATTATAAATTTCATAATTTATTACCTAAAATGATAACGTGCTGGCTTTGAACGAGTTAAACATTTAATTAGCGTAAAACGATATTGTTTATATGATTTGATTGGTTCACAAGCAATGTAATTGAAAACATATGATTCCGAAAACGGTTATTTCTCTTCAAACCTTTACTGGCATAATTAGAGGGATCTCATAGTATTTATAAATGAAATTCAATTATTTACCTTGTCAATACAACATTAATTCATTTTATGTAGATGTTCTATGTTTCCATTTGTATACTTTAAAGCTTTAATCACAAAGAGCTTTTAAGAACAGTTGCGCTGCTTGCCAGTTTTTCCATTGTTTTGCTGTCCTATTCATTTTGCTAAACAATGAAAACACAAGACAATTGATGATCACTGAGAAGTAAAGAATTTGAAGACGTCTGCGTGGGGTGTATTTGTTTTAAAATCTCAGAAGCATGCCACATCAAAAGAAGGTACTCTTTAGCTGAGAACTGTACAGTTTATTACCTACGAGAGAACATTTTCTTTGAATACAAGGTAGAAAAACATGAATTGTGAAATAATCATTTATAAAAAGTACTTTCTTTAAGATGTTTCTATAACGGCCAAAGTTACCGAGTGTATTTAATATACCAAAGTATTTCTTTTAGAAATTTGGCGTTGGCAGTAGGAAACCTTCAGCAGCTGGCAATCCATGATATATTTTCTCGGGCTTTAAAAGTTTGAGTTGGTTCAGAGAACGATATGACTAATTCACGAGAATTTGGAAACTTTTGCCATTACAGATTAGAATTATTACTTGAAACTTATAAGTTAATATTCCATATTTAGTGATCCAATCATCTGATGACTGCCGAACTGCTACGTTGGTCTTTAGTCCGCCGACTCAATTGAAACAACATTAAGTACCTACTCCTAGAGTCTGGTTGAATGGTGTTTAATGCCCGTTTTTTTTTTTTTTTTTTTTTTTGCTGCAGAGGCACTAAAGGCGGCGACAGACATTAATGATACATGAAATGAAATGACATATTGGGAAAGGGTTTATTTTTAAGGAAGGAATCGTTTCAGACCTAAGTTTAGGGTATCTCCCCGGCATTTGCTATTTATGAGGACTGAGGAAAATCTGGAAAAAAAACCTCACTCAGGGAGGACGGTCCCGACGGGATTCTAACTCCAGACTTCCCGCTCACGCGTCCGCGCCTTAACGACTTCGGCCACTCGTGGTGATCTCCTAGAGTCTGCTAAGATACTAAATAACAAATGCATACAATTATTCTCTTCCACAATGAGTGCTTATTTATTATTTGTATGTGTGCTAGTGCTGTCAAGAAATTATTTGAAAAGAAATTCCCATGCGATTGAGTTCCATGTCTTAATGCTATTTATAAAGGCGTCTGTCTCAGCTTCTGGTATGAAAACACTCAGCCGGTATCAGATGTGCTATCTGGCAACATGTCAGCGACCTTTCTACTTCTGCACTATCGCTGATTGTTGAAACCGGTCCCTCGGTGTCTCCTACACCTCATTCCTTCCTCCCGAAGGTGCCCTCATTGGGACTTAAGCACAAAGGACTCGAGTATCGAATTGAAAACACATTGCCACACAATTTAGTTAACATTTGTTTAAGAGTCATAGGGTTTGCGATGATTTAGGACTTGTACTTAACACGCCGTCATATTACTCAAGGGGAGACCATACAATAAAAATTCAGCAAGGCGACAGAGAACAGACTTATGAAAATGTTCGTTCTTAAACAGAATCTACCAGAATGAAATAAACAGCATCCTTTGAGGGCTGCCCTCAAACAGTTAAAAATTTAAGCAAAACTTAGATATGTACTATTGACATGGCTTTAATTAGGTTGAAATATTCTATTTAAATATGTTGAAATGTATATAATTAGGTTGCAATGCATTTAATTAGGTTGATAATGTACTTAATTAGAAAGAAATACATTTTAATTAAGAAGAATATATTTGATTAGGTTGGAATGCATTTAATTAAATTGGAATGTATTAAATAACGTTTAAATATGTTTAATTATATTGAAATACATTTAATTAGGATGAAATATATTTTATTACATATTGAAATACATTTAACAGGTTGATATACGTTTTATTAGGAGGACATTATATACTTAGGTTAACGGGTATATTTTGAGATTGGCATGTATATAAGTAGGTTAAAATGTATTTAATTATATTTGAATGTGTATAAATAGTTTGACGAATATTTGATTAGCTTGAAATATATTTAAATAAGATTTACAAGAACTTAATTAAGGTGAAATGTATTATTAGATTGGAATGTATTTAACTAGTTTGACAAATATTTAATTAGGTTCACATGTAACAAATTATATTGAACTGTATTTAGTTAGGTTGGCATGCATATAATTAGGTTGATAGGTACCTTTTGCTGATATATATTTCATTAGTTGAAATGTATTTAATTAAATTTGAGTATACATAGGCAGATATATAATTAGGTTGGCATATATTAAAGTATATTTCCACAAATGGAACTGGACTGCTTAGATGCGTATTGCGAGGAATGGGGAATGGCAGTCAATGAGGAGAAGATCAAAACAATGAAATTCAAGAACGATGCGGTGTACAGCGGAAAAGAGAGGTGGGAGTAAGCAGGTTAGGCATTAGAAAATGTTAAGAAATTCACATACTTGGGAGTCGCTTTAGCTATGAACGGGAACTGGGCAAGACAAATAGGCAACACAAAACGCAAGTGCTTAGTTAAAAATATAGAGGCGTTAAAGATCTTAGTAAAAATACCGGAAACTCCACTAAGAACAATGAAGTTGTAGTGAGATCAACCATGGCGTACTGGGCCGAATTTTGGGGATGGGAGAACACCAAGGAACTTAATCAGGTACAAACAGAGTTTCTAAAACGGTTGCTACAAGTAGGGAGGGGTACAGCAAATTGTGGGGTTCTTAAAGAATTTGGTATTTCTAACGAAAGTGTGAATTTAAAAATAGGAACATTTAAATACTAGTTAAGGATAATACGGGGGAATCAAGCTCTTCTTTGGGCAGTCTGTATAAGGAAGCAAGTAAGGTAAGGGTGGGATACGAGATGGGTATCCAAAACAAGGAAAGGCTTAAATAAAATTGGATTCGGTATATTTGGTTAAGGGGAGAGGACATTATACGAAATAGTTGGAAAATCTTAAACAGACTTTTGCGAGACATAGATAAACAAAATATTTTGTCTAAATGCGCAGAAAAAGTATTGCTTAATCTGCAGGGTCAAATACATCCGGTGTGGGGCAGGGGACATTATTTAGATATCTGTAGCAGAAAAGAAAGAAGTGGTCTCGCATGGTTCAGATTAGGGGTTTGGAAAGGAAACAAAACAGTTAATGCTTTCGGGAAAAGAATTTTTCCATTGTGCGGAGAAAGAGACACCTAGAGGTATATTTTGGTAGAATGCAGGGAAACAGAAGTTTTAAGAAATGAGCATTTGTCACCGCAAGTTTTGAATTGCAATGGAAATTTCAACATTTGCCAGGAAGTGTCGGCGCATGCGAAATACTCACACAATTTGGGAATATTTCTAGAGAAGATCCGACAAAGGAATGAAATATGAATAGTGTTTAACGCCCGTTTTTGCCACAGAGGCACCACAGGCGATGGATACTGATGATACATGAGATGAAATGATATGTTGGGAAAGGATTTTATTTTTTTTTAAGGAAGGAATTGAAGGCCTAAGTTTAGGGTACCTCGCCGGCATTTACTATTTATGAGGACTGATGAAAACCTGGAAAAAACCTCAGTCATGGAGGACGATCCTGGCGGTATTCGAACCCAGACCTCCCGCTCACGAGTCCGCGTCTTAACGATCTCGGCCACCCGTGGCGGTCCCGACAAAGGAGGTTAATGCTATAGCGAAGAGGGGGAGTTGGGGAGGAGGGGTGAGTAAATAGAAGAGGAGCTCAAAAGTAAGGGTACCATATATGTTTATGTATTTGTTTATAAAATTGTTAATAGAAAACGTAAATATATCGAAGTATTTGTATATTTGTATGCATGCAGGTATATGTGAATGTATATATGTGTATGACCCTTTTAGTTGTTATAAAACCCAAGCGACAGTTGTATTTATTTGATGTATCCTAAACCATACAATTAAACGTCTATTACTATTGCTAGTCCTACTGCTATTAAAATATATTGAAATGAATTTAACTAGATTTACATGTATTTAATTAGTTTGACATGTTTTAATTGCACTGTCATCTATCTAATCAGGTTGGCGTGTATTTCACATAGCTAATTAGACTGATGTGTACAGAAAACCTTTCTTGTATAATTTGCTTTGGCCTGTCCCCCACTCATAGGCACGAATTCTCTAATTAAAATGCACCTGTTACTTCCAGTTGCGCAGCTAAGTTGCGATATCTTCTTTAAGAGCTTATTTGTCCATCCAGACTTTGGGGCCACTTTCTGTTAGCATAAAGTTACCAGGGGTGATGTGACCTGCACACGTATCCTACCCATTTCCATTTCAAATTATGTGTCTGAACCACGGCGTGTTTCCGTAGCGTTTATCTTGTCTTCTGTATGCATTTCGCACACTTATGTTTGCCTCTTCCACTTTCCGCACTCAAGAACGGAACTGGCTGCACACGGCTTTCAACTTTGATATTTTGTGCTGACAAAATATGAAGAAAAAATATCATTGTTATAAAGTTCACACAGCTTTAAGCTCGTGCTGCTCGAAAGCTTGTTTTTTTATGGGTGGTTGCCCATTTGAATTGCTATGTGCATATATGCTCAGATGTGTATCAAAAAGTTCCCAGACTAGACCTATAGCACCTAAACAGAGAGGAGGTGAGGATGCGCACGCAGCGATCGCGAGGTAAGACTTTCTTTGGTAATTAAGGGTAGTCTGAAATCGATCTCCTACCAATGTTAAATTAAACAAATTTACGTACCTAATATTGAAATTTAAACTGCTAATTTTTACACATTTTATATGTGTAATGAAACAGAATTATTAGAATTTAAGCATTGGAAGAAGAATTACAATTTGCTTATTTGAAGCCTGCCTTTTTTTTTTAAAAAGTTATACAAAACTTTCATTATTTCTAGGATATTAATTTCTTTTGTTAATAATTCTGTTTCAGTAGCTCTAGAAACACCTGTGGAAATTTAAAGGCAATTAATGCTATAGTAAAACGTAGCTTTAGGAAAATTTCGGTTAAAGAAAATATTGTTAATAACTCACTCATAACTCCACCATCAAAACCTCCCAACTGAATTGGTTAGAAATCTAAATAAGTTTTAACTGGATGGTGTCAAAATCAGAAAAATTTTTATCTATGTACACATATTTTCAAATAATATATAAACTCTTCTAGGCTACATATCACATAGTTCAGATAAATATGAATGTATAGTAATTTATTTTGTAAAAAGTGTCAAAAAGTAAAATCTCTGCCTTCCAACTTGCATTCCATTAAGTCTATTGGCGTCGTTCTGTAAACATCAGGAGTTTTGATGTACAGGTTTCAATCACCACATTCACGGGAAGGTTTGTGACTTATTATTGTCTAAACAACTAGAGAGAAGAGGTAACATCAAATTCTGCAAACTTAAAACATCTGAAACAGAGGTCTTTTAAATTATTTGGCAAGTACAAGACCATGAGGTACTGAGTCGAGCGAGATGATTTAAATGACACTTAGCCGTCCAGTATGGCAAAACAGCGAGAGGTCAGGGCAATAGTCTGGGAACACAAACCGTAAAAATGTGAAACAAATTAGACGATTTGTGCTTGAAAATCTTCACATAACTGTTCAGGTCATCGCCTACATCGTAAATGAGTCTCATGCAATAGTCAAATATCCTCATATGTTATTCTTGCACGCTTCAGAATAAGTTAGGGCATGCTGTTTCAGCGCCTGCGCAATTTGACTCATCTAAGAGAAAAGCCTAGTCGGTTGTCTCCTTGCAAGAAGCCAAAAGGCATTTGGACTTCGAGTAAGGCAGACATTTCTTTTCCTCATTATGCGGGAGCTATTTTTTCAGGTTCAAAAATGCATGGTTGAGGTAATTTAAATTACGAACGCTCTCTGGTCAAAATGCTTCCCGCAGTGCTGGAGTGCTATGTAATAGAAGTTCGGCGTTTATTAATTGTTAGCGACTTTATATAGTACATAGACATTAGACATTTATATGAGGGTTGAATTTGCCTTTTCTTTAATTGTGGAGTTTTGATTAATTGAGCTTTCTTTGAATGAAATAATTGCAAAAGTTGTAGCTTATAATCAAAAGTACATATATTATGTGCAGATTTGGAAAACCTCACGAAACAGCTACACACAATAAACTTTGGGAGGCTTTGAAAAATTTAAGTATTTCAAAATAATTAAATTAATAAAAAACGAATATTAAAGTTCCATGACAAAATTTAAATGAATAATAAAAGTATAGTTACCATTTCAAATTACCAAATACTTATGACAGGGTTTCTGTGCATCTCTAACATTGTTAAAAATTAATGTGTAAGAGACTTTAAATCTGAAAGATGCCTGGTAATAGAAATGTTTATTCTTAATGGTTTGCAGATTATGATGCTTTGGTTGTAATAGAGGAAACTCATTGAGGAGTGTGAAATTTCATGATTAAATTTAACTTTAACAAATGTAATTATGTAGTACTATGATGAGAAGAATAAGATTCAATTATTGGATATACGGAGTGATTAAACTTGTAAAAATATAAGTATTTAGGTGTTACAATTGCAAATAACGTGAGAAATTATACAACAATTAGAGAACGCATACAGGAAGGAATTAGTGTAATTTCATTTCATATAGAAATTACAGTTCAATTCGAATTAAAAGAATTAAGTATAGATTACCAACATCAAAGTGGGTATACATTGTCTGGACCCCTATTAAAAGTTTATTTTGTATATTTATATTTCAAATTTGTATTTGGCTGTCAGAAGATGTTTATACTGACTGAATGATATACAGTTATTTTTACTATTGTATTTTATAATGATATTTAATAATAATAATAATAATAATAATAATAATAATAATTGTTTCCGTGAATGTTTTCAAAACTCGTTAAATTATTGATTTGTAAGCCTAGTTGGCGCAGGCCCCATTTGTCCATTCATTTTTATAATAATTAATTATAGCCAATGTTCATTTGAGGTGCCTATTAGCTAACCAAATTTGCAATTATTAACAATATCTTACATAACCAATCCTTCGATCTTTGTTTCTACTTTGTAATAATCCAGTAAGTTAAGATGTATTATGGAGGATATCACTACAGTCTAGAACGAAATGCAACGAGAAAGTTGTCCTAAATAAAAATAACACCTTATTTGAATATGTGCGGCAGTACTGCACGTTTCTGACTCCCGAAACAAAAGGGGATTCATCCTTACAGTTGGAGGAAATCTGGAGCTCTAATACCGAGCCGGACCCGAGCTGCAGCGGAGAAAGCCGGTGGCAGTGACTTTCATAAATATAGGTAGATAACAAGGCTTTCAATTTCAACGGCATGATAGCTCACATAGTTCGAACGCCGAGCTATAAATGTGAAGGTACTGGTTTCGAATCCCTACATCCTGAATTTTTTGTTTGTTTTTGTTTTCTTTTCCTACTGGAGTTAGAGATTTGCCACATTACAATGATTTACTCGCTAACATAATAGCACACATATTCCGCTATAAATTTATATTTATGTTTTTTTTACTATGCTGCAGTCAAATTATATTTGCCACTATTACAATGATTTATTCGCCTACTTGGTAGCACACAGTCCCCTATAAATTTACATTTACTAAAATGAGGCGAGCGTAGGCCGTTAGGCCGTAGCTTGGCGCAGCAAACCATGGATTCAACAGTTTCTAGGACTTACCCGAGGTTAGGTTAAGGTCAGTGTGTGTATATGAATTAATTGCGAATTTCAATAAGACAACGCGTGGTAAAAAGTGAAAAAGAAGGAAAAACATATTGCAGTTAGAAAGTTAATGAGATGCAACATTTACACTGTAACAAGCGGATGCCTTTTTCATCTTGGTTGCGCCTCCGTCCAGCTTCACTGCCGTTCGTCAGAGGAGTTCGGCTTTCTCCGCTGTCGCTCGGGACTGGAGCCCCAGATTTCCTCGAGCTGTAAGGGTAACCTGTCAGAGAGCGTGTTTTGAACGACCCAATCTTTAGTTATAGGCAGTATTTTGTAGCTGCGTTTCTCTCTCTCTCTCTCTCTCTCTCTCTCTCTCTCTCTGTCACACGCACACACATTTAATTCTTTTTGAAACCACATACCTAATTAAATGTTTATATTTTAAGTTCAACAATTTTTCCAAGATATCAAGTATGGTAATCTAAAAATGAAATTCCGACTCTCTTCTGTTATTTTATCAGCCATTCCCAATTATGATCTCATTGGCCATTTCTCTATGAACTGTAATTATAACTGAAAATATTCGGGATGATCTAAATAGAAGGAGTACCTAGTTGGCGGATATACCTAAAATAATCCTGTTATCAACACAGGATGTGGAACATTTGGAACTGATTGACTTGGTCATTATTTTCCTCTTAACTGATGTATCGCCATACAGGAAGAAGGCAGTTAAAGCATAACTACTATTTTCTCTGAAAATATTCATATAAAATGTTGGTGCATGGTTTTCATAGTATTCAGAAAAGTTTGTAGTTTATATATAGAGAAAAATTAACTTCCATCATTTTCTCGAACACGTGTCTCCATTACTTCCTGAACTTTCTGCACCTTGAAAGTATATTTTCAAAAGACAGAGTAAATAGATTTCTGCTACTATGCACAGATCGACAACTTTGACAAGTTACATGACATTATTGCCGCACTTTCTGAAGATGGCGCGAAAAATTCGTGACGTGAAAAATTGTAAAATAGTGAGTGTCCGTTATAACCCATCTTTCACAGCAGCGCATACCAAGTTGTTTGAAATTTTTAACTCCTGCTGGTAATTTTCCTTTAGTAAAAGGACAAAATGTATAATATATCTAAATTCTGTATTATAGGATATAAAGCGATCTGCAAATAATGAACGTTGACAATGTAGTTGTGGTAGGCTGTAATTATCTAAACTGTCTTGTTTAAAATGCTTCAGTTATATCAGATGATACAGAGTGGTCTTTTTCTGTGATAAAAAGCTTTAAACTCGATAAAAGGCAGATTTTAACAGAGTAAAAGTAAATGATATGCGTAATGATAAAATATATCATGCTTTATACAAATGTATAGTGTTGTCTTTTTGTCTGTCTATTTTAAGTGTAGGTGTACATGAACTATCAATTCATTTTCATGAAATAATCACACGTCGTAAGGGAAGGAGAGAATGGTCGGTATATATTGTAGCGATATCATATAATGTACCCAGCTGTTCCTTCATATATGTCGCGAACTAATTGAAATGTAAACGGCACTCGTCTTTTTTTTTTTTTTTTTAATTCTATTGCTTCAATAACGTGACATTGGGGATTGTACTCGGATCCTAATCTTCACTAATCCTTCACATCTCTATCTGAAACAATTAGAAAAACAAAAGAAAATAATTAAGAGCCAAATACCGTCATAAATTAAGACATACAAGTTATTTCATAGCGAGTTTAAGTTATTCAATATTCTAACTGACATTTGCATCCTATACTTAGATGGCGCTATGGATCTGAGGCATGGTCGTTCATCTCCACACCTCGAAAGAGCAGGAAGTCAGCTTAACGGTGCAAAAAACATAGTCATATCTTTCCACGCATGCGCCATCGTCGTCCTCCAGTCATACATTGCTTAAAATCAATCTTAAAGACTACTCCCAGGGCAAATTGCAGCGTATGTGTTTACAATGCTATACAAACATGCACTACTGAAGTGTAGGTGCCACAATAATGCTATCAAGAGGATGCCTTTGCAACTAAGTATAGAGTGCTTGCGTATCACGTCAGTCATATCAAGCATGCTGCATGAAACACATTTTGTAACATTATACGCAATATCACAATAGTTACAAAATGTAATGCACTGAGAATTTGTGCATATTCTAGCAAACTAAAGCAGCACTGAGGCGTGGAGGAAGAAATACCTGTTGCCTTCCTTTACTGACTCTATGTCAGAGGGCAAGGGGCATGCTGGGCTCTGCTGGCAAGCAAGTAGGCAAATTCCTGTCGAAGGTGAGACAGCTCAGGTCTGAAAAGGCTGAAAACCGGGATGAGGGGGAAAGGAATGAAATTACACTGAATTAAAAATTGTATATATAGTTAGGATACTGTAGGAGAGTAGGTTCATAAGTTTCCAAGCTAACCATTTTCTGGATATGATAAAGATAAAAACTATGTTTCACTTTTCAGTATAGTTACCCTTTATTGAATACACTTCTCATATCTTTGAATTAACATTTCAATCCCCTTCAAATAGTCTGCAAAATGGGCATAAACAGCATCCATCACTTATTCGCCACACTTAAATTTCCTTCCTCGAAGGTTCTTCTTGAGCCCTGAGAAGAGGAAATAGTCACTGGGAGCTACATCTGGGCTGTACGTGGATGTCAACCTCCTTGAAGCCACATTTCTTCACAGCTTCCTTTGCAACATAGCTGTGTGCACAGGCTCGTTGTCGTGAAGAAGGCGCACACCGCCACTCAGCTTTCCTCGCCTTTCCTCTTTGATGGAAGCACGTAGTCTGTGCAGTAGGCCAGCATAATACTCGCCATATACTGTGGTGTTTCTCTCCTTGAAGTCAATGAAGAGTATTTTTTCACAGCCCGAAAAAATTGTGGCCAGATATTCTTGGTTAACTGAGTGACCTTGGCCTTTAGAGGCGGTGCTTCGCCAGGTTTATGCCCGCCACTCCACCAATTCTCTTTTGGACAAGTAGAGAACCACAGTTTCATCTGTAACAATGGTTTGCAGAACTTCTCTCTCGTTGCCACGGCAGAGCTCCAAAAATACCTGACAACAGATGTCTTGTTGCTGCTTTTGGACTGAGGAAAGAAGTCTAGTCTCCCATCTTGCACTAACCTTATTCATGTTTAAATGTTCATGAATAATTCGAAGGACTGTCGTTTTAGAAAGGCCCAACTTTGCTGCTATTTCTGTAATTTTTTGCCGCCGGTCTTCCATAAATTCTCCTTACACAAGAGTGAGCACCTCCAAGGACCAACCTGCACGTTCTTCGTCTTCAATGCTTTCTGGACTCATCCGAAAAAGTTTGGTCATTCTTTTAGGGTAGAATATAAGGGAGACGCTTCCCCATAGCGGTCAATCGCTATTTAATTTCATTTGGAGTACGTCCTTCTTTTGTGACGAACTTTATAACAGGCCGATACTCCATTTTGAACATATCACACTCTTCTATACATAGTCTTAATAAATACACTTATTTTTTTATCTGTTCAACATTTTGTAATAACAAGAGGCCAGTGTTAGCTTCAGGTAGGTAAAGATAATTTTAGATCCTTTAAAACCAAACGTATATTGTTGCAAACTATACACCTTTGCTTATGTATAGGTAGGTATTCTAAACCCATTGGTGTGGGAATCATAGCCGCTCCAATACCGAATTCTTGAGCGTCATTAATATTTATTTGTTTATGAATAAACATTTTTCATAAATTGTATACTATTCAATTTTTATGAATGTTATTTAGCTTTATAGAAGTCTAGGAAAAGCAATAGGACTGGAAACTATGAAGGTTGCATAAAGTAACTTCAATTAGGAAACTTGAGCAACTTCAGTTAGCAAAGCAGCGAATTTGACAGTCCATTCAGGACATTTAAGGACAGAACAAAGGTGAAAAATGTTTTGACCCATCTGTTGTTACCAATTACGTGTTTACGAAAGAGCAAGAACTTGAAATTTAACAATATGTTTTGTTGCCTGCTTCTGAAATCAGAAGGATGAAATTTGTAATGGTTTCCACGAAGCCAACCATTACCATTTTGAATAAAAATGCTATTCCACTTGCGAAACTTCTCCAACATCAAAAGGAGACGCAATATCAATTGCAGTAACTAGCTTAACGCAAACGCCTTCTCCAAAAGCAATAGGAGACTTAACACCGGTTCTATATTGTCAATTATTGTTCCTGATATTTTCCTACGCAAAATACAGTAACAATACAAAAGGCAGTAGCATTCAGAAATTCCTACAGTAAGTTCAACGAAGAAAAAAATTAGAAGAATCAGAGGTACACAAGAGCTCAAAATAAAACAAAATATCAGGTAACTGAACTTATAAAAATCCAAATCAACAGCCAAACTGTCAATAAAAGGAAAATTTTGAGAAAAAAGATGTTTGAAAGGGCGTCAGAAGAGTATAATTATATGGATTAATCTGCTCTATATGCTAAAGCTTCTGTGATGCAGCATCGAATGAAGAACTCGGTTTAGATAAATTAACGAGATGTGATATCGTTGCATACCGTGTGCTAACTGTTCACTGCAAAAGAATAGTAGCATGGTCCTAGAGACGATATGTGTGATTATTCCGTTAATTACATTTTGGAAAAACATTTAAGCAAACATGTGTAATTACGTATAATAGAGAAAGAACCTTGGGGACATATTCTGGCGTACTGCAAGGGAACGGGAGCAGTGGCAGTGCTGACTTTTCTGGCAGATAGGAAGGAGGAAGAGAGAGTAGGTAAACTTTTAAATAAAGTGAAACAGCTCAGATCGGATAACCCGTAGGTGAATACGAGGCACGATATTATTATTATTATTATTATTATATGTTCTATTTATTTCTTTTGTGTTTTTTTCCCCTTTCAGTTTATCTTATTTCGGTGTTTAACTTTTACCTATTATATATTACTTTTTCCATTTATTTATTAATTAATTTATTTATTTAACGATATATTGTTTGTATCTAAAGGGTTAAATATTGGTTTGTGCAATTGCATGTATTTTTAATGTAATGCGAAAGCAACTTCTGTCCGTGCGAAATGGATGAGTTAGATTTGTAAAAATATACCACCACTACCGCCGCCGCTGCTACCACCACCACTCTTAACCCCATCTTACCCTACTCAGATGACAGTTACATATATTGCATTCAGAACAGTATATCCGTTTCAAATCATTCTGTCCAACGTTCAAATTCAGCCCGAAAAGCTTCCAAGCAGGTCGCTTGAAATCGCTGCGATTGTTTCTCGCATTCGATTCTTCATTCAGAGAATCTTTTACTTTTGTTTTGTACGATCATGACTTAAAAACTTCCGAAGCAAAAACTTTCGAACGTTATGGGCATGTTCGAAGTTAACCTGTGCATGTCTGTTGGGAAAACGTCAATTGAAAAATTATCTCATATCAAACGCAAAATGAAAGAATGCTCTATCCTTTTGAGAAAAAAAAAAATCTACTCACACACACATAAAGCCATCCGAAATGTCCCAGTAAACATTTATTGCAAGTAAACCGCGAATGAAACAGAGATAATAGCCTGTCGTTCATCTATAAACAGCATTCTGTAGAGATAGCCCCCCAAAATGCACTTTAAAGTAATGTTTCTGTTCTTCAGCCAATGTCCAGAAACCTGTCATTTTTCTGAAAATTATCGTTGCATTTAAGATTAGACAGTCACATTCCCCAAAGCTTATGATGGGATCCCTTAAGTATTGCCCATAGAGTTATTAGAAAGGCCCTTCCTCCGAAAGATTTAGAAAAGCCAGAAATTAGTTATATTGATATGTTTAATACATTAGTTTATAGCACTTTATATAGACCACACAATAAGAGTATAAGCTAATTAAATAAACGAATTTTTTGAATCACGTATCAGTGATTAGTATTGATACTGGCTTATAAGTAAATCAGTGATTTCAAATAAATAATTTAAAGTCTTATATAATATTGTTTTTTTAATTATTTTAATTTTTTATTATTAATTATTTATTCAGAATATACAATATAACTTTATTTGAAATGTTTTCTTACAAGAAATTAAGTAATATTTAAAGCAAAAGACATTAGAGTTTATAGTCTTGAATCACTTTAAGCATGGTTTGTTATCCGCAACTGTACCAATTTCTGAATTTTGATGCGAAGATTCGGTGATACCCCCTTTCCACGACTTCAATGTTTTTGGAAGTTCCTCCAAGCAGGAAATGAGCCATGAATCAAAACAGATGGAAATCTGTGGTCATAAGATCACGGCTATATGCTGAGTGCTCGATTCTTCCCAATTTCTGGATTTTTATCATGATTGTTCGAGATGTAAGGGATCTGACATTGTTCAATGTCGATTAACTAATGAACTAATGCTGGGTGTCTCTGTCTAAAAAGTTCTTGAAATCTTTCCAATTGTTGAGAATAGAGGTTTACATCGACAGTACACACGTTTGGAACAAACTTTCTGAGAATCACACCTTCAAAATTACACAAGGCACAGGATATTACTTTGTGGCCGAACCGATTTTGTTTAGCGATGATTTAGACAGCCTCACTGGGATCGAGCAACTGATTCGAGGCGGTAATACACCCGTTTTTCATCACACGTAACAATGGGATTTGCGACAAATATCTACTCTTTGGGCCTGTTCAGATGTCATTTCATGGATCACAGATCTACAGCTTTTGTATGAGTTTTTAAGTGTCTTGCTGTATCTATTTATAGTATCTTTTGATGGACCAAGTTGCTTTGATAGCATACGAGTACATTTTAGCGCATTTTCCAAATCTCTGCAAGTATTACCAATATTCCAAACCTTACGTATTCCTAGGTGTGATATATCTTTAGTGTTTCCTCTCCATTATTGAACCCAAGATCGGGGGTTCAAACCCGGCCAGGACCGATGGATTTTTTCGGGCGTAAAATATTAAGAATGGCTTCCTTCGGAAGGGAAGTAAAGCCGTGGGTCCCGTGTCGTACATTTACGGCACGAAAAAGAACCTCAAGCCTGAAAAGAGAGGCCTCTGAGTAAAATTTGTCGGCAGTTTGACGCTCTGAATTGAATGGGAGGGACGCTGATGTTCTAGATGTTAAAGAGCGTCCGTAATTAAAACAAATAAATCAATCCATTATTGAAACACTAGAATCATTATTTTGTTAATTACTCATTAAAGAAAACTTTTCCCTCCATTTCACACATTCTTCGAGCCATGGCAGCAGCTTCATAATCTTGTTTCGTGTAGACTCCAATCTTAAACTTTGTTACTTTCATTTTATGATTGTATATTAAATACTGACGATTGACACATGCTCAGTACATGATAGATACCATGAAATCCTGTAAATTACTTTATTAAACAAAAGAATACCATTGAAGCCTTACAAAACACGAATTTAAAAACCGACAGACAATCTAATAATAATAATTTGAAAGATGTATAATGACGAAGTCTGTTTACTTTAAGGAAAAATAATAAATAAATTAATAAACATTATAATAACATTTTATTGATTGTAATCTTTTATCCTCGTGACTCCAAAAATTAAAGTGTGGGTAAATGTAGCTTGCCTTTAAAATCCTTTAGGTCGAAGTTAAGTCTATATTGAATGAATTCAGTTTTTCTGATAAAAACAGAATGTCAACAAATCTGGGAAAGAGAAGAGTTAAAGTCGAATCCTGTACTATATATATATATATATATATATATATATATATATATATATATATATATTGGTAACACAGGCTATGGAAATTGCCACAGGTGCCCGAGGTCGTTAAGGCGCGGATTCGTCAGCGGGAGATCTGGGGTTAAAATCCCGCCAGGACCGTCCTCCCTGACAGAGGTTTTTTTTTCACATTTTCCTCAGTCCTCGTAAATGGCAAATGTCGGAGAAGTATTCTAAACTTAGGTCAGGAACGTTTAAAAAAAACTTTGCCCAATATTTCATTTCATGTATCATCAGTGTACACCACCTGTGGTGCCTCAATAGCAAAAACGGGCATTAAACACTATTAAAAAAAATTATAGAGAAAGCGATAAACCCTGGCATGATAACTAAAGGGAACTATCAACATAAAATATATTCATGGGGCTTTTTATGCACTACCAACCTTGGATAACATCAGAGCTTAACAGCAAAAGCATTGAGAAACTTATGGACAAAATATCTGCAGAGCAATAGCTTTAAGGCATACAGCATCGACTCCTGCAGTACTATTTGTTTCCATTATGAATGTCTATGTAAATATCCTTAGTGCTATTTTCCTAGCTAACGTAGTTTTTATCTTCATTATAAAAAGTAGGCGAGGCTAACGTAAAGCACTCATAAATATAAGTAAACCCAGCGATACGCCAGAAATTCATAAATGCACTTGCAGTGTATGTAGGTAGCTCTCTTGTTCATGCTCCATATTTTTGTGTTACTATTCACGTCATGTGTGTGGAGTACATTTTCTCTCAGATAACTTACTGACTTTCTCACGTACCTACTTCAAACTACGAGAGTCGTATCATAACTAATGCACACATTTTTTACTTACCGTTTATTTTTGGCATTACCTTTTTACAGTTCGGCAATAGAGTTTACTTGTTTCTCAATGCTGAGTCTCAACGCGTGGGAAGCTGTACTGTGCAATCCCCACTTCTGTTCATCTTTCGAATGGCTCGGGTAACGCGGCAGAAATCTCTTCCAGAGAAGGAAAACCAGGTCTATACATGAGGTTTTTTATTCAGCCTTGGAAATAAGTCAAAATTCGATGGACACATGTCCGGACTGTACGGCGGATGAGGCACCTCTTCTCATGCATAATCACGCAGCATATTTTTCAACGCATTCCCGGTATGAGGACGACCGTTGTCATGAGGAATATGTGGCCCAGCCTCGATCGAGCAAGTGAGGTCGGTTGGTGTTCATGTTTTGCTCAATGTTTGCATAAAGTTATTATAATGATACACTTGCTGTGACACATATTATCACGACTAAGTTGTGACTTATTGGGTAACTACTTAGGAGGGAGATGGTAGAGATAAATCCCAGCGTGCCATGCCTACTCAATTTACTATAAAGGAGACAAGGTCCCCAATCTGGATTGTGATTACAAGTGATAGCCCTGACGGGCACTTACCTTTTAAGGATCTGTTGCCGTAATGCTGAGGGTGTAGCCAGCAGGTCGCTTCCAAAGACGACAGGCTGAAGACGAAGGGGCAGACAAAGACCAGAGAGAGAAGAGACCGAACCGTAGCTCTGGTTCCCCTTATATCGTTTTACGATTGCCTAGGGGGGTCTCTGCATTGTGACATAAACTATACCAAATATGTGATTAATCTATAAGAAAGTAGTGTGTAGGTGTATGAACCTTTCCAACACTGAGTGACAGATGCAAGCTCAGTGTGTTTTGCTTGTTACAAGGCAGAGGTTAATGTCACTATAAAATATCGTGTAAGCAACCTCTGAAGTGATTGACTGCTACACTGAAATCCCTAAAGTGATCGTGTTAATGAAAGATATGAAATATAAAACAAAACGAATTTATCTTTCAAAAACGTTAATTTGCTACACATTTCAGCAGTACATGCGACAATGTGTCTGTCATATCTATCTGTCTGGTGATTAAAAGTAAATATTTGACTCTCTTCTTCAGTTTAGAACACTAAAGGACTCATTTTTTCTTCTGTAAATAATTTGTCAAAATACGGAATATTGGTGTGGAATTCTAGAGACTTCTGAAAACCCCTCACGTCACTCGACGATCATTGTAGCATTTGACACAAGTTTCACGTTTCGTTCTCTTGATTTCTTTTGCCTTTCTGGTCTTGAGCTAACAAGACCAACAGGAAAACAATTGTCGGATGAAAAACTGTCCCAAGGTCCAGTAAAATTCACTCAAATTACTGTGGGGGTTCCTATCACATAAATTTTCCATCTAAATATATGGCCTTTGATTTTTTACTGTCACAGTACTCAATATGCCTTCTGGCTCTTGTTATCTACCCATACAGCGCACTATGGACAAAATGAACCTAAAGGCTTCTTTCTCGAACCTTCAACTGTACTTGGCGTAGTTCTGTCCATTGTTGCATGCACCAACCCTCCGAATTACGCATTATTTATGAAATAACCCTGGTATTTAATGGAATGACTTTAAAAATTATTAATATAATTAGTCCCCACAAAATGTGTAACTTTTATCATTATCAGGGTTTATATTTTGCACCCATTTTCATTCTTCAATATCCTTCCTCCATTATTTTTTATTCCCTCAGGTCCCTGTTTTCTGCATCCATGGCATTTCGGACTTTTCTTCTTTCTTCTTCCTATAGAAAAGAATTCTTACACCTTCCTCGGCAATCTATCCTTTGATTGTTTTGATTGTCTCACTAAAGATATGTTCGTTTAAGTTTCCTTATTAAATTATTTCTTATTTTATCTTTCAGTGAAATTTTCGTGGAACGCCGCGAAAAATCAATTTCTGGAGATAATTATTTTGTTTTAATTTTTTATTTCAAATAGGAGACTCAAATGCATATGTTATTGTGCTCACAAATACAGTTATATATGTTTGTTTTGGTTTTATACCATAAAATACTCCTTAATTTTGATATTGCTCATCTGCCTTTGTTTATTCTGCCTTTTCGTGACTTTCATGGTTAATTATTTTTACTCCTTTTCCATTTTTCAAAATTAAAGAGCGTATATTATTTTATTAAGGTAATATTCTATCCCCATTTCTGATATTCGTCCAAAAGTCTGTGTATTATTGATTCCCTGCCTTAATAGACTTTTGTTATTAACTATTGGTCATCAGCAAACGACAGTGAATATACATTCTCCTTTGTTAATTACAACCCCAATTGTGACTAATGCTTTTCCCAAACTGTTAAAAGTATATGTTAAATAAATCAGGCAATAAAAAATATCCTTGTCACAACCCTTTAATGACATAAAATCCAGAACATATTCTATTTTGTAATTTCATTTTTGTATCAGGTTTTATCATGCATACATACTTTTTATTGCAGAGATAATGTCTCTTACAATTTTATCCATGACACATTCTCGTACACTTTTCCTAACTCGACAAACAAGAGATGTAGGAGTTCTGGGAGTGCAATTCTGTTGTTAATGTATTTTTATACATTATGTATGGTGAAGCGGTTACGGGTGTTAATGGATGATTTTGTGGAAAAGAAATTTAATTTGGTTGTTTGACTATATGGAATATCAAGTTATTTTCTTCTTCACCGCTCCGATGATAGTTTCCGCTGACTTATATTTTTGCCACGGCTATTGAGACTCTGCTGCTGGATACTTTTATAGTTCTGTGAGTATATGGGAAGGAGTATTGGAGATTGATAAGATTTCTCGTTATAGGAGATGAAACACAAAATATTATTCATAGTCTATTCTATTATAATACACCGCCTTATTTCTTTGTATTTACGTGCAACTTTCGCACTAACTATGGCGAACACTATGATGTTAACGCGCTTTAATAAGTCTTTGGGCCTAAAATCTACTAAAACCAACTAATTCTGAGACGCAACTGCCTACTCCTCAGTGATCATTTTTCGCTAACGATACTCTTACTGAACTGAACTAAATTGATAATTGGACTGAATTCTCTCGGCACAGACGTAACTTGAACTAAACTGAGAATTTACCGGAGAAGCCTCTTCTTCCAACCAACTGAATACTCTCCCAGCTTGACTGCCCTTCCAACTAACCTGACTGCGGATCGCGAAATTGCCAGACTAAATAAACATGGTAGTCTGCCGGTATCACAAAGCTATCCTCAATCTTTGAAATATGTTTTTAGAAAAATCTAGAAGGTTTGCTCCCATTTTCGCATTTCTATTGGGTAATCTGCTTGCCTCCGATTCTTTTCTGCTATATTATTGATCAGATGGCTTACGTGACTTCTTGCATGTCACCCACATCTCTCATGTATTATATGGAACCGTTAGGATTTCCCTTCAAGAGGTTATCGGCATGTCTTTTCACCCCCATAGTCGTCATATTCTTTATTACGTCTTCCTTGTCTAACTAAATAATAGCAAAGCTTTCAAACAACATACAAAGAAAAATCTTTTCCACTGACGCTACTTAAGAATTTCTTTCGAAAATATCGGTTTTCCGCTTGCTTGGGCCGTCTTACAAATATTGATATAATAGTGAATTATTATTTATTTACGGACGCTCTTTAACATCTCAGGTCATCAGCGTCCCATTCAACTCATGGCGTGAAACGGCCGACAAATTTTGCTCAGAGGCCTCTCTTTCAGGCTTGAGGTTCTTTTTTGTGCCGCAAATGTACGACACGGGACCCACGGCTTTACTTCCCTTCCGAAGGAATTGATATAATAGGCAACAAAAATTCCCAGGTCAGATTTTATGGCTGGAGTAACTTTCTGCACTGACAAGAAAATAACATTACAAACAATAATCCAACACTTCCACAGGAAATAGAAATGAAACTACACCCGTGCTTAAAATAAGGAAGTTACATAAAATTACTTAATAAATAATTCTAATTAAATTTGGGAGTGGAGCTCATAAATATTGTGTCAATGATGAATAGTTAATTGTCTTACTGTAATAATATTAGTGCTATGATTAAATAGCTACAAACTCTCCTTCTAAATTATATTAAGACATGCCAGCAAATTTTGAAGAAAAGTTCATAACAGAGAATCTAGCGTGAAAGGGAGTGATTATTGTGCATATATTAGACGAAACAGCCGTTTCAGACCATGGAGTATATAATATTTTATCTAATGAATTAGAGATTAAAAGATTGACCGCAAGCTAGATACTCAATGTTAATGGAGAAGAAACGGTTAAGAATAAACATTTTGTAGAACACTTAAAAAATTTTGTGCAGTCATACAGAACTTTCTCGATATATTAGTAGCTATGGTTCCTCCATTATGATCCTGAATTCATACACACTAGATAGGCCTCAAATGTCAAGTACTAGTCATAAGAAACGTTTAAAGAGTTACATTCTCCATTTAACTGCTTAAGTACTAGGTTGGGAATGTACCGCATATTCCTACCTACCGCGACTGTGTGTATACATAAGTACAGTCAGCATAAATATGTCCTGACATGTCAAAGAAGTCAGAAGACATGCTGAATGTGGTAGAAAAGTAGGCATTTTTTCACTAATGCTGAAAAAGCCGACACGATCCTAGTATATGGAGAATACAGAAAGATTGCCGTAATTTCTTGTACTGTGCATGTTTAGGTATTCTGGATAAACTGCAGCATGCTCTTGATAAGTTTCTTAAATTGCAGACAAAGTGCAACAGGCATGTATTGCTTTTGCATAATAATCAGGACAATGTATTGTTTTCCCTCATGACACTGAGAATTCTCTAATATGGATGTAAAAGTTAGTTTTTTGAAACGAACCCGGTACCTAACATTTAAATAAAATAAAAGCCGGAGAAATCCGACTTTTAGAAGTAGGAAATTACCTGAAATTCATCATTTAAAATTTGCTCTAGCAGAACCAATACTTGCTTTTTTCACAACAAAATTAAATATATACCATTTAAATAAAATGAGTTTCTGAAATTTAGGGAAATCCGACTATTAAGAAAGGACATATCTGAAAAGCGAAATTTAAAAAAAAATGTTCTAACGTTTAATTTTCTCTCAATTCTTTGAAAATAAAAGAATAAAATTAACTCAACATATAAACTGTATTTATAACGATGCATATGTTTTGCATTTAATAATAGCATTGTTATGCAGATAGAAACTGTTAAATATTAATCCAATGTGTGTGAGAATTATATTTGTATGTATAAGTGCTCTGCAATAACTTTCAGAAAATGTTTGCATTACTCGTTTTTATAACAAAAAAAAAAAAATCTAAGCCACTGAAAATCGATGGAACATTCGATTGTTTATTGTGTATATTTGCTCAGTACATTGTAACATGTTTTAGTTTTATTGACATATAAACTATTACTTCTTCTTAAATACACAAGGTTTCTTCTGTTATTTTTCCTATTTTTGTGAATGTAAAGGTGATAAACATTGTTATATACAAAAATAAGCACACAGTATGGTTTGTCTATCAGTGGTCATATATCTGCTTAAATTAATATTATACCGTTAATTTTTGTGGTTTAATCTCAATAATAAGGATAAGAATAATGCTAAAAATATTATTTCTCTTTTCTAATACTTACAGATTCAATAATTCTAATTTTTGCCCTTTATTTTTGAACAATAGAGTAATTTCTCTAGCACATTTAATTTCAAGTAATTTTGAAGGAAAAATAAAACAGACAAACCTTGTTAAGTAATACATTATAGTTCAGTTTTTCTTTTATTCGTTTGCTTTAGAGTTTGTTATATTAATTAACATACAGTAATACCATAACCTATTCATAAATTAATAAGGGCATAATATTCTTTTTTAAAGTTGTTCAACTTGCTGAGGGATTCGCTTAGTTTAAGCAGCTCCTTAGTCATATGTTCTTCTTTTTAACGGTGTTTAACGCCCGTTTTAATACTGAGGCACCAGAGGTGATGGACACTAATGATACATGAAATGAAATGATATATTGGGAAAGGATTTTTTTTAAGAAAGGATACGTTCCAGGCCTAAATTTAGGGTACCTCCCCGGCATTTGCCATTTCTGAGGACTGAGGAAAACCTGGAAAAAACCTCAGTCAGGGAGAACGGTCTTGGCGGGATTCGAACCCCAAACCTCCCGCTCACGAGTCCACGCCTTAACGACCTCGGCCACCCGTGGCGGTGCCACGTATTCTGAAATCTATTAAACGTTCTATTGAGACGGTATTAGGTAATAGCTTTAGTAGCGGTTGTCAAAGGATACAAACCATCTGTCGCCAATTACACTGTATAAGGAATTTTCGGAAGTGCAGATGTTTTACATGCTTCTCCGATTTTCTAGTTATGCTGGTCGCATCTCCTCAATTTCCTTCCTTTTTCCTCCTGTGCTTGTTAGGCATTCTATCTTTCTGCGCGATGCTAAGAATTTCTTTATCCCGCCATACTTGCAGCGTTTCTATCTGCTTTTGAGTAAAAGGCCTTGCTAGAGCCCCGCTAAAGGATATTACAGCTGCAAAATAAAAATAATATTTCTGCAGAGAGAGTTGTACGTATTCGTGCAGCTGAACTTTTATTGTGTAACACATGAAAGGCTTCTTTTAGAATTTCAGGGGCAATATAACAGGAACAAAGCAAGAAGGGTGTGTTTCTAAAGTATGTTTTTATTACATTCTTATGTGATTATACACAGTTTTCTCTCATATATCTCCAAGCCTGGTAGTTGATAGCATTTTAAGTGCTGGTTTTTATAAGATTTGTAATTGTATCATTTTTAAACATCGTCACCCACAAAATTCCCTTTATTTTAAGTGGTTCTGACTGAGCGCAAGGGAGTATTGTTTTACTTGCAATAAAAATCAGCAAAATACAAGGGAATGAACGGCAAATACATGTTATTTCCTCTTGATATAGAACCGACTGAGAAGCTTATGAGAATTATACGACCGCTAGTTGCAAGTTTCATGTACCGTGGCCTGTAGCTAATGCAACTAAATTAAGCATATTGTGACGGTTTTTATGAAATATAAACACGGGCGACATGTTCATTAAGGAGAGTATGAAAGGCCTATCCTTGTAATGTTAAATTTCCAACTTCAGTTTCCATTTTATCAAGGAATATTAAAGCTAATGTACATGGAGTATTGCTTGGCGGCAATTGGCCCCTCTTCACATAGTTCTCTTGCAGGTAGTAGAGGAACCTTCAGAAATTAAACTTTTACAGCATACAGGTGTACATAATTAAATTTTCTGATCTATTTTTACTAATACACCACGTTTTTGAAGCAAATAATATTTTTTTTCAATTGTTTGCTTTTTCTATTTTTCCCGACATTTTATTTTTTTACACTGCCACATTTTGTCCTAGCTCTACCATAATAAATCCACATCATCACGATAATGTCACGAATAAGGAGTTAAAGTTTCAAAGTGATAGCTTAAACAGATTTACAAAAGGGATACTTCTGCAAAAATTTTGTAGCTTTTCAATAATTGCAGCAAAAAATATTTTTTACAGAAAAGCTAACTTTGTGTGAGGCCAGGTAAAACTATGCAAAAACTGTAAAACCTCAAAGGACGATGTCATGGAAACAAACGCTGCGAATTTATGAAATACAACTTTTTCTGTCAATCAAGTCAAGCCTCAGCCTTCTATAGCATTGTGACTGGACAAGTGTTCGCGAAATAAAATAAAAAAGGCTTCTGCGGTGACGCAATTAAAATTATTAAAAAGACTTATAACCAAAGAGTATTAATGAAAATCATATAAAATAAACAGAAATTTCCATATATTAAAATGATACAAAAACAAAAATATGATTTTTGGACCCCTTCTTCACTTAAGGCTGGAAGTCCAATCGTGCCCAAAATAAGTGAATTGTATCACACGTGTTAATTTTATGAACGAATTGACGTGGTATTTTATAACTAGTACTTCAATAGTACAGTCGAAGGCTTAGCCTGTTTTGCACAATTGTAGTAGTGATTTTTCACTTCCTTGTCAGAGAGAGGTTAAATGGGGGTCCCATAAATGGATTTATCATTACTGTCGTAGGCTATTCTTGAATTCAGATGATTGCTTATCACAATTACCAACTTTACAGCAATAAGTTGCCAGAAAGTAACCAAATATCACATAAAATGAAGTAAATTAAGCAATTTAATCGATAAATACACAATGTATTGCTTAGAAATTTAGTTACGTGTAAATAAACGACCATTTTTCTAATATAATCAACCTTATATTTCAGGAGTAATATAAAGAACTCTCATATGAAATTACCTTTAGCCTATGACCTCTTCGCCCATTCTTTGAGTATTTTCTGTTCTCATTACACTTGGAGTGCTCTCTAAAAGAAACCGTTAACTGCAGGTTCTACAGCAAACTAACAAATAAAAGTTTGGCTAATACGTCAAACTCCTAAACACTTGCAATCTTTAATCACCTAGCAATATTTATGTCATATTATTAAAATTTTGTTTTTATTAATAGTATTATCGTTATTAACTGAAAGCACGTTAAATACTAAACATGTTCCTTGTTTATTTAAATAGTTAACTTTTACATTACCAATTCCATGCAACTATAACACAAGGTTTTTTTTTTTTTTTTTTTTTTTTTTTTTTTTTTTTTTTTTAAATATTAACATAGTTGTAGTGGCCAATCACAGTCCTGGTGGAGAAAACAGCAGCGTCTGTAAACCCCTATCAGAGGGCAATTTTTATGGAATCTTATGTAAAATATTTAATTAAATTCACGGGACTATGAAATACTGTCGGAAAACGTACTGTGCTTCATAGGTTTCAGTAGTTAGGGCATTCCAAGCTCTTCTCTTTGTGGCAGTTGTTGGGACATCAACTTTGAATTGTATCAGAAAAATAATCGGTAGCTAAAAAGAAAATATCGCCGCCATACTGCACAGAAAAAACGTCAGAAAGGCGACAAATGGCCACATCTGACAACATTGGATTTAGCCCAGTTGATACGCCTGCCCTCTTCTGCTATTTGTAAACATAAGGTCTAACAGAAGGTCCGGGGTGCAGACGTTATCAATTTACAATATAGTAAATTTTCGTAATATGAAATCATACACTTATTTTATTTGAATAATAAGTGCCATTTACAATTACTTATTCTTTATACAACTATTCTTAAACTCCCTTAATCGTATCGCAAGTTAGATTACACGGGACCACTGACCGATAAATAGGTTGGGAATTATTTATTTAATCTACATAAAGGTCAATTGCAGTAGAATGGCGAAACATCTTATTAGGATTGTGAGAGGGTCCAGTAAAACATTTAAAAATTAATTTCAACAGTGATTAATGTGTTTGTACAGAAAAGGACCGAAGAATTGAGCTGATACATAAACAGATTTAAAACTGAGTCATGGAATACGAACTTTTTATTAATATTGCATGTAACTTTATTTAATTACATTTACATTATTTCAGTCACAGTGCCATAAATTTTAGCATGGAAAATATTTATAATTATATTACGGACCTATTTTCGTCGTATATTTAGCTTAAATTACAATTTACATTAATTTCTACATCCCATGTCTGAACCTACCCTACACAATATATTCGCACTTAACCTCTGACTATAATCATTTATATAGGTCATTTATTTAAAAAATTGCTAGCCTCAATATCTACCCATTTTACAAAGAATTAACTGGAACAAAAAACACATCAGTTAACCCGTACAGGAGGAAGCTTAAAACAAACGTTTAAACTTAATATTTCACCCTCTCATCCCCAGCAACTCACACTTTGAAATTTCAAAGACATCTCTAACTTAAGATTTTAAATTTTAAAGAGAGCTCAGTTGTTAGCTGAATAGTTCTGAAATAGGGTGCATTACTGTTTGCAATTCAAGTGCCAGACAACAAAATGTATAACAGTTGAATCCTCTTTAAAATTTAAGTATCATAAGGCAGGGTAGTGATTTGAAATTTCAAAGGGGATGAAGTTGGTGAAACCCCTTCGTCAGAATTGCAATTGCTATGTTTTTCGTTTACATTATTTTTTTAATTATTTATTAAATGTGTAAAATTAAAAGTTACCAGACTGTCCTGTTTATAGGGAAAAACTGTAATTGGATTATGTAGAAAATGTTTTCTAATTAAAGTTGGAATTTGCAGAATCTTTGTTCGTATTGTGTTGCAACTTGCTAAGCCTATAAATGAGTCACAGGAAACCCTATTTGCCAAAGGAATATAAAGCTAAGCCTTAATACTCTGTGCATCTTGCCACAATGTCTGTTGATTCGTAACAATGGTGACCTTGCTAGCTAAGCATCCAGGCCTTTTTCGAGCGGGATAACAAATGCTGCGCGAGTGACCGATGCTTGTATTGATTACTTAGTATGCAACTTAAAAAGCGAGTTGAATTTTTATAAATTTGAAGAGGTGTTTATAACATGCCGTTTCTCCATAAAAATATTATACAATATTAGCATAACCAATTATATATATTATTACAATTAATATGTACAATTTATGTGTTTTGATATTAGTAATTAAGTTATTTCATGGGTAGTGAGAAGGGAAAAAAATTGCGGACAGAAACTTTAGAAATGTTGATTGTAAATGTTTTTTTTTTTTTTTTTTTTTTTTTTTTTTTTTTTTTTTTTTTTTTTGCTGGACAAAGAAATAGATGGCCATGTACCTCTTTTGTATGTTTTTGCAAGAGGAATTTTTTTTTGAATGATTTATTTATGGACGCTCTTTAACAGCTCAGGTCATCAGCGTCCCATTCAACTCAGGGCGTGAAAGGGCCGACAACTTTTGCTCAGAGGCCTCTCTTTTAGGCTTGAGGTTCTTTTTCGTGCCGTAAATGTACTACACGGGACCCACGGCTTTACTTCCCTTCCGAAGGAAGCCATACTTAGGATTTTTACACCCCGAAAAAATCCATCGGTCCTGGCCGGGTTCGAACCCGCGATCTTGGGTTTAGGAGGCAAGTATGGTAACCACTACACCACCAGGACCGACTTTTGCAAGAGGCTTTGTGTAAGAATGGTCGCCCCTTTAAGGTTTCTGGAAAAGCTTAGGAAAACGGAACAGGTCATAAACCCCTCTATTATGTGAAATGTCATAAAGCTAAGCTTCGTGCAGATATAACAGGTTATTGGGGGTGAAATAAATCATAGAGCCCGACATAGTGGAGCCAAGGTGAAAGAACAGCTCAAATATAAGGCCTAAGGTAACATCCAATCAGGGGACTTCGGTAAAGTAAATGCACGCCGCTCGGCTAATAGTTAGAAAGTATTCAATAATAAAGTTGGAAATGGTAGAAGATGGTCTACCGACCGGATGATGGAATATTTTGTAAAAGATTGGGATTTCGAGGCCCGTGGGGACAGAGAGTAAGTTTAGCTCTCGGTCAGAGTTGAGTTATCGGAAGAGAGAAAAAGGGAGAACTCAGTTATCAGGGAATTGTAGCGGGGATAGTTATAGATAATTGGTTCGGTAATACAACTCAGTGAATTATCAACAGCGATATACCAAAACACAAACTAAGTAAGGTTCAACGTGGATTATCTATGAACCCATTAGCTTAAGATTAGCTTACTTTTCTTTACGTTTTGGTGTAAGATGCACAAAAATTTGTTAGAAGGTTAGTTTGAATAGTGCAAGCGTGATCTAAGAACCGCTCAACAGAATAAAAAGCGACTCTTAACAATGAACAGGCAACGCAAGTAAATAAATAATTTTATCTCCAGTTCTAAGACTTGTGTTCATATATTACATAATTTCCGATCCTTTTCCCCCGTTGACCTGGAAAGGTCACGAAATTCCAGCGCTCTACCGGATCTAGCTGTGGCATAGCGACACTCCGAGACAGCGGTGGGATGAAAGATGGAGAACTGCATTGAGGCTACAAATACTATGAGTATTCTGATCAATTAAAACCCATCAGTCAATTAACAAACCTTCCCCAATTTTAAGACTCATATGTTCATAAATTATCTTCTCTACGATCCTTCCTTCCTCCTTCCCCCACATAAAACTGCCGCAAAGTGGATTAAAGTTATATAAATGGTAGATTTAGCATTAATGAGTCAAATATTTATTTTGAAGATATATTTACGATTTTCATATTTTCAAAAACAGCTACAACAACATTGCAACTACCACTATTGTTACTATTGCTATTGCAATGTTTGACATAATATGTGCCCAAAATTTTCAATTTATTTCTCTGAAAAATTAATAAAATGTTGTGGCCCCTGTCAAAAAGTCAACAGTAAAATTTCGTGTTATGAAACATTCGCTTGTGATATGCCATTAAGCAGAATTTTATTGCAATACGTTATAGT
Organism: Metallyticus violacea; assembly: GCA_030762175.1. Classification (NCBI taxonomy): domain Eukaryota; kingdom Metazoa; phylum Arthropoda; class Insecta; order Mantodea; family Metallyticidae; genus Metallyticus; species Metallyticus violacea. Next base: position 54,252,207 of record CM060830.1, read on the forward strand.
GAATACTTTTTAATATTTCCCAAACAACAGTAAAAGTTTAACATGCTTAACATACTTTGAAAGTTTTACCTGATTCCTTTAGTTATAGTACTAATAATGAAGTTAATTTTCAAGGTTCTAAATTTTACAATCAAACTTTTGAAATCTTCAATTTATTCCTTCAACAGTATTTCATGTATTGACAAAATGATAACGGTGTAATATAGAGGCCTCTTAGGTCTCGGGTTAAAACCTCGCCAATATTATCTTAAACTGCTTGATGCTTCTGAGCTACTTCGTTTCGTTAAGTGCAGGCCTAAACTGAAATCTTTGTAAAATCATTCATACAGCCATGACTGGTTTGTAGAGTATGCTTCTGGTATAGCAGGTAAAAATATTTATGTTTAAAACTTAAACAATGCTTAATTAAGGACACCTGGTAGAGATTTGGACAAACATCTATTTTTGTTTTTATGCACAATATGAAACTACAGTTTTAAGATTATCTCATTACAGTTTTTTTGCGTTTGTAGCATTTAAATGAGGCTGCCACAGCCCCTTTACCACTGCTTTAAGATTTTCGTAAAAAAACTTTTATGCATAATATGAAACTACATATTTTGTCGATTACACCCATACATAATTTTTGCTTGTTTGGAGAATTTAAATTGTTTAAATGGAAATTTACATATGATCACCTTGCTGTTACATAACACACACTCTCTTATTTATTGTCATTTGCCGTTACTTGGTATTTTAACCTTTAGTTGCACCATTCTTTAAAAAAAAAAAAAAAAAGAACTATGTAAAATTGAGCTATGAATGCTTTTGTGCAAGGGCAAAACACATCTCTCTATATAGCTAGGGAAAGGTTTTAACTTATACGTGCACGAGAGTTCTGGAAAAAAAAATATATGATTTTGAAATGCATTTGCATATATTTTCAAAAATTAAAATTGTACTTTAAATTACATAGTACTTGTCTAACAATATCAAATAGCATCGTGCCAACTGATGTTAAAATCTCAGGATGCTGAGATTAATAGTTTATGGAAAAATGTACCTAAAGCAGTCAAAATGTTACAAATTAATATTTTTGGTTCACAAATGAATATTTTTGGTTCATTAACACAATTATAAAATGATAAGCTTTGATGTTAACCAATATTTAGAAACAGTTTCTAATTCATAAATAATTGGTCAAAAAGTGATAGCGTTTTAGAGAATCAGTTTATATTCTGTTGAGGTTCAACCCGAGAGTTGCCATTACGTCTTTAATAAGTGCCCTTAATATGGGGTCACATTGTCACATTCTAATTTAGTAAAGATCATACTCATATAATGACATCGAAGAACATCGACGCATGTTTACCGGAACGTTACAAGCCTCCTTTAAAATATCACTCGAGATTTTCAAGAGGCCGGAAGGAGTGATGTCAACACTCAGTTTGATGAGCGTTACACTGTAGATTTTTACGCTAAGCTTATGGTAATGGCAGAGAAGAGAAAAATATCAAAAGGAAAGGAAAGAAAAACTTGTTTGGTATCACTAGGTGACAAAGCTGGTACAACCTGTGGTGGTGTTCACGAATTAGGTGGAAGATTTTTATTATTAACTCATTTTGGATAGCTTAACAACGTTTAAGCGCAGAAGATAAGGCTCAATCTGACAGCTCAAATTCTGACCTAACGGACATTTTTGGAATGCACGAGTTAGTCAATAAATACTGAGAATTTTTCTACATACGATGCACATTAGGCAGGATCAAGATTGGTACGGTTTTTTTCGAAGTAATGCCCATTGAGTTGTATGCACTTGACCCAATATGTCTGCCAGTTCTGGAAGAGTGCTGGAAGCAGTTTTTTTACATCGTCTTCAGAACATCCCCCCCCCCCTTCTTCATGATAGCTGATCCCGCTCTTCGTTTTTTGAGACGAGGGGACAGAAAAAATGTCACACAGAACTAAATCCGGGCTATATGGAGGACGGGGCACACATTCTATTTTGTTCTGGCTAAATGTTAAGCAGCAACGTTACAAAAGCGAGGTGAGGCGTCAATCAGATGATGTAGCTCAGGGCGTTTTCGTTGGACGTGTCCGGCCAGGACGCTCAAAATAGTCACATAATACTCTCCATTAACCATTGTTTGTGGGAAAACTTCGGGGTCCACGACATCCGAAGAACGAAATTACCAAAACCTTTCCCGCCGACCGGACATTCTTGACTTTATTTGTCATTGGAGAACCAAATGATTTCCAGACTGAGCTCACCTGTTTGATTTCGGAATCGCAATGGCGAAACCAAATCTTATCACCTGTAATAATGGAATTCATATATGAATGTCTAGCCATGCTCCGCTATCAGACGCTGAGGCTTCTGAAACATGTCCACTCTTCTGTTCAGGCGTCCATCTGGTAGAGACGCGTCTCACGTGTAAGCATTGTTAAATAAACAATGATATTAAATAATTCCCAAGAGAATATTAAAAAATTAGAGCCTATGATTATAGTGATTAACATTCATCTATAAAAAAAATAAAACTATAAACAAAAACAAATCTCGATCATGCAGAATGTGAACGCACTATCATAAATCTGTAAATGTTTGTCACCCTATCCACTATTATTCCTCCACCTTCTCGAACAATGACGGCAGCTGTGTTGATCGTGGTCTCGTTCACTACAGTGGTTGAGCATCTGGAATGCCCTGTTTTGTTATCGAACCACCAAAGTGCAGTTGATTGTGACAGAACATCATCACCATATGTTTACTGTAACATCGCGTATTGTTACATACAGGATTTCTGCAGACGGAAGCAAAATTTCGTTACGAAGTGACTCGAATTGATGCAGCCTATTGGCAAACACTCGCTCTTTGCTACTAGCTTCCTATACTAAGAAGCTTGTGTGTACGCCCTTATGAAAAACAATTTCACTACGTATCTCTTACTGTGTGATGAAAAAATTGTTAATTCTTTGTTTTTATTGACTAGCCCTGGTATTAAAAATGTGATTGATTAACCAATAAAGATTGACACTACACAGTTGTACAGTAATTGGATGTTCAAGTCATTTTACGGTAATCTCTTTATGCTAAATTCAAAAATGTAATTCATTTAGTAGTATCACATGCTTTTTTGTATTACTGAGATCTAAATGAATATGAACCAATGTTGCTTAAATGATGACATCTGTTGGGTATCTCACACCCAATTGCATGTTCTCAGATCATTTGATAGGCGCTTTAATATATTTTGCTTGCTATATATAGTGTAATTATGTGTAACGAAAAAAAAAATATTACTAGAATAATCCTATTTTTTTGGTTATATTTGTAGTAAGTTTGTTGTGGAAGAGCAAGACAATATATGACATTATTTTGTGGTAAATGCTGATAAAATCATACTAAGAGATTGTCTCTTGCATTTTAAGAAAATTATGCTACTATCAGTTTATATACGATACCATATTCTAGAGTGTGGGGAAAGTGAAGAAAAAATTCCTTTTCTATAAAACGTAACACAAATATTGCTTCAGATCTTCTTCCAAACCCATTTTCATTTTGAAATTTAAATTTTTATAAATGATAATTTATAAACTTCGATATAAATTTGAGTTGTTTATCCTATTAACATTTTATTGGATATACAACTTCTTTCATTAATATCACTATATATCAAACGTATGAACTACACATTAAGGGTGTTTACAGGGTTATATGAGTTTTGCAACTGAATTTAGCACAATATTTTTATAGCCAAATTTTATTTTTATTGAATTCCTTTCATTTCATCAGTAGTATCAATTATGCCTAATATTAGTATTTAGATTGGTCGAATTTTAAATGAAAATATTCTGATTTTTCAACTTCTTTCATCTGCTGTTTAAAACAGAAGGAGTTATTTCAAAACAAGAAAATCATACGTTTGCTAGAAGTTACTGCAATGCACAAGTAGAGAAGAACAGTGTGGTGGAAAAAAATCAATATACAGAAGTTGATTTTAATCCAATGTGCACAAGCAATAACGTTAACAATAATAAGCCGACATTATCATTTTGACGACCAAGAGTCTCTCCATTCTTGTTTAATCGCATTGTATTAGTAAGCAAAGCTCGGAATAGGACAGACGGATGGCGCTGCTGTACCCCACGTTAACGCTGAAAACAAGAATCGAAGTGTACAGTGCGCCTTGAGTGTAAACTGGAGCACGACCTGAAAGTTTATCATTTGGAATAGGGAAAACAAATATAATACACAAAGTTAGAATATAAACAAACTTTTTATTCTCCCTCTAGTGGTGTTTCTTCATCAATTCAAGATTAGCTGCTCGTTTTTCAGCAAGTTGTGTCTTATTTAAATGTTTTTTCTTACATTTTTAAACGAAAGCTCTAAATATTTAATTATTTTTCCCAAAATTTTGTTTTAATCTATGAAGTTGACCTTCTTTTTGCAAAATGAATACAAGTTTCCAAATGTTGGAATTTTTTTATTTATTCATTAACAATTATGGAACTGCCTTATAATATGCCTGTTTATATTACCCTTTTCATTTTACGAGGTTGCTCAATAAAGAATGACCTACTTTTACGGGCATAATTTCTCGTCATAACATTTGTCTTAAAACATAATGCTAGATTAATACGTAATATACGCGTGATACACAATTATTTGCTTCAATTCCGGTCCCCACCTGTGAGAGGTGCGCAAGTTGAAACATATCCAGCTCCACCTACACCAAAATAATATGCTGCATTGAATTTCTGCTTTCATTTCAACAAGTTTTCAGTTGAGGCCAATGCAATGTTATAGAAGACCTATGTGGAGTTGTCCTTCCTTCATCTCGAAGGGGGTTGAAAATGTTTAAAGAGGGCGAGGCAATAAGTTTTAAAGGAAGGTGCACCCGAGACTCCAGTTTGTGTCCATTTAAACCGCTGCTATCATTGTGAAAGAGAGAAAGGTCGAATAATATAAGAACACTTTCAGAAATACTAAAACTTTCACTCACAAAAGCAGCAAATCGGACGTGTTTGTGTACGGTGGGTTTGATTGCCGTTCAAGGTGATTATAGGAAGATGCGCATTTCTTCCAAAGCTAATGAAGTCATTTAGATCTTAGAGCAAACAGGAAAGCTGTTCGTTGAAATCTCATCATCACGAACATCGAAAAGCAAAAGTGGTTGCTTCTGCTGGATTATATATATTCAACGAATGGGTTACCAGCAAGTCGTACCTACACACGTAACTGTAATTCGGTAATACTTTACCTGAAAACTCTGTAAGCCAGGTAACACACGCCTGGTTACAAAAGGCCACATTTCCGTGCAGAAACTGTATTGTGCACGGCCGACATCGTAAATGTTACTGAATATCTCACAAAAAGCAATGTGAAGTATACCCCTCATCAGCCCTATAGCCCATTTTCAGCTCCATGTAGCTTTTTCCTTTTCACCAAATTGAAGAAACTCTTTCGAGACTTTCATCAGAAGCAATCAGTAGTGAAGGCTGAGAAGGCGATTCTGAACGATCTTTCAAAAAAAGGTTTCTGTGAAGACTAACAGAAAGCTGGGGCAAGTGTAGTGCATTTAGCTGAAGCTACTTGAGAAAGGTCAAAATTACGAATGAATCTTATTGGAAGCTGGACTGGAATTCTATTTCATGACCCTTTTTCTCTTAGCTTACGTTTTGTGTCATTGCCGCGACATATTCTTTAACCGTTGTTAAAGATATTTATAATATCGTTCCTAGTCTTCACGAAACTTAATTAATTCGTAAATGACTTGCCTAGCATGGGTATAAAGCTACTGTCTTTCATTCTGCAACATGGTGACCGAATTAAAGACTGTCACGCAGTAAGTGGTTACATGGTTTAAGAAATGACTTAGAAGGGCGTCAAGTGCCGTAGTTTGCAATAACGCCGTTCCTCTTCCAAACTGACTAATGTAAGTGACTAAGTAGTAACGAGAATTATATGTGTGCATGATTCAATGCAACAGCAGTACAAGCCTTACTTACATGTTATGTAATGTTTACAGTAATTCGATATTTACATTTTACCATTCATTGATGGTAAAAATTATCAATGAAGTTGATGAAGTTGATTAATGTTGGCATTTTCAGCTGTTTTGAATGTATAGTTCATTCTTGACAGTCGAAAAAGTTACATTGTTTTGGTGTGCTCGGCGATTTTTTGCTTTCGAAAAAGATAGATCAAAGAATTTGTATTAAATTTTGCATGAAAAATGGAATATAGTGCAACAAAGTATTCGAAATATTGACTGTGGCTTACGAGTGGTACAGACGTTTCAAAGAGGGCCGTGAAGATGTTGAAAATGACTACCGCCCTGGACCTCCTAGTGTACCGACAACGTCGAAGAAGTTAACGATTCTGGAAATTCGCCGAATCACTATCGGAGAGGTTGCTGATGATGTCGGTATATAATTTGGTTCATGCCAAGCAATTTTTTCGGATGTTTTTGGCATGAAACATGTGGCAGAAAAGTTTTTTGTTCCGAGATTGCTGAATTTCGAGCAAAAACGGCGTCGCATAGATGTCGCTCAGGAATTGCTGAATGAAGTCACCAACAATCCAGAAGTTCTTGAAAAGGTCATAACCGGTGACTACACATGGGTATATGGGTATGAGTCGAAACCAAGGCTTAATCGTCCCAATAGAAGCTACCTGAAGAGCCAAGGCCGAAAAAAAAAAGTCCACAAGTTCGATCAAATGTGAAGGTTATTCTTTCTGTTTTCTTCGATTTCAATGGCATAGTGCATCATGAGTTCCTGCCATATAGCCCTACGGTCAATAAGGAATACTACCTGGAAGTAATGCGCCGTTTGCGTGATGCAATCCGGCGAAATCGACCAGATTTGTGGCAAAACCACTCGTGGAAATTGCATCACGACAATGCTCCTGCTCACACCTCGCTACTTGTTCGTGATTTTTGACCAAAAAAAAAAAAACCGTAATCCACCATAACCGCCGGACATGGCCCCCTGCAACTTCTTTCTATTCCCGAGGCAGAAGAAAACCATGAAAGGATGACGTTTTGCCACTATTGATGAGGTTAAAAAAAGTCGCTGAAGGAGCTGAAGGGTATACCAAAAAGTGAGTTCCAGAAGTGCTTCCAAGATTGGAAAACGCGCTGGCACAAATGTATTATATCCGGAGGGGATTACTTTGAGGAGACGGAATTGATGTTGATGATTAATTAAAGATTCTGTAAGAAGAACGAATATTGCCATTATTTTTTATTACACCTCGTATACTAATTCAAGTAGTGAGTACTGGATTGGATTATTTGCGACAGAGGACCATACCGCGGTACTTCAGCATTGCTCACGTTTGGCTGTTTGTGCCTACATTCTCATTGGATCATCTCCGGAGTGTGAGGAAGACACCGGTCTGTCAGGAACCATGGATGATGTCTCCGACTCAAGGAGTTCCAGCCCCCTAGAAGGTTCGCTTCTATATCTAACTCCGAAGCAGAATGGATGTCTGTGCTGTACTGGTCATACGAATGCTCATGTGTACAACGTTCATCTCATGTTCTCTATTAGCCTTTAATAGAAAAGATACCACATTGTTAGCTCTGAGGTAATCGCTGCTAATGCGTCTGAATAAAGGGAAACTCTTTTGAAATGTAGGATTGATTTGTAATGAAAAACACCTTTATTTTTGCTACGGAGGGTAATATAACGCTGTTAATAACACTGGTATTTTCACTAGTGGAAGAAGTAAAACAGGTAAAACTCTACACTAATATCCTTTCCTTTCTGTTGCAGTTTACATTGAAGACTCGGTAATGAATTCCTCAGTCACTGACTGTAAGTATTGACAGTTATTTACGCACTTAATTTTTCAGATGAAGTGCTTAGGAATTTCCGACTTTAGGAGTTTAACTAAAAGGGTTTGTCTTGGTTCCGTCTCTTATTCCACAGAAGTTTGCAAAAGTTGTTTTCCACTTCAATTCCTCTCATCAGGGGCGGAGACGCATGACTGAACTTAGGGAAAGCAAAGAACAGTAGAGAAACACAAAAGGGGGGAAAATTCTACTGATCTCTATTAACAACCAGAGTTATTTTACTTCATAAAAGGGAAAGAAATAAGGTGATCCACGCAAACCGATTTATGGATACAGGACAAAACCAAAACTGACTTTGCAATTTGCAATATCGATCTTAGTTGACTGATGTTATTGTTTTCCCATTTTACAAACATTCAGTTTACTTCGACTATTCCTTGAGAATCCCAAAAAGCAGTGGTATCACCGTAGCAGGAGACAAAATGGTCAGTACTTTCACCAATCGTGTTCTTTAGCTTAAACTACTGCTTCGAGTCATATTTTTGACAACTATGTAATGCAATGCATCTGTCCCAGCGTTTTTGTCAATCTAAAACCACGCTGGAAACCATTTTTGACAGGCTCTTCAGAATCGCCTCCGCTGTCTTCATCAGTGCTTCTGATGATGAAAAATGTGGAAGGTTTTCTTCAATTATGAGAAAATTAGAGAGGGTGTGGACATGTTCCACATTGATATTTGTGATATATTCAGAAACAACACTTGAGATTGCAGCTAGGCGTTATAGTGCTCCAACAACCAACTTCCAAAAGAGTTTTCAGGTGTAGTTTTGCCCAGTTGCGTGTGCAGGTGCGACATGCTGATAAACCATTCCTTGAAATTGGAAATATAATATGACCATAGCTTTCCCAGCAAAAGCAGCCACTTTTTTTTGGGGGGGGGGGTGATCACACAGAGCTTCTCTGTTTGCTCTCAGTGATGTAGCCATGTTCCATTTTCAGAAATTATCTTTGAAACCCTCTTTTTGCAACCTACACGCCAATGTCCTTTTGTTCAGGAATCAGCTGTCAACCCCCGTGTATGAACACATATTATGTGCAACTTTTCAATAATCAAGGTGGGCGAACCCTATTGGAATTTTCAATGTTGCTGAAAATATTCTTAATTTATTCGCCGATTTTCTTCCACGGTGATTGCAGCGGAGTTAATGATTTCTTCCGTTAGGCATAAACTGAAGTCTTGGCTCAACCTTCCTTTGAAAACCATTACCTAAGGCCTTTAAATATTTTAAACCATCTTCTATCTCTGCTATAGGGAGGAAAAATTCTACGAGTACACAGGTATCCTGCACGTTGCATGCGCCTCAGCTAAAGATTTGTTAAGGCGAAAGCCGAATTTCAGAGCAGCATATTATTCGTCGCTTTTCACTCCATTTTGCTTTAGGCGGAACTGAACAGGTCTCAACTTGCATACCAGGTGGGAACCAGAAGTGACAACAATGAAACTAATACCTGTGCACATTACGTATTAAATTAACTAAATGTTGTAAATTAAATTTTGCGTGAGAAAACATGATGTCTATAAAAAAATTATGATCCTGTTTATATTGAAAAGACCCGCATGACGTGTATGTGACAGCCAGCTCTTTTTAATAAGATCAAGTGTATATACAAATTCTTAAGGGAAAGTGTTTTAAAGTAGGTTAATTTAATTTTACATATAACAATACTCTTTGCATATGCCAGGGTTTATGTACGTTTTGTATTCATGTTTTAGGCGTATAAGAATGAGTCTGTATTGACTTTCCGGCATACAAAAATTAATTGCTGCTTGTGATTTTTTCCTTTGGAAAATTAAAAATCCGCCCTGAAATTGTTTGCCTGCGTGCTGATAGATAAAATGTGGCAACACAACCATTTTCATAGTTGAACTGCACTGTTTCTTCAAACATTGTCAATAATTTCTCTTATGGATTGTCGACACCATTTAATATATATTGAACGTTCTATGATATTGAGCTAAATTTGGTTTTAAGCTGGAGTTCTAAGGCCGGTGGTCTTTTCCCTGTGACGTCAAACCGAATTTGCACTGTTACTTTTTGTCGAACATTTGCTATTTCGACCTAACTAGGATACCATTCTTACAGTGTAAGAAAAGAGTTTAGCATTGCTTCAAAATAGACAGTTAATATACTATATTTCATACATATTTTAATCGTGTTCACTCAACTCTTCACCACTTGCCTAAACACATTAATTAATCCACGAACTTCTTTTTCCAGATTACAGCCTGCCCACAGCTGTGCCACTTAAGCCTACAGACAGACGAATCTGGGAATCATGCCTCCTTTCACGAACGGCAACGGAGAAAGCCAAGCCTATTTCCAGATACCGCGACTTCAACATATGTAGGAGGATAATTACCACTATGTCCATGTCGGCCTGATAACGTATTTGGTTAGAGCGTCGGGCTAATAACTTGGAGGTAATGGGTTCGATTCTCCCAAGGGCATTTATTTTGTTATCTTCACCATTAAAAGCGTAAGCCTTTCCCAGTTCATTATTATTTCCTTTATGTGTTACATTGTTACAGCACAGTTTCCCATTTGATTTCGTCGTATACTGAATGTGATTAAGTATTAAACAACTGCACCCCAAAAAGTTCATTTTTGGCGTATGGTTTCGGTGCGTTACGACTGTTCTACCCGGCTGTATTTGTTGCACACTACTACTTTGACTCGGTTCTCCCTTTTGCCATTCGTGAAATAGGATTCGTCTGTCTGTAAGGGCAAGTCTCAAGGGGGACGATCCTGGTGGGGGTGAAATCCAGATCACTCTGTTATGAGTCCGTGTCTTAACGACCTTGGCCTACCGTGGGGGTATTTTGTCTTTTTAAACCTTAGTCAGACAATTCGACCTACTCAGAATTCGAACCCAGGACTTCCTGATTGCTGTCCAAATGCTACCACTAGACCATGCATGCGGTCACTCTGGGAGGAACAAGATGGCGAAGCGAAAATAGTTGATTAATGCAGCTTTAGAACACGATAAATAGAAAATAAAGATACATAATATTACGTTAAAGAAATCATTGAATAATTTTGCAATTGGAAAGAGCTGCAGAGTATTGTGTGCCGTACAACGCGTATTTGTTTTTGTATGCAGGCCACATTAATTATTATTTGGGCTATGATACGAAACCCAATAGCCAACATACATTGCAAACCTTAACAACACATGCATATCATTCCCTCTTCCGTTACCTTACAGTTGTATGAACAGCAATGGAGAGGCGTTTTGCCCCTGCAAACTAACCATTCATGCGAATACATCTGCCAGTTACACATGAAATTGGTTATGTTTCTGTAACACTACATACCCTCACTGAACAATGCACTCTTTGGGGCACCTGATATTTCCATGCAAAATGGACCTATCTCAGAATATCACATTTTCCGACCCGCCAAATGTAATCTCTAGTGCGTAGAACATTATGATGTAATATCGTGTTGCACAAAAGCGTTCTTATACTACATACAGTTTATATAATATATGAAATTGAGTAAAACTTAGAACTTCTTAGAACTATTATTTTTAAATTTTGAATATTACTACTACAAAATACTAGGGCTGTTCAATAAAGAATGGTCATGCATTTTTAAAGATGCTAAAAATTAATTTTACAATATTTTGTTTGCTTTATGCGTATTGTACATGTGGTGATGGTTTCATTATTATCACTTGGGATTTCCGCTTGTTAGAGCAGTGCAAGTTGAGACATGTTCAGTTCCGCCTACAAAAAAATGGAAGTAGTAATGTGCTATTCTTAAACTCTGCTTTTATCTCAACAAATCTTCAGCCGAGTCCTTTGCAATGTTACAAGAAGCATATGAAGAACTTTTCTTCTCTATAACGCAGCTTAAAGATGGTTTTAAATGTTTCAAGAGGGGGAGGCAATAGATTTTTCGAAGGAAGATGCACACGGCACTTCACTTTGTGCTCTAAAAATTTATTATCACTACCATTGTAAAAAATTGCCACTACAAGAACGAAGTAGCAGTCGGAATAAAAGGGTCAATGTCAGTTTTGATAAATGTGGAAGGTACAATTAAAAAGTTAACCGGAAGAAGAGATCTGCTTCCTACGTGTCAATGTTCAATATACTAAATATATGGATAATAAGTATAAAAATATACCGTACTTATTTCCTTAACTCCAGATTGTTGACAGATTAATTTTAAAACTCACTTTTAATATATACCTACAAATATTTTAAGTGAAGATTAAAAGCTATGGAGTATGATTTATATTATATAGTAATAATGATAATATTTTTATCTTAAATTCTGCAAATTAAAATATTTTTGATACAAGGAACTTAACGTAAATATATCACAATTTTTTTACCACAAGAAAAAATTAGGATAGCATATTTGTTCAGATAAATAATGCAATCTTGTTGAAATATTTTAGGTACTAAAGAAATATTAATCACAAAATATACTTGAAAAACTTTTTCTGCCAAGTTTTTTTTTTTTTTTTTTTTTTTTTGTAAATGGTGAAAAAAAGGCTCTTATCCTATGTCCTCAAAGTGATTTGAAATTTTAGTTTGCTGCATATTAATTTCAAAATTATATAACGCACCTGAAGTATGCGTCTACTAAAAATATGAAATGTCTTCCACGGATTTTTTCCCGATAGTCGACATCCCTGTTCACACACACGCAAATGCCGAACAAGTATCGCAATTCTATCAGCGAAAAAATCAGGCATTTTCTGCTACAAGAACCGCTTGCACCTCCACGTGCTTCGGTAAAAGGAAGAAGGCGCAAGGTGCGAGATCCGGAGTGTATGGCAGATGCAGTAACTGTCATGAAATTTGAGGCGTCAAACTTATCTCCCATTTGTTGACCTAAGTGTGTACGATAATTATCACGGGGAAGAATTGTTTCTTTTCCAGGACGAGCTCGCAGCAATCAGCGCAAATTTGTTGCAAAGTTTCCACATAAAAGTCGGAGATGAGGATGAAGCCACGTTCATAACCTCTGTGGGCACTATGCTCTCCCCATCCCAAAGGATATTCATCAACCTTTCCCTTCGGAAATGGCAACTTTGAATTTCAATTCGTCACCAGTGACAATCACCTTAGGCCAATCTATTTCCCCTGATGTTTCATTTAAGAAGTCAGCGTTCTTTAGTCAAGTAAAACTTGGACAATATAGACTCCGCTGAAGTGAAATCCCAATTGTTGTGATAATGTCTTTCTGCATGGTATGACTGCGAATCAGCCCGCCCACTTTGTTGTGTATCTGTGGCTGTTATAGGTCGTCCACTGTGGGTTTAGTCGTGCATCTGTCGCGGCTGGATTGTCACCTTTCAAAATCCTTGTTCACTTTCTGACAGTATTACAGACAACACTAATTGTTCGGTGATAGTCCACAGGCGTATAACACTCCGTTTTGAGGAGTTCGATAACATTTCATTATTTCAGCCGCTCGTCCATAACAGTGGACATGTCACTTATTCTGCGCAAGCGTGGTTGTTGCAGATGAGTACCGTTAGGTATCAAGATATTTGATTAACCACGCATTATTTCCATACCAGTGAAAGTGTATTTCACATATTGTTGAAAATGTCGCATAGTAGACACCCTCGTAAAAGTATTCATTGATGATATTAAGAAGTTTTTGGAGGAATTTTCGTCAAATATTCATATTTGGTGTGTGTTTGCCGAAGAAAATATTTTTGTAATTATTTTCAGAATGTTGAACTCAACACTCTGCTGAATAGGATTGTAGTGAAAATATCTAACCTTTTATTATATTCCTATTATTCAAAAGGGTGAATGAGAACAGTTCGTATTATAGGCTACAATATTTGAGAGGCGAGTATATGTAGTTTTATGACCTATTTTAAGCAAGTTTTGCAACTCAAAAGATCTGCAAGAACAAAACAAATTTTTGCGGCAACAACATGTAAGCAGAATAGATTTTTGAGTCTTCGGATAAAGGGCCATGAATCATAGGTCAAGTTATTATAACTACATTCTCATAATAATTGTCTCCATAGGCGGAACAATTGACATCTGCTGAATACTTCTCGTATAGCTACATAGGAAAGACATATGCTAGCGCAATGCAAAGGATTCGAGATGGGTCACTTTGTAACTGAAAAAGGAAACATTCCAAATCTACTTTAGTGCTGTAAAACTTTTTCTCTGCAGCAGACGTTCGAAGAGCCAGTTTTCTTAGTGCGAGTAACTTGCTTGAAAGTTTATGCCTGAAGGAGACGAGAACGTTTCTCTGCTAGTGTGTGTGAATCAAATTTATGATTATTACATCTTTATCCCTTATGGCTGATACAAGAAAATCTTCAAAACTCCCCAAAAACTTGCTTTCAAGTGACAAATTGATGCAGATTATATAGAAGGCTAAAGTTAGCGTCAAGTTTTAAAAAAAAGTTTCTCTAAATTGTACATTGGTTAATCCGTTATCAATATTAAAAAGATATTTTATATATTAATTTATAGTTATAATTTAGATGTTTAGTTAATAATAAACTGAAAGTACATGTGCATTCCTCAATGTTTATTGATTATTATAAAATGTTTAAACTGGCCTTGAAGAGGTTCAATGATTAAACAATTCCACTGTAGTGCTATTAATCAAATAAAATAATTCATGCATTATTTATCATTTCCAACTGTTTTCTAAAATAGTACAGTGTGATGCGTTTCTGAGTAGTTCTTGGAGAGAGTAAATGTATTCATGAATAAAATGTATATGGTGTCATTAAAAAAAAAAAACCTTAAAACTTTTAATTTGAAACACTTTTTCATGCCGCACCAGAAAAAAAGTTAAAAAATTATTTTGGATGAGCTGTGTGAGGTCTTGCATTATCATTTTGTAAGAGCATATCACTTGTAAGCAAACTTCGACGTTTCGAACTGATTGCAAGTTTCAAACGATTCTCAAGTAGATCACAATATGACTCAGTGTTAACATTAACATCGCGACCTTTGGACATGTAATGTTCTCTATAGTCATCTCAAATTGTCACGTATCACTTGTTCTACTGCAGCGATAATGTAAGGCAACTAAAGTGAGCTGCACTAACAGTTGACACTCCGTTCCAGCATTCTTTTTAAACTTTTAAATTTTATGTGCCACTCATAGACCTAATGAAATGACATACAGGAATCTCCGCATTGCCTTTCGTTCTTCGATGAATAAATATGTTGGTTCATCGTTCTCCCTACCGAAAAAACAATTGCTTGCTGCTCTACGCTCGTGTTGTTTCCAAGGGGCTGCCATTTTGTTATAGTTTCGTCATATTTCCGAAGATGCCGCGCTCTTGTTTCTCCACCAGAAGGGTATAGATATCGTTATTGATGTGTATTATTATTATTATTATTATTATTATTATTATTATTATTATTATTATTATTATGTCGAATATCATGCAAATTATAGGAACAAATTAAAAACGAATTAAATTCATTTGGACAATATGTTGGCTCAAAATCTTCGCATTTTTTTTCATGTGCGCAAAAAAATGTAACTAATATTGGAAAGGGTGGAATATCGTAGAACCATTGAACAAAATTACTTTTTCTTGTTTTAAATTGGTCCTTTGGTCGCTTTAAATCAGTTTAATTTTTTTCTCAATTTGTATGAAAGCAAACAAAGGGGTGGAAAGCGATGGAACTTGGACGTTCAAGGTTGTCATTTTGAGGAAATACCTAAATATTCGTATTGTGTGTTGAAGCAAATCTAACTGCTTGCACAGAAAAACCTGCCGGAGTTTGTAACAAATATTCATCTTGAATTTCAGTTTAGAAGATTCTACTATTACATAGTACTTGTAATTAAAATAACATTTAACTTTAAAACTCCGAGAATATGAAGAAAAATAACGCTTTTACGAAAAATTACTTTAAGAAATTAAAAAAAAATATTGCCTTTAAGACACAATATAAACCTCTAATTGTTCCTCTGAAAACTGTTATATTAATACAGGCTGTTAAGATTGAAACAAATAAAAGTAACGGCTGTGACTGTTAAATGAAAAGTAAAGATATATGTTTTATGCATATGTTGTGCCACAGAAGCATAAACGGAATGTGGCTTGCGGGTGATGCTGACAACAGAGTTGACCTCTGCCGTGCTACAAGCGAATAACAGATGTCAATGTTGTACTTTCAGCAAAATAGAAGGCAACTGTCACACACGACATTTCATTAACCGCACCAGACATTAATTTTAGGCAAATCACGTTCAGTTTAAACACAACGCGCACATTTTCGCTTCTAATTATATTTATTGACTTTTTATGTGGAAGGTTGACAAGCCTGAGAAACACTTATTCTCTAATTACAAGTTTGTCCTCAATTATGTCTAAGATACAGCATAAACCAACCTTTTATGTTTATCATCGGACTTGATATGCATGTTGGAAGCGTTGTGGGTTTTGGATTATTGTCGGGATCTCCGACGATGGGGGTCAAGTTCTGGATGTCTTTAGATGCTGCTTGGGCGTATCAGGTGACCTCGACTTTCTCAGGCTACCTACATTTCAGGAAAATTTCGCCCGTCTTCATACAACGGGAGGGGACAGGAAATTCGTTCACAACATGAACATACAAAGGTATGCGGTACGTCAAGTGTATTTATTGACCTAATTCTAGGCTACAAAGAAGCTATTGTTCGTATAGGGAAATGAATGGCCCCTAATCCTTGGACTGACAATTAATTGACTCTACGCGCCGGCAAGCTAGGTATTTATGATGGCCGCGAACTTCCAGGGTTTGTCAATAATCACTTAAATCACCTGATTCACAAGGTGCGACACAGTTTGCAGTATTGATTTATCGAACGAGTATCTCGTAGGAATAATGCTTGCAATCAATTATCACTTGGTTGTTGATTCAACCTTAGTATCACGTGGCTATGCATTCCTCTTGCATGATATAAATATTACGCTCCTGCTGCCTGACTACAATATCCTCCACTTTACTATGAGTCACTCAATGTCTCTACATGACTAGAAAGAATGCATGTCCAAGAAGAGTGTCGAAACTGGGTGAATCCAAGCAAAAACAATATTTTAGCTTGGAGGTCCACGTGTCAATGCCAAGCCTACAGGGTCTATATATGTAAGCCGATGGGCATCGAGAGGCTTTAAAACTTTAAAATACTCATGGCTGATTGGCCGGCGCAAATAGAACATTCTAGAAGAGCGCGAAAATTTAGCGTGCTGACGTTCAAGTAAAAAGCATACTTGACCACACTAGGGAGTACAGAAAACGGGGGAAACCCATTAGTGATGGCTTTAGACACTAGGTATTTGCCTTTCACTTCTAACCTTATATAACATAAAAAGTCTGCCAGTGTTAGATTTGCATTCATTTCCCGATTCCAATCTAAAAATCTTAACCTATCATTACTAATTACATAATTGAATAATTCGGAGAACAACGAAATTAATATTGTGTATACAAACATATCAAATATTAGATTACATTAGGGGTATCGGTAATAAAAACTGCTGCAATACTCGCATATTTTTGCGCACAACATTAGGAACCCAATTTGATTTTCTTGGACTTCATGTAAGACAGGTTCGAATGCGTTCGATTTCTTCGGAAAAGAATGTTTAGAGTACTTATCGATATCGGCAACAAGCTTCCTGTTTGCTTGAAATTTGTATACCAGACCATTATTCTCCTTTGGTCAGGAATGGAATTGTGTCTTTAAAGAGGGTATTATAGACAAAATCAGCGTTGTATATTGTTCACTGACCTTGCTTCTGCTAACCAAAGAATAAAGAAATATTTTTCTCAATGTTCTACACAGATCTATCTTTACAAAATGAACAATTTGTAATTGATTATCTATTTTGCAATCTCAATTTCCATGACGACTATTATCTGCACTACCAAATCTATGTATATTTATTTCTCTTTGGCGTATCCATTTTAAGCTATAGCACTTTCTTTTGTTAATGTTTTAAGTGAAACACCATATATATATATTGAAAATTGCCGTGCATTTCAAGTCATTTCATTTCAAGTAATACACCTATGTTATCTCATGACACGTAGACCATATCGGTTCCATCTGGCAGGAGTTTTAGGAACATGCAAAATTAGACGTTGTTTATTTCCTTTAACTTTCTATATTCGGGTAGAGGGTAGGGACTCTTTTAAGATGGCCCTACTTCAGGGAGTTGTGGCCCTGCCCACGCAATGCATCAGGTTTCCCTGTCCCGAGGGGTTAGTATCTGGAGAGGAACCCTTGCCCAGTGTTACTGGTGAAGTCTCCAATAGTCTCCGAGGTATCAACTGAGGGACAGTGTGATTGGCGAGGAGAGCAGAGAGAGCAACTCACCCTTATGGAATTAATATACACAACAAGAGAAGTTGGGTTTGAAAATTAAAGGTGATAGTCCCAGCACAAATGACATTATCATTAATGAATTTCCACCAACAAATCTGACTGACACCCGAGAACTGTTAAATATACATAATCTAAATGAAAAATTAATGAAAATAAAAGTACGTACAATAAAATTAATTGCTGCCGGCATATATTTAGGATCAAAGGGGAGCGGATACAACCTAATTTACTAAATTAAAAACCTTGCTGATATCGCCAAGTGGGAGGACGAAGAACAAAATTGAGTCATATGTTTAAATCAGCATGGAACAAGTCGACAGTCTTCTGGAAGAAGAAGAAGAAGAAGAAGAAGAAGAAGAAGAAGAAGAAGAACAAGAAGAACAAGAAGAACAAGAAGAACAAGAACAAGAAGAAGAAGTTTCTGTATGACATTTCCGTTACTGTTGGTCCTGGTGGTGTAGTGGTTACCATACTTGCCTCCTATACCCAAGATCGCGGGTTCGAACCCGGCCAGGATCGATGGATTTTTCCGGGCGTAAAAACCCTAAGTATGGCTTCCTTCGGAAGGGAAGTAAAGCCGTGGGTCCCGTGTCGTACATTTACGGGACGAAAAAGAACCTCAAGCCTGAAAGAGAGGCCTCTGAGCAAAATTTGTCGGCCGTTTCACGCCCTGAGTTGAATGGGACGCTGATGACCTGAGATGTTAAAGAGCGTACATAAATAAATCAATCAAAATTTTTTTTTTCGTTACTGAAAAACACTTTAGAACTATTTCCTTTCTACGTATAGTTATGTTATTAATATATGTTTACTTGCTCCTCTACTTCTGTGCCTTTATTAAATACAAATTCTTTTAGTTGTTTGTGATTCTGGTCCTGCGCCGATTTACATACGTAAAGTACATAATTGACAGTTAGTGAAACAAAGGCAACCATTTTCAAAGAAAAATATCTGTAGCGCGTTCTCGGTAGTCAGGTACTGACGGTTGTTAAATCAACTGTTACTTTACCTAGTCCTTACGGCGTAATAAGGGTTGCCTTTCCGGAAAATTAACGGCGATTCTGGTATACCATGCATGTATGTTTGTACATGTACTGGGTATTGCAACAGTTCTCGAGTCTCCACCCCCATACAGACGTAGTTTTGCAGCACTATGTAAACGATAATAAGGATATAACATTTTGTATCGTATTTACTGTGTAATTTATATGCAATAACTCATAAAATAGCTAAAAGAAGTTTGTATGAATAAGTGGTTTGGTTGTACTAAACTGTGCTTTCTGGTGCTCTCGTAACTTGCCGGAGGTTGGATATTACCAGAGAACAAGTGGATATCTGCCGTAGAAAGGCTGGGACAACAAGCTATTGCATTCACTCCTTGCGACAAAATCTCTTATGCACTTATAAAATCCAAGAGAGCGAATAACCTCAAGAAGTACTTGAAGGTTTGCCTCAAATGCAGCTAATAGTGAGAGACTGCCTTCTAAATTTTAACATTAACGCTGGAGGAACATCCCCTGCAAAAGTCCTTCGGGCCAAAAATTCAGTTATTCACTTAAGATTTAGCACTTCCTTCACTCAAGATTCAGCTCTGCGTTCGTTCAGTTATCCAGTTTGACATGCAACTCTTAATCTTCAGACAGTTCTTAGATTCATACAAGCGATTCTCATGCCGTATTCTCTCAGATTTGCGTTTAGGCAAGCGCTCAGCAAGTACTTTCAGAGATTTTCACTAAACTCTTCAGCGATAGTCACAGAGCACTAAGTGAGCCTCGTCGCCTGAGGCAAGCGCCCTAGAAGGGAGGATGAAAATTCTTGACAAAATAAATTCAGTAACGCTCGTGTAATAATTTGCAGTTTCCCTTCCTTTCCTTGTCCCATGACTAAGGGGTTCATGAAACGGCAAATTCGGGCTCCTGAGTAAATCGTATGTCGAGAAGTGAAGGCAACGATTGATCATTACATCAAGAATCAACAAGGGGAGGTTTCGCGGCTGGCAGTGTTTAATTGGCATTCAATTAGCACTGGACGTCTGTCGTCCCCGCGAGCAGCGAGGTGTTATATATACTGCGTCCATGAATCATTGAATATTTTTTCAAGTTATACCCTCGTGTACTTTACAAGTACGCCTGTCATATTGGTTGCCTCTGGCAGGGATTTTGATTATTCGGGAAAAACATACTATAAGGAAGGTTGTTCCAGTAATTACATGAAAGCCGTGAAATCTTGTGGCTACAGAAAGGTTGATCCAAAAACTGCAATAATAGGTCAAGGCATATAAGTAACTATATGAAAAGGATTATTTACTATTGACATTGTTTTAATTTGGGAAGAGAGTATTCTGGGGCTCAAAATATTTATTTTAATAAAGATTGGAAGAATAAATAAATGATTTCAAATAAATAATTTGAAATCATGTAATATTATTTTTCATTATGTTAATGCTTATCTTTTGGGGATAGACAAAATTAGACGTTTTTTCCTATATTTTCTGTAATATTTGCATTACTGAATATACCACAAAACTAATATTCAATCGATGCACAGTTATTAATGCATTCCTCTACTAATATGTACCTTTATTAAATACTGGTGAATGAACAGTTAGTGAAACAAAGGGAACAATTTTCAAAGAAAATGTATATACGAAGTATACCTAGCGCATTTCCAGTAATCAGGTATTAACGGCTGCTATATCAGCTGCTCCTGTTTCGCAATCTTTACGTTGTATTTTGGGTTGCATATTCAGGAGAATTATACGGCGATTCTAGAACACCGTGTGTGTATGTGTGTATATATACGTGTTTGTGTGTTTATGTTTTACTTACTTGAAACTCAAAATATGGTTTCAGAAAACAATATGACGTGTCATACCCCTTTACTCATGAGTTATGTATGTTGTGTAACAGATCTCAGCAAAAGTTTTCTGTGGATGGCTCGCGTTTATTAGAGCTAAGACTTAAGGAAATTAATTGGCTTGTTCTGGGTAAACTTGGAACATTCAGGTCCTACATTAATTTTTTCAATTAGTTTTGTAAATGTTCCTCTGACATATCTTCGCAGGCAAAAGTCCCTTTTAACTTGACTAATTTCTTTGAAATATAAAGAAAGTTTACAGAAGGAATGGTGAGTTTGGGTTAAGCATGCCTAGATATTCTGTCTACGTACTCTGTGGGTACATTCATTTTCCCTTATCGCACAACTTTTGCACGAAATGCATTCCTCTCTGCTGGAGAGAAATGCGCCAGATACTAGAGCACATTTAGAGTCTGTCGCTTTTAGAACGCAGTCTCGAAACCTCTAAGTTTTATGACAAATCTCTCTAGAAGATTTTTCTTTCTCGTGGGGCTTGGAGCGACTTTTTGACGGTTGTTTTCCTGAGAAATATTATAAGAGATACCTTTGACTAATCACAGTCATACGGTACCAAAAAGCGGAATAATATAAACGTGATTAACTGTTATTTTATTGCAGATTATTTGCTGTCATTTGTTGACTCGTTTTGTATTTTTTGATACATTTTGTATTTTTTAATGACTCATAAAATATTCTAATCAAAAATAAGTTATAAAAAGGTTTCCCTACCTATTTAGGGTTATAATTACTATATACTCACCAATAAACAACGCCGGTCCTGATGGTATAGTGGTAATCATACTTGTCTCCTAAACCCAATATCGTGGGTTCAATCCCGGCCAGGATCAATGAGTTTTTCGGGCATAAAATCCTAAGTATCACTTCCTTCGAAAGGGAAGTAAAGCCGCGGGTACCGTGTTGTTGAATTACGGCACGAAAAAGAACCTCAAGGCTGAAAGAAGAGGACTCTGAGCAAAATTTATCGGCCGTTTCACGCCATGATTTCACTGGGACGCTGATGACCTGAGATGTTGAAGAGCGTCCGTAAATAAACCAATTCAACAATAACCATAGATAAATAATGAATTATGTTTAGGATCCGTTTTTGCTACAGAAGTACCACAGGCTATGGACACTGATGATACATGCGATGAAATTATATATTGGGAAAGGATTAATTTTTTTTTAAGGAAGGAATCGTTCCAGGCCTAAGTTTAAGATACCTCCCCGGCATTTGTCATTATGAAGACTGAGGAAAAGCTGGAAAAAACCTCAGTCAAAAAGGACGGTCCTGGCGGGACTCGAACCCCAGACCTCCCGCTCACGATTCCGCGCCTTAACGACCTCGGCCACCCGTGGCGGAATACATAAACAATTAGCTCTGTATAAACTGTTATATTGAAGTACTCAAAATATAACTAGATTTTATAATATCACTATACGGATATTAATAAGCCTACCAGAATAAAAACAATACTAATTTGATCAGTATAAATATTAGAGTAATGAAGTCTGTAGATTTCTCGTTTGTCAACGAAACGACCTGGTTCGATCCCAGTGACCGTAAGTAGTATTTGTGGCGAAGGAATTGACACCTGGGCAGAGTTTCTCCATCTTCACCTTCATCATCATTCAGCTCAAGGTAAACCGCCGATACAATAGGCTATTTTGCTGCCTTTGCCTAAATCCAAGCGCTGATCAAGCAAGCGAATTGGCATTGTAACACATATTAGAGTAATAGCGCACACGAGATTATTGTTTCATTTTCGTTGTGTGACATTTTTCACTACATGGACCACACTCAGTCTTTGCCTGTTACATGTGTCATAGTTTGTAGCTTTCCTTCTTCAGCCCACTCACGTTTTACCAAG
Organism: Metallyticus violacea; assembly: GCA_030762175.1. Taxonomy (NCBI): domain Eukaryota; kingdom Metazoa; phylum Arthropoda; class Insecta; order Mantodea; family Metallyticidae; genus Metallyticus; species Metallyticus violacea. Next base: position 54,275,112 of record CM060830.1, read on the forward strand.
GCGTCCAAATACTTGAAATCTTCTCATAGGCTGTTTATTTTTCTCGTCCTTTCTTTTAAAAGAGTTTTGCAGCTCTCCGTGCACGATTTCACTTTGACAATTATGTCGAAATCAGATGTTCCCACATAGCTTTGATTCCATACGACATGTTATATGGATGTAGCTCTTTTAAAGTACCTGAGGCTTTTTTATCACATTGCCTGGATGAAATTAGTTCATTTGTCCGGAAAAATAATTGTAGTTTCTAACATGGTTTACATGCTAGAAAAGAATATATCTGATGTAGCAGACAGGAATTTATAAAGAATCTGCAAGGTGAACTACAAATCTGCTGAATTATAGCCCCACGTCATTACGTAAGTTTGCCAATTACAGCTCCTCGAATATAACAAAAACTTTCATTTTTGTAACTGGGTACTAGAAACATTTAATACTTTTCAAATGCATTAAACTTAGTTTCACCTAAGTGGTCATGTATCATAATGGAATAGCAGGTAGGTACTTGTGTGAACTATAGTGGACAAGGTTCCTCTATTTTTCAAAATGTAGTAATGAAAGGTACATAAATATCATTTTAGAACCTTTCTGTGATGAATTAACATATGAGAAGCGTTTGGTGGGCAATTTCTATCAGGATAATGCCATCAATGACGGAATTTCGTCGCTAACCCCCCCCCCCCCAGACCTATAAGCTGTGGATTATGTCCTTCTTGTTCACGAAATCTAACAGTATGTGGTTATTTTTAGGTGAATTTAAGTTCATTAGTGTAGAAGAACTGGCGAGCGTAAATTGTACTTTCTTTATAGAAGGCTTAGAACTGGGCAACACTTCCAGGATGTAAGAAAGTTGAGGGCAGAACTCATTTACTTTATTTGTGTAGTGCCGAAGTTTAAAATTTGAAGTTGAGTGGAGCCTTGTACTTGTGAACTGAAGGTTTTAAATGTGCTTCTCTGTATTTCAGAAGTAACATTATTTGAAGATCTGATAATAATTATTTAAACTGCCTTTGGATTTATTTTTGTGGAGTGCCTACCTGCAGCATAGAAGTTTCGATTTGTAGTGGTTATACTTTGTGCAAATATCAGAAAATTGCAGTAGTGTAAATCTCCTGGGTTATCCTGAAATCCAATTCAATCCATACATTTATTTTGGAATGATCAAAGCCGGTTTAATCCCCATTAAGTAATGTTCTATCGCTAGCTTTTATCCTGTATAAAATATATAACTGTGTTGATGTTAACGCTTTTAATTCCATTATTTAATGGCAGAAGCACGCTTTGATGCCAACGTTCTGTTTAAGCCAGCTCTTCAAATTCAATGAACAGTAGTGCCGTTCTTTTTAAGCTTGTCAGTAGTGTTTCTGTTCTCAACATAACCAAGTTCGTTTGTTGCTCTGTTGTTTAGGAACTATTCGTGCAAAGAGAAATCACAAACAATAGCATTAAATGCAGAGAAAAAAGAGCAGGAGGAAAGTAGAACGAGGTAGAAGGGATTTTATGGGGATCCGTCGTGCTTTGTCCCTGTCAATAAATCTTTTAGTCATTGTAGCATGCATTACAGAACGGAAGTGTAGCAGGGGGGAAAAGTTTTTCATCAAACGAAGATGTATTACTCTGTTTTCAGTATAAAATGAAAATAAAAATGTGTGTTCCTTGTTGCAAGCTATCTTTGTTATTCTGCAGTTAGAATGGTCAAGGTGGACTGCGACAGTGTAGCTACTGTTACTCTCAGACTGCATTTTGCTTCTTAGAGAACCGTTTTTGAATATGCATCAATAATCTATTTTTAAATAAGCTGTACTTTCGTTAAGAAAATGCAATTTACATAACTATAAATTCTAAATTACCAGCAATTAAATTCATAGTAACTTGCAGTAATCTTGTAATATGTTAATCAGCTGAATAAATGACATTTAATTCCCATACATTTAACTATGAGGAGTGGCTGAGGCGGTTACCCTTGGAACTGGTATTCGGGAGGTCTCTGGCATAAATTGCTTGGGGCCCACGCATCCTTATCTTGGATTTTTTTCCGTAGTTTTCCCCGTGCACTTAGGCGAATACTGCGATGGATATTGGTTCTGTTACGGGGTGAAAATGCCAGGGCGAGGGGGATTGGCGCGGTGTTGCGGTTACTTGCGCTCTGTAAAAGTTCTGCTCGGTTTCTGATATGGAAGAGAACCTTCTGAGAGGCTCAAACTCCTTGGTTGGGGTCCCCACGGGCGTCCGGGTATTCTATTTGGAAATACGTTAGAGATCCTTTCAATGTTCATGCCTTCACCGTCCGGTGTCTCCTTCACTCCATTTCTTCCTTCCGGAGGGGCCCCCGAGGACACGCGATGCGGTCCCAGGGTCGAGAAAGGTATGATGACCAAGTGTTAGCAAACTAATTCACGCCGACAGGTTTCTGAAGTTTGGAATGGTTCGTTAATTGCAAAGTGCGTAATGGCTCCGCATAAGTTTCATTGTGTTTTGTCGGTCCTGGTGGTATAATGGGGACCATATTTGCCTTCTAAACCGAAAATTGCGGGTTCAAACCCGGCAGGGATCAATGTATTTTTCCGGGTGTAAAATACTAAGTATGAATTCTTCGGAAGGCAAGTAAAGCCGTGAGTCCAGTGTTGTACATTTACGGCACGTAAAAGAAGCTCAAACTTGAAAAAAGAAGCCTCTGACCAAAATTGTCGGCCGTTTCACGCCCTAAATTAAACGGGACGCTGATGACCCGAGATGTTAAAGAGCGTCCGTAAATAAAACCAAATCAAGGGGGGCGGGGATTATGAGTGTCAACCTATGATTCATAGGTTTTGGCAGAGTGAACCTTTATTATATTTTATACAAATTCTAATGTTAAAATTCCATTCTTTTTGTATATACCAAAATGCTCAAATTTTGAAAAATATTGGTCATAAGATATCTAGTCTCTATGATGACACGAAGAATGTCTAGTCAATGTTCGATTTACGTTGAAGTCCGCTGGGACATAAAATAGCTTTCGCAATCTAGGCACGGAAACATCAAAGATCCGGCATTTATGTGGCCTAAATCCCTCAGAAATGTCCAAAGGTGCTATTAGGGAACTTGGAGGCCCATCTCGCCCTTATCTATCGCCTTGGAAATATCTAATCTAGAGCTGTGGAGTGGGGCATCGTCTTGTTGAAACCACATGTGCTCTAACTGGAGAGGGACTACTACTCCCCCAAGTCCATGTCAGTGCTCTCCGACGATCCTGTTGCACAACAGTCCATACTAAGTCTTCACTTTCTGACCGTCTCGCTCTTATCCAATGATGCAGTGTGTTGTTTGTGAGCCACAAATGCAGTTCCCTTGAGGCCTGACGCAATGTTTTCTACAAACTCATGGTAGATAAGCCGACTCCTTTCGTGCCATTTTCAGAAGGTTCCCAATGGGAATATCAACCTACAGAAGGCGACATTCAAGGACGGGGAGGAAAAGAAATTGATATATGAACATAGCCAGTTGCGGTACGCCTTGTAGCCCAACGTAAAACACTTCATGAGCAGAAAAGGCTTATAACTAAAACTCTATTCAGTGTAGGTCGGAAGTGTCAAAATCGATAATGCACATACTGTAATTCATATTTTCCAAAAGACAGATACAAATTAGTATCTATTCATTTCAAAACTAAAGCTTGACTTGATTGTACTATAAAATACATTGGGTTTTTTTCATTTTAATAGAAAGTTTTAAGGGGAATTAAAATGCTCTGTCCCCGCCAAAGTTAATTTTAGCAGTGGATAGTGATCCATTATCTCAGGAATATTTTGACTTTGATATGGTGTAATTATGAACATTTTGTCATGTGATTGTAACATGTCATGTAATTTACAGTATGATGGTGCATTGTTTACTTTAAAATTTACATTTTTATTTTTTTAAATAATAACTGCAAATAGTGTTCTAATATTTTAATTTTAATTAACTATTACTCTGTTAAAAATAATTGGTAAGCATTTCAAGTTTCTATGCATACAAGTTTTTGATATGGGAATATATATGAAAATTATACTTTTTTGTAAATTAAAAGGTTAAAAGGAATGTCACATTTCTAGAAAAAATAGAATCTTAAAACCGTACGTCTAATACTCCTCCATTTCTTCCCTTTGATATTGATATATTTTTTTCTTTATTTCTTTATTTACCGAACAATTACAGTAAAATTTCCGCCTTAGAACAAACGTTTATAAATGTTGAACTTAGTATATAATTCATCAATTTATAAAAGAAAGCTGTGACACATAATTTAAAAAACTGTAAAAGTAATTCGAATTATCGTACTGTTAAAATATTAAAGAGGGATTTAAAGGTGTGTCAACGATTTAACGGTGAAAATGACGTGTGAAGGAATTTACTGGGTTATTATTGATCTGATATAAATTTGGGTGTTGGAAGGGAGGAAACAGATTTGTTTTCGGGTTTTCTCTCAGGGTGTGTATGGGGGATGCAGGAGAATTATTGTTGAGTACGAGGAGTTGGTCACCTCGTAGCTTCCTCTGCCGATCCTGTCTTCCTCTTCTATGCTCCAATCTTCATTCCCTTTTCCGCTTCTATTAATTACGAAGGGGAAATGTCTTTGCTGTCCTGGCTAAGGTGAGAATTCCTAGTGCATTTTGGGAGTCGTCTCAGCGCTCCTCGGGTAAAAGAATTGTAGAGATGTATCCACTCAGTTAATAGTTAATCGCTGATATATGGTTCGTTATTTAACACTCTTTTATGGGGGGAAAACTTCATACTAGGGCAACCACTGCGACAGTTAATAGGAAATCTTTCAGCATTGTTTCTTTTCCCAGTTGACACTCGCGCTCGTTCACGCGGAGGGAAAGCTCAAAACTGGCACATAATCAGCTCAACACTCATATGTGACTAGTTTCAAAATTCCAGGTAATATATGCAATGTTGAAATTTCAATTCCTGGTTCCTGATTTCTTTCAATAAAGCACAACTTAACAAGATATCGGATAAGGTCTTCCTATACTACATTGCTGAAAGAATGACCTAAGGTTCGCTCGCACACTTAACAAAAAAAAAGAAAGAAAGAAAGAAAGAAAGAAAGAAGGAAGGAAGGAAAGAAAGAAGAAAGAAAGAAAGAAAGAAAGACAGAAAAAAAATGCACACACAAACACAAAAAAAAAACAGTGCCAGTGTAGAGAATTATGAATTGTCCTTAATTCCCGGCGTTCGATCGTTTTGTTTGACTTCAGTCAGATCGTTTCATGAAGCCTCAAACATCTTGCGTCACTACAGTTTGGGGTTATGACTGCAACTCTTTCCTTTCCACTGGTCCCATGATCTGACGTCGAGTCGTGGTATCTCCGTCATTGGTGTCTTCATTTCGCTCTTTTCTCAACACCATTACTTAGAGCTTGAGTTCTCTGACCCAAACTCTGCGCAACAAACTCAATAGGAATTGTTTACATGTCCTTGAAAAAAAAACAGGGGTCGAATGCGACAAAGGCCATCGGTTCAGAAGAGAAATCTGTTTTCCCCTCGTAATCTTTAGAAAAATCCTCCAGAGTTTTATGGTTCTGGATATGGCATAAGACCATAAAACTATTACGTCTCTATACAGTTTCACAACCTCCTCGATATTTTTATGCTAAGCAACTTTACGCTTCCTCCAACAAGGAAAATATGAATATGCAACAAATGTTTAGGTCAAATACACTGTACTTATGAAAATTATAAATTGGTTCATAATATATATATATATATATATATATATATATATATATACATACATACATACATACATACTGTATAATTAAGATATTATCGCTCATAAATGCCTTGATCTTAAGGGTAGAGAAAATCCCTGTTCCTTCCAATATACTCAAAATAAAAGGGAAAATAAAAATATTAAATTGATGTGAAAATCTGAACATTTAACATACTATATAGATATTAAAACCATCTTTCTGACTCCCTTTAAACTCTTTTAATTAATAGTCTCTTGCTTGTGTAGGTATGGTGATGTTATTTTAACTTTTATGGGAATTCCCTACTCTTTTGAAATGATACACGGAGCGTTCGGAAATTATTTACATTAGTGGTTTTTGTACCTTATTTTATATGCAACATAGTTCAATACACATGAGATCTCTCAATATAGACCCCTCAACGTCAATGTATAGTTATTATCTTCTTGGTAGCTTCATTATGGTGTCGCGAAAACTTTGTTTGGGAGTACTCGTAACAGTTGCCTGAATTTCCTCCTGTTTTCCGAATTTTTTTACCTCTCGCGAGTCCTCTAATCAGAAGGAGCAACAGCAGGTGAATTTGTTGGGTGCGGCATAACAAGAAACCCCCAGCGATGCCAACTTTGCGGTCATAGTTGCTGATTGGGCCGCGCTGTTATGTTAGAGGAACACTCCTGTTGTCCACTTTCCCTTCTGCCCGTTTGCGGCTAAGCCGTGTAACGGTCTCGCAGTACACCTCGCTGTTGACGGTCGTTCCTTGAGAAAGCCGGTCCATTAGCCGTACTATGCCCAAAGAGGGTGATCATTTGATTACCCGCAGATGTAGCAGCACGAAATTTCTTGGCCGAAGCGTCCCTGGATGTTTCCATTGCATGGATTGAACTTTCTTCTCTGGTGTATAATAGGAACGCCATGACCCACCAGCTTTTCCAAAATTTCGGATATCTTCATTATGCATTTTCAGTAGCCGGTGACAGACTTCAACACTTTTGGACTTCTGTGCTTGTGTCAAGTCCGGCGGAGGTCAATATGCGCACACTCTCTTCATATTCGACCATAAATAAGTTCAAACACGACCTCAGTGTTCCTGGGAGATGGCGATGGTGCCGAAGAGCGCAGTACTCAAATTCTTGCGTGCAAATTTCCTGACGCTAGCGAACTCTACACGAGATTCTTGACCACATATTGCAGTTTGAAGCCTTCCTTCCACAAACATCATCCATTTTTGTCTACAATAGTCAATTTCCATCTTGTCAAGTCTTTCTCTACTCGAAAACAAACGAACATTGTCCTTTCACTACACATTCTGCTTACAATAGCCATCTAGTGTCTGCATGGTGTAATAGCATTAGTCCACAGCCTTACGAATTGACATGTCCATAGATTTCGCTGTGTTTGTAAAATACCGCCATTGCAAATGATTTTCTAACTCCCGTCGTACTACCCATTAAAATTGAAGGAAAACGAAAAAGGTCTGTTTAGCAACATGTAGCACATAGATAATTTTTATGGAAACTATTTGACAAAAACAGAGACAATGTTCATATACATAATCTTATTGTGATTCATACCCGCTCTATTTTGAATAAACATATTGCAAGGGAGTAACATGAACACACGTTCTCGTTGCAATTGATCATTTCTATGATGAGTCTGTAAGGACCTTGGTGAAAAAGGATAGGCTCTGGACATTTGTGGAAACTTTCATTGAACTTGGTATTGCAGCATTGATTGTTCATAAAATGTTAGTAAAGAAACAGAAAATGCAAAAGTATTTCTTGAGTACGACTTGTTTTTGAAGATCAAAGAACCTCTGCTTTCAATCAAGAATTAACATTCAAAGAGCTTTGGATGGATCAAGGAGAGAAATATTCAGAATTGATGCTACAGATGGAGTGCGCTGCAACATATTGTTGACATGGCAGGGAAGTTTATTTTAAGTGCATTGGGCCAAAAGTAACCTAGACAAATTTAGTGTGAATTAGTAACTATGCTGTCGTTACTTTTTGAATATTCTAGTGCTTATCTCTTTTAAAGTTCTTCTATAAAGCTGAAAGTATGACCCGGTCCTCTGAGAGTGAAAGAGCATTTAAAACCTCTCCTCCTATTTTAAAATTGATATTTTACTTATTCTTCCATTGACCAATGGTTGAGTCAATATAAATATAAAATAAAATGGAGTTTAATGGACATGTCCGTTGTACACCTTGGTGAACCATAGCTTTAAATTCAGAAGTTATTTGAATAACTTTCGTAAATACTGTTAATTTATTGTATAATATTTATTGGGTATTTTATTTTCCTAAATGTCTTACATATATTATGGAATAATTTTATTCCTGCTCTGTCGTTTTTTAGAGTGTTACATTCCATACAGATTTGTAACACTTGTGTCTTGAACGTGAACAAGTAATTTCACGGAATCTTGAGCAGTGGACTTAGTTACAAAACTCACTGACCATCCTTAGAGGACGAAGAAACGGGCGTAGCAGGACTTCTGCACAACAGGGAAATTCGCAACATTGGAGGATCATTTCCTGCTCGATCGTCCTGCAAATTACTTTGAACTGTTTTCGCTCTTCTGGGTCGTTGAAGATCTCGTTTGTTTCTACCCATTAGGGCTCAGGAATTTCCACTCTTAAACAACCGATAATTTTTTATTGTTCAAGCTGAAAATCTGCATTTTTCACCATATTTTCAAATTAGTTATTCTCCTATCTTCTTTAGAACAGTACTTTCTTATTCCCTGGACTGATTTGGGGATTTCGTCTTCAAATACGAATATAGACCCAAGTAAGACCAGTCATTTTCATTTCTCTGTTCAAATTCTGTTACAAGCACTGTGTTTCATGCAAGATGGTGAAATTTAGTAACTAATTAAATGGTTCTTTCAGTCGCTTTAGTTACTAGAGCTCGAGTCACTGAATAATATACACGGAGTGTAGAAAGTTACCACCAATATTAACATTATCAGAATTATTTTGCGAAGCTATTGACGAGTGAATGCAATTAGTACGTCATGATTATAGGTATGGTTAATTTCAGATAACCGTGAATTTCGATTTAGCAAGGAACAACGCATTGTAGCATATGGTGACTTTTAAGTTTAATGGGCATATCAATAGGCACAATTGTTTTTACTGGCCAGAGAGAGAATGCCACGTTATTCTTAAATAGGTTGTAAAACTGTCAATGTAGACAGTCATGTCTAGTCACAACATCATGGAAATCTACTCTTTTGACATACTGTAAGCGTGGTTATACTTCCATAGCATGGTGCCCTACTCCAGCGGTAACCAATTGTACTCCGCGAACCATTTCCTAGTACCCCTTGAAGAAATTGGAAGGTTAAAGAATAAAACACTGCATAATGGACAAAATTGGGTCACACACCTATGAACTAATGTACTCGAGGACAAACAAGACCATCGGTCGTTTTCACAAATAACTGATGTGTTCGTATAGAAAAAACGCCGAACTCTCGAGCTAACCACTTAGGTACAGCTTCCCCATGAGTGATGGAGAGTATAACGTTTATAAATAAAATGTTCATCTATTTAATAAATAGGGGAAAACACCCGTATAGGATTAGGGATGGAAATAAAATTTTGGAAGTTATTGATAGTCGGAAGAAGAAAATGTTTCATGAAATACCAATTAGGGATTAGAACCAAGATTCTCTCGGGGCAGGAGTACGTCAGCAAAACAGTCGAAAGTCATTAGGGGAGGTCAAACCACCCTAGTGCCATAGCTACCAGTTCGGCTCTCAGAGACATACTCCAAACAGGATGTAAAAAGAATTAGATGATTATGCTGGCGATGCTAATGAAAGGATTCATTATTTATATAGCTGTTAATTGTAATAAGGGAATAGTTATATTAATGTTGTTAGAGAAAGAATAAGAATGGATAGATTGGTTATATAAATAAACGTTAATTTCTCAAGGAATAAAATAAATTGAGTAAATAAAAAAAGGGCTAGATATGAATGTAGCAGGGTAAACGAAGGAATGATGTCAGCAGAGCATTTTGTGCAAAGAACTGGGAAAGAATGTTAATGATATTTAATTACTGAATCCGTAAAGAGGAGGAATAAAATAAATACATTAATGATGTTTAAATAAAATTAAGCATGTAAGAAGAAGGAATTGCACAATTATGTTGATATTGTAAAGAAAGGATAAGATATTAATGTTCTTAGAGAACGAATAGGATATCGAGTAAACAATTATGACGGAAAAGAAAAGAAAATAATCATGTAAAAATTACTTATATCAATGTTGTTCATGAAGGAGTTATATATTTGTATTAATGACGTTAAATAAAATAGGATATAAATTGCCGGCAAAGAATAGGTTATGAAAATTGATAAAGAAAAGAAAAGGAATAAAGTAACTGTATTAATGATGTTTAAATAAAATGAAGCATGTAAAGAGAAGGAATTAGAAAATTATATTGATACTGTAAGAGAAAGAATAAGATATAAAATGTTACTAAAAGGAAGAAGATATAAAGTGAATAGGGGTAACGGGAAAGGTAAATTAATCATATGAAGGGAAAAGAAATTAGTTATGTGAAAAGAAGAAATTAAATAATTACGTTAGTGCTTTTAAAGAAAGAAAAAGTAATAAATTGTTATAAAGAATCCATAAGATATGCAAATTGATATAAATGTAGCAGAGAAATGAATTATTAATTATGTAATAAGGGAGTATTAAGATAACAATGTAAATGTTGCTAGGGATAGAACAGGATAGGGACATTAATATGGATGTAATGCTATTAGAGAAGGAATTGGATAATTGTGTTAGTAAAGCTAAACGTAGAAATGAAAAGTAAAGATAAATGTGACAGGGAAAAGGAAATTAATCAGATGAAAAAAGATATTTTTACTTATATTAATGTTGTTCAAGAAGTAGTGAAATATAAAATGTAGTTAGTGAGTGGTTATAACAGGGTAATAAATTAAGAGGGTAATAAGGAAGTATGAAATAATTATGTGAATGTTCCTAGAGATAAAGCAAGATATGAAAACTAATTATAAATGTAACAGGGAGGTGTAATGGTATTAGAGAAAGAATTAGATAAGAATATTAAAATATTAAGCGGAACAATGGAAATAGAGATGATTGTGATTAGGGAAAATTTAAGAATGTAAAAAGGAGGAATGAAATAATTGTAATTGATGATGCTAAAGAGAGGATAAGATATAAAATGTTGTACAGAATGAATAAGGTATGAAATTTGATAATGTAAATAGAAGGAATTAGGTAATAATATTAAGGTTGTTAGAGTATGAATAAGATATTAAAATAGAATCGATTAAGGAAACATATAGCAATGTTAACAAGGTTAGAGTAAAATGAACGTAAAGTGTAATAACTGATGCAAATATGAACCAGTGTATGTATATGGCTAAATGGGCAACAGCTGTTTAAGCGAGTGAGGTGATTAGCAAGGGTCAATGACCAAGAACAACTGCACGTTCAAAGTGGTGTATAACTGCCCAAAATGTAAAGAAGAGGGCAGTGTGAAGTGATGAGTTCATTAAAGTAAGAGTGAAAATGTAAAGTCACCACAACCACGATGTGGCAAACAATGGGGTGTTAACTATAGAAGGTAAATATCCTAGAATAAAACTACGACGCATTGGCACCAATTTATGTTAGGCAATAAGGAGTGTTAGATATCAAGAAAAGAACATGGTGGTAATATTGACTGTATAAAATAATACAATTATGAATATTCTGCATTGCTTTAAAACATCTTAGTGTGTTGGTAATACATGTAATGTAGTTATGAAAACTCCGGGATCTCACCATCATTGATAAAATTGTGGCATTGTGAACGATATGTTTAGAACATGATTCACTAACTTATTTCAGATTTAATCTTATGTCAAACTATGAATTAATAAAGCAACCAGTAGAAGCTGTAACACCGCCGGATTAACTATTAGGCTTGTCTGAGTACCACACATATTAAGGTGCTGTATATGGATGTAAATAAATATAAAATATTCAAGTAAAGTAAATATAGCGGTGAGATTCACTTGGGGCATTACATCTAATGAAATTCTTCCACTGTAGGGAAAGTTATCCCTAGATGGGGGCATTTGGGACAGATCCTCACACCCACGCACGCCCGAAATTGAACACATTTATATAATTTAAGTAGTAATAGTTGTTAAATATTATATAACTTGTAGTAACCAGCAGGAACATTTCATGTATAATGAAAATGTATTCATGGTTACCTAGAAGATGTCTCTTTGACGATAGAGAAAAGACTGCCTTTTGTAATCTTTTGTGCCACTTTTACTGATAATGGCTAGAGCAATGGGTCTCTCTAATGTGACAAAGGTAAGTGCATGCAGGTGTCCGAACAGCAGGTCCTTTGTATCTTTAGTTGCTGAAGATGCTATAAAATTCATTAAAGGTTAGAAGGGGAACAGGTGTTGGCGATGATGTCATTACATCGAATGATCATGGGTTCGCCAATGAGGAGTCAAAGAGTTGATGGATTTAGAGTAAGCGCGTTTGGAATCAAAAGAGCTCAACACTAATATTTTAATATTTTAAAGACTCAGATGCCATGGGCGCTAGTATGTGGACCCAGTGAGTTCTTACAACCACGTGGGGGCACTTTTACTTTAGTATATAAGGGGGAACAACTTTGCAAACGATTCGGAAATCGCAATCTCAGTTCAGACAGACAACGGAGGAGAGTTCAGACAGTAGGTCGCAGTTCCAGAGACAGTCAAGGCATTTCTAGAAGGGATCTCCGGTCAGTACGGTACAGTAATTACCAGTGCTTAATCCCAGATACAACAGGGAAGTGTAGACAAGAAGCACACAGATGAAATTTCAAGCAGCGTATGTAGCTCGGGGCATTAAAGTCATAGAGGTAACGAACCAGGTGGCCGACAACAAAGAGTTGAGTGAATAAACACTTCTAGGCGTTTAATGAAGCAAATTGTCGTGTGATTGAACCTCCTATCTCCCTCCTCCCGTTACCACTACGGCACAAACGGGGGACTTGGGCCCCTGAACGACCCGGGGTACGAAGTGGGACCCCCCGAGTAAATATACAACCATTAACAAATCACATCATATCACATTAAAAACCGTTTCATGGTTATGCCTTTATAGTTTTTTTTGAGTAATGTTTAACGCCCATTTTTACTACAGAGGCATCAAAGGCGGTGACACTGATGATACATGAAATGATATGATAATATTGGGAAAGGATATTTTTTATGGAAGGAAACGTCCAAGGCCTAAGTTTAGGTACCTCCCCGGCATTTGCCAGTTATGAAGACTGAGGAAAACCTGGAAAAAAAAAAAACCCAGTCTGAGAGGACGGTCATGGCGGGGTTCGAACCTCTGATCTCCCGCTCCAATTCCGCGCCTTAACGATCTCGGCCATCCGTGGGGGTGCTTCCATAGTATGGTGCCCTACTCCAGCAGTTCCAAAACTGTGCTCCTCGAAACATCTCCTAGTGTTCCTTGAAGAAATTTGAAGAATAAAGTAATGATCTGGTGAATTTTGTGTGGCCATGATTCGAGTGTCGGTAGAATGGAATAGAAATAATTGAAGTGCCTTCGGCAGATAACAATGGAAGTCATCCCCTGGTATAATTGTGTCGATGTGTGCGCACGACTGGAACGACCTCAGGTGTTACCTAAAAAATTAAACAAAAAGTGAAGGAATGCAGCAATAGAAGCTGCGTCCTCCATGGACAACCCCTTGCTGTGCCACCTTCTCTAAAAGAAGTTTTGGACGAAAGTATGACATTAATTAATTAATTGTATTAAACCGCTGCATAAGAATACGAGAATATTCAAAGTACTGTACGTTGACATGAGGAGTTTACGTGCATCTTTACTTCTTCACACGGAAATAAGGTGGCTCTCTCGAGGCATAAGTTTGACTTGGCTCTTTGAAATGAGGGCTGAAGTCAGAACCTAGCTGCCTAATAATGACTTCGCTTTGGGAGGTAGGTTATGTTATGTTATGAACGCTGGCTAATAAAAGTGGCATATTTAGATGATATTTTTCATAAGTTAATAACTGAAGCCTCTCATTTCAAGGAAAAATAACAACAATGTCTGATGCCACCGATAAAGCGCAAGAGTTCAAAAAGAAGTTTTGGGCAAAATCAAAATCAGAACAATGGCAATATTTGCAGCTTCCCAATCGTAAAACTAGATTCTTTTTTTTTTTTTTTTTTTGAGTAGTGTTTAACGCCAGTTTTTACTGCTGAGGCACCACAGGCGGTGGACACTGATGATACATGAAATGAAATTATAAATTGGGAAAGGATTTTTTTTTTAAGGAAGGAAGCGTTCCAGGCCTATGTTTAGGGTACCTCCCCGGCATTTGCCAGTTATGAAGACTGAGGAAAACCTGGAAAAAACCCCAGTCAGGGAGGACGGTCCTGGCGGGATTCGAACCGCAGACCTCCCGCTCACGAGTCCGTGCCTTAACGACCTCGGCCACCCGTGGCGGTAAAAACTAGATTCTGATATACATGGGGATGTCATAAATGATTTTCAAGCTCACCTAATAATTTTGCTTGATAGTTTCAACAGTAATTTTCTTGAAGAACTCCATGAAAAAAAAAAAAAAAAAAAAAAAAAAATTTGGGTCGTAAAAACGTTCTCTACTGTGTCACAAAGTCAGCCTCTCGCAGCAATATGAATGTTTTATTGCTTTGATAGCAGATTCAATGACAAAAGAAAAATTTTCAAATAAGAAGACAGTATCTGAATTATGGTGTCAATTTAAAAGATGAATTTAAAGTTTTTGTCTGACAAAGATAAAACCATCCTTTTGCATTTTGCAACCATTTATTTACGTAAATCAGGATTCTCTACTTATGTAGATACTAAAACATAGCACAGATATCGTATGCGGAGCCATACACTCAGCTCCGCTGTCCCACATTCAACCAGATATAGTTATGTAAATCAATTCAGTCTTGTCTCTCTCATCAGATTAGTTCTTTTACAATCCCAAGTAACTTTTTGGTTTTACTACACTACAATTGGTTGTATGTACCAAGTATATGAGGATATATTATAGATTTAGAATAGTTGCTTTTAGTTCGTTATAAAATGTGTTACCTTATGCTTGTTTTATAATGTACGAGGGTAGATCTATTAGTTTCCGGCCTAACCATTTTCAGGCATGATAAACAAAAATCGATATTTTACTTTACAATATAGATACCGTTTATTGCAAAGTACTTCCCATCTCTTTGAATGAACATTAAAATCCCATCCCCGCAAAATAATCAGAAGTCTTGTCTGCAAAATAGCAGACTATAATAGCATAAACAGCATCCATCCATCCATCCATCACTTTTTCGTCATACTTAAATTTCCTTCCTTGAAGGTCTTCCTTGAGTTTTGGAAAGAGGAAAGAGTCACTAGGAACTAGATTTAGGCTGTAGGGTGGATGGTCGATCTCCTTGAAGCCGCATTTCTTCACAGCTTCCTTTGCAACAAGAGCTGTGTCCACAAGCGCGTTGTAGTAAAGAAGGCGCACACCCACTCAGCTTTCCTCGCCTTTTCTCTTTGATGGAAGCACGAGGTCTGTGCAATAGGTCAGCATAGTACTCCCATTTACTATGGTGTACTCCTTGAAGTCGATGAAGAGTATTTCTTCACAGTCCTAAAAGATTGCGGCCATGATCTTCTTGGTTGACTAAGTGACCTTGGCCTTTAGAGGCGGTGTTTCGCCAGGTTTACGCCACTTCATTGATTCTCTTTTGGACAAGGACCATAGTTTCATATCCGGTAACAATGGTTTGCAGAACTTCTCTTTCGTTGCCACGGCAGAGCTCAAAAAATGACTGATAACAGAGGACTCGTTTGGACTGAGGGAAGAAGTTTAGGCACCCATCTTGCACTAACCTTATTCATGTTTAAATGTTCGTGAATAATTCGAATGATTGTTGGTTTAGAAAGGCCCAAAATTTCTGCTATTTCTGTAACTATGAATCGCCGGTCTTCCATAATTTCTCCTTCCACAAGAGCGATGATTTCAGGAGTGAGCACCTCCAAGGGCTGACCTGCACGCTCTTCGTCTTCAATGCTTTCTCGACCCATTCGAAAAAGTTTGACTCATTCTTTTATAGTAGAATATGAAGGTGATGCTTCCCCATATACACCATCCAATCGCTGTTTAATTACATTTGAAGTATATCTTTATTTTGTGAAGAACTTAACAATAGCTCGATTCTCCATTTTGAACATGTCAGAATCTTCTACACCCTTCTTTATGCAACTATATCTGAACAAGTGAACACAGCAGAGCGGAAGTTACAGACACAATTATTTACTTAACCGACGCCAGATAAGGATTTTGTGAAGGCGATAATCCTTATCTGCTAGGCCGGAAGCTTATGAACATACCCTCGTATGTGGTGAAAGTAGAGCTGAAAATATTTTTATAACAAAATAAACTAATAAAACATGTTTCCCATGTCTGGAGTTCTTTACTTAATATTTACCTGTCATTCTCAAATTGTATGGTCATATCCGTGCTATATGATGAACTTTTCTACTGAAAAATGCTGCACGATTTAAAAAGTTTGGGAACCACTGGCATACAGGCACTTGGGTAGGTCGATGAGACGTTACCCAGTCGTTGAATTAGCCGCCATGGCCCTCCCGGTTAACTATAGTGTTTTACCTCTGGGATTAATGAAGCATGCTAAAACCTGCATGAAATGTTTGCAGATGTAATTCCGAATGTTTGATGTTCACACGTGCCACAAGTTTTGTCTTAGTATCACACGATGAGTAAATTGCAAGGATTCCCAATTTGATAATTGGGAATTTGATTTCTTGTCACGCTCATTGTTATTTTCGAGAGACATTATTCACTGGCATTGGTATTTCCAGTGACAGTCACATTGCAGACCTCCCCAATCCGTGGTTAACCGTCGTGGCCAAATTATTATCTTTGATGGCTGTGGACCGTCCTACGGTACATAGTAAGGAGGGAGTATGTGGAACTTTGGTATCTCGGATGGGTTCTTTCAACCGAGGAAAGAGATCGAAATCACACGGCTCATTTCTGGCGAGAAATTAACCTGACCTACAACCGAGTCAGTCCCTGCCACAGGCCAACGAGCCGTGTGGGTCTGGAGGAATTGTTGGCTAATCCGCTGATTTCTTCCGGCCTGCTCTAAGCGCCGTGACCCATCGTGAAACCTCCTTCTGATACGGTAGCGCTTGGTTGCAATACATTTCTTGTATTGACGTTACATTTTAGCCACTTGTCACTTGGATGTTTATTCAAGAGCGCTGTCCCAGGTTCTTAAACATTCTTTAGAGCACCTCGCACAACAATGGCCAATTCAATCATATATAACATTGACTTTCATTGGTTCAGTTACCAATAACCAAACCCTTTCCGGGCACGAGCATGCGCATATTTGCCTTTGGAATGTGTTTCCACTACTTTATTTGCAGCCCAAATATTTTTTGTATTCCAAACCACGGTTTCAGCAGAGAAAGAGAGAAATTCCCTCACAGTATCCTTATGCCATTCTTGGATCTTTAGAGTCGCCAAATAATGTCTATGCTGAATACCTAGGGGTTTTTTTTTTGTCTTATACCAGTCAATAAATCACGAAGGCTAAGGCTGTTAAAACTTTTTATGAACTGGAAAACCTACAACTTCAAAATCTCGACCAAACACCGGAACCACTCTGTTGTTAGCAACGCTGTAAAACACTGAATCGGTTGTGAGACAATAAATCCTCCCCAAACCACTTGACCGTCACCTGCATTGTTCCGCATTACCCACTCTTTCTTGAGTTAAAGCAATTTTTCACTTTTTTCCCCCTTTACTTTAATCACTGCATTTGAAAACATTAAACACCGCAAGGATGAATTTTCGCTTAGATGAGAGTTGTCAGAAAAGTATTGTTTGATCTAAGGCTGAAAAAACGTTTTATGCCTCAACAGATATAACTTTATGAGATATAGTGGACTATTTACTGTTTTTTTTTTCAATTCTATTAGGGTAAAAATATACTCATTTCATGGTCGTGTTCCTGAAAATTATCGACGCAGCAAAACTTTCTGGAAACTGCGTTCAAATTATTTATACGCACATTGTTGATATGTTCTCTATGGATAGGCGTCCAAGGTTATAATTAAATACTGCTCCTCTGTCTATGATACACTCTCTGATTAAATTAGTTATGCTTTGCTTGTCAAAAGCGTTCCAACAGACGTGCTGCACTGGGATTTGTTCAATAACATTACCTGTTACGAAAGTCAATCTTCCTCAAATGAAAAACAGAAATTCGGGCATTACATTAAACAAAAGAACATATGATTTCATGGAATAGGTAGGTAATAAATCTTAATTACCAATTACTAATCACTAGTATAATATAACACAATATAAATAGCTCACCTTCAATAGAGTGTATGTCATTCAATATATATCATCAATATTACTTGTAGCACATTAAAGAGACCAATCTGAAAGTTGTCCTGTGTGAGAATATAGTTATTTCATCGCGTGTGAGGATGGTTATTTTTTATGAATTTAAACTTTATTAGGAGAGAAAGGGAATGTCGTGATAGCACGTGCAATTGAGTATTTTTGTCTATCGCAAGTCACCATTTATTATCGATGGATTGCAGAATTTAATTGTAGAGCTAGGATTCCAGAATATGTTCTTACCGCTCCACAGAGTTTTGCGTCTCGGCTAAGGCCAGCTCTATTCCCCAGTGACGACCGCCTGTCTGTCCTTAAACTTCCGAGCAGTCATTAGTCTACATTTGTTCTCGAAAACGTTAGAGCAACGTATTTTTATGTGTAAATGTTATTATTTATATTAATCAACTTAACGTACAGTTTTAACAGAAGACAATTTAGGACAAATTGGTGCAAACCTGTCTTCTGCACGTACAGCAACAAAATTGTTAAAATTCATTCATTACAAGAGTACACGGGTCCATTGTTTATGACAAGATGATCCCGAAGTATGTGTGCGTAATTGTGAGTGGTTTCTTACATCATTGACTGAAGGATTATTTTGAATGGTGTTTAACACCCGTTTTTACTACTGAGACACCACAGGCTATGAACGTGAGATGAAATGATATATTGGGAAAGGCTTTTTTAAGGAAGGAAACGTTCCAAGCCTAAGTTTAGGGTAACTCCCCGGCATTTGCCAGTCATGAGGACTGAGGAAAACCTGGAAAACACCTGAAACAGGGAGGACGGTCCTGGAGGGATTCGAACCCGACCTCCGGCTGACGATTCCGCGCCTTAACGACCTCGGCCACCCGTGGCGGTCAGTGTGAGTGATGGGTACTCGACCCACATCTTGTGCCTTTTTCAGACGAGATGTGGTTTCACCAAAATATAGGCGTGGCCTACCTGTGGCATGTCCAGATCTGCAAAACCCCGCAAGGACATATTCTAGAAGCCTTGCAGTAGAGGTGTATTTATTCCAGTGGTTTCATTGTATAATAATAATAATAATAATAATAATAATAATAATAATAATAGGCGTACGTATACAATGTGCTTTTTAACGGGCATTACATTACGTCTGTCTGATTTAACAAAATATATTTATTAGACTACACATAAAAGATTTTATACTGAAGTAATATAAAAGACCCTATATACAGAGGGTGCCAAAAATGTACACACGTTTCAAGCAAAGAAAAAACTGTGTTAACGTAACAAAATTGAATTCACATAAACAGAAAGTGATGAGCACTAATCAGCTTAGTCTTTTACAGTTACAACAGCTAATCAAAATGCCCACCATCGGCGTCGATACACTCCTGAGTACGTTAAACTACTGATTGAGTAACGTTTGCAAAGGTATCCTCAGCGATCGCAGCACATACCGTTTCAATTTTTTCCCGAAGTGCTGTCAGTGTAGCTGATTTTCTACGTTATACAGTACTACGAGTCTCAAATTTGTCTCAAATGCGTGCAATTGTTCTCGCGTTGGCAGTTCTGTTCTGTACCACGTCTCCATTGTCTTTGAACTTCAACAACATTTTCGGTTTTCCAATACCATTTCAAAATTGCTTTCCGCTATTCAAACGATAATCTTGACTCCATTTTGGTGTAGCAACGCTAGCATAACGTAATGTGAGTCATATCTGTTTACAAAGAACATACGTTAATCTTGGCTTCATTTGTTTTGTTGATTTACCTGTCACGTAGCAACGCTATCATAACGTATGTGAGTCACATCTTTTTACAGAGCATCATACTACACATTACTATGTTTTTCGGTCCAACTTTGAAATATATTAAATAGATATCTACTGTGAAAGTGTGTATACATTTTTTGGCACTCTCGGTATTAACGATAAAATAAAATAAAGATAAGTAACATTGGGGCTGCAAAAACAGTTAAACTTACTCAATTATTTATCCCACCCTCTCCCTTGTTGTCGGCTTTTCCAGACCTGAAGTTATCACTTTCATCAGAAATTTACCTATACTCCAATCTCCTTCCTTTCTTGCCAGCGGAGCCTAACTCGCCCATCTTCCTCTGTTCGGTGCACGTCCTTCCATTCTCCTGTATCTTTACATTTGGCTACGATATCTCATCACAGTAAGGCCAATTCTCAGTCAATTTTCTCGTTGCCTTATAACAGAGGAATGATGGCCACGCAGGCCAAGCGGCCCTCTAAAGCAACAGATAAAGATGTGATAGAAATAGAGCGTATGTTGTGAAACGATAAGCGTTGAACATGTACATATATCCAGAACGCCGTGAATATTGAACAATAAAAAAGATTAAACAAACGTACGATCTAATCGTTGAGGAAAAAAGGAGTGAAAGTGCATTGATGCGGTAAAAATTTAATGGGGGAAATTGAAAAGTAATATTACAACCCAGAAAATAAGTGAATGACCAGTTTGAATCCTTTCAGAACCTCCAAGAAAAGTGAAGAAATTGAGAAGTGCTGGTAAATACTTGAGGGACATAATGTAGTTAATGCAGACGGCACGAGTCTACAAAATGGCTGCCAAAGTCTTCTATGTCTGATACTGATGCTGAACAGTTCTATGACATGCTGCTGCACTTGACAGTACCTCCGTCCACAATGCACAGAAAACAATTGCATTTCTGCAAAAGTCAGGAGTAAAAGGTTTTTCTCCATCCCTCCTACAGTCGATAATTATCCCCATTGCACTTTTTCTCATTTCATAAACTAAAGTTTATATGCTTAGACGTGTATCAGGATGCAAGAGAAATAAAGATTTAGAGGAAAAGTTAAATATATTTGTGGTACTGTTAACAATTTTTAGTAGTTGTAGAAAATAAAACACTAATTTAATAACGTTAATCCATGTTAAGTGTCATTAATATATGTGTTCCATTGCTGCCCCTTAGCTTATATTTTGCTCTGTTTCTATTCTGTCACTATTGTGTCCATGAGTACTCTGAAAATTTAAAATTATTCCTTTAGTTTTTCTTGTCTTACTAGGATGCTTTTCTGAGCAAAAGTACGTCTCTAAAAGTTCTTTTGTTGCTTTTCTTAATATTTCCAATATATTATCCCACCCCTTTACAATTTCACTATTTGATTACCTTCTCTAAATTTTAATCATTCTTTTTTTAATCAATGTGTGGCTTGTTTTGAGATAAAAAAATGTGCGCTTTTTCGCCAGTCAAACGCATAATAATAATAATAATAATAATAATAATAATAATAATAATAATAATAATAATTATAGTTATATAAAATGTATGACGTGCATATTTTATGCATTATTAGCTTTAGTGTGCTGAATCATATGAAAAATTTTGTTGATTATAGTTACCGTTATTTTATTCTAACACTTTTAGTATTATGCTATTTTCACTAGGTGTAAATGACAAATCTCACTCGGCAAAGTTGAGAAATGAATTTTATTATTTGTTCATTTTATTTTTTATTTATTTTTGTTATCCAGTATTGGCATAAATGTAAGATAAAAGAATGAATGGCAAAATTATATTTTATTCTGACAGAAGTCGCATATATTTAATGCATACCTTCATACATGAATGAACTCCTATTTCAAAAAAGATGTGAGGCTGCTATTGGAAGAAACAACAAAACTGTTGTGCGTTAGCAGTAAATTTTATTAAATTGATTAACAACCGGGTCCCTGTTTATAAATTTCCAAGATAGTCATTTTGTTATTACCAGAGGCTGTAAAAGAGAATTCCATATATCTCAATAAGAAGGATAAATCATAAGTCATGGCAACTATTTGTTTCTCTCGGGAACCAGCGACGATACGAAAAATCTAAGATGTACGATTGAAAGTATATGACATTTATACTGCCGAGCAATGCCACAAACGGAAGGCTGAGTTTAGGCGGCTGTCGTAGGGACAAAGCAAAACACAGGCAACTGGACAACCCCGATTTATTATGGCATGAGCAGAAGTTACATACAGCTACTTACACAGGGTTGCAAATTCGTCCCAGGAAGCATCTCCCAGGTAATTCACAGTGTTTATCAATCTTGTAGTCTCCAAGTACATCGGCGGTTCGTTACCAGCAATGAGAAGGACACGCACACCCACTGCTTCCCGTAACTCTGTGTGACATTTTCGCACATACCTGCTGCGGAGAAATTCTATTTTCACATACGCAAATACCTCCATTCCTGACCACTGTCGCTCACCAACTGAACTTTGGGGCGTGCTGAGACATTCAGCTCTGCTCATATACACTATCTGGTGGTAGTACATTCGAAAGTACATTTCATACAATTGCATTCGTATACCTTAGAGTTTTCGTGTTGTCCCTTATTCGATGGAAAAAAAAAAGTTGCCATGATATATGACTTATACTTCGCGCGTGTGTGAGAGAGAAATTACTTAATATTATCTTTTATTAATGCAGTTATTTCACACACTGTTGAAATCGACCTCATGTAGAGATATCAATGGTTCGTCTAAAGCTTGTTCGGCAAGATCTCATGTAGGTACTTTATTTGCTTTAACGAAAATGTTGGTATGCCAAGAGGGTGGGACTTTTCTGCAACAAGAGTGTCGACTTCGCTCGATAATGTCCTTAATGTGAAAACTCTTGTTGCGGGCTTGAGACCTCTCTACTTCTCTCTTGTTTTAGGGGAATTGTTCGCTTTGCCTTATCCACTTATCTCTAGTGCCACCACGAAACACTCTAATGACTATGTACAATATCTATGGGATAAAGTTTTCGGCCTGCTTTTTTGAAGTGACAGAAATGAACGAATTGTATTAGTTTTTGTTGCAAGGTATTTCAAAAGATTGTTTACAATGCAAAGAGGAACTTATTTTATGTAACAAAAATCTTGTCTATCCGCCGTTTTTCTGTAGGGGCGATCTTTTGTATGGTTTGGAGCGGAGAACGTACTTTCGATATTGAGTCTTGCTCATAGCCTGCCATTTATGCCTACACTCCCAATAGGGGCACCTCCGGGAGGAAGGGATGATGTGAAGGAGATACCGAGTGGCCAAGATCCACGGGTGGTGACTGCGCGGACGCAAATGTTTCCAGACAGATCACCCCAATGACGGTGTCCCCCCTCCATATTGTTCCAGCATTCGCCTAAGTGATAAGGAGAAATCACTAAAAAGTTTTCCTCTTAATAAAAAATATAGATAAAAAAGAGAAAACGTTAAAATGAATAACATAATGAAAGACACGTGTAAAGATCTTTCTGAAACAATGAACACGTTCATATTATGTTAGGAATACTTTAATATTTGGACTTCAGAAGTATGTACAAAAATTTAGTAATTCTATTCAAAGAGGCAGCAATGTCTGCAGCTGAAATGAAACAGTTATTTACAATGTACCAATGCGACATTAATGAAATAAAAGAGACACCACTATAGGTGAATATATCGCCTGTTTTTGCTACGGAAAGTGGGAGAGGAATGTTCACAGGAATGGGTGGTATTTATATTGTTAAAATGTTTTATTTACTAACGCCTTTTAACCTTTAGCTAACATACTATGAAAAAAATTATTTTGTCTTTCTATCCCATTACATTATTTCTCTATATTTGACATTTAACAATGTATTTTCGTATTATTAGTCTTAATGTTTGTTCTCGCAAATTCTTAAGCTCCATCTCTTTGAATCCTGTTAAGTTATTCATTAATTTTGTTTTATCGCTGACAATAAGACTCAAAATATATTTACTATTCAAAATCAAACACTTATAGACACAACGATTACTTAATACCTATTATCTGCAGCAAAGGAATGGCCAGAAGACTGGCATACAGCAAAAATAACACATATCCATAAAAATAAAATAAAAACTATGCTATGAACTAAAGAAATATTATGTGAATGTATATAAAATGTATGCATCAATTTCAGTGGAAAATAAAAACAACATGCAATAGATATAAAATGAATAAATAAAGAAAAAATGGATTCGGAACAGCTAAGACGCCAATACATGTAATTTTTTAGATAAGCAAATTTTAGGTAAAAGATGAGAATATAGCATATATAATATGTGAAAGCCTACAGGAAAATAAACCGTAATACACTCTGATCAGTACTAGATGTAGCACCAAATATGATCAATACCAGCAAGTATTATACAGTGCGATTATTTCAGTTACCTGCCGGAAAAGAGCAGCTGAGTACTAAGAAAGCATGTTTGAGAGCTTGAGGGAGACCTTGTGGTTGTGAGTTCCTCTGTGCTTTCATTGTGTGTAAATGAGGGGCTAATTGTATATTACTGCATAAATTTAGTCTTGAAGAACTGTTTTAGGTAAGGTACGCAAGTGAAAACTGATTCTTGCAGACAAATGGTAAGGCTATTTGCAGAAAATTATCCTGTTGATATGTTCCAATGGAGAACATTTTCACCAATTTATTAAACAGTTACGGAGAAACAGGGTTTCTTAACAAGTAACATATTCCGGGCCACCGTGAAGAAAAGATTGCTGAAATACAAGACTTTTCTATGCAGATGTAAGCAATGTGCTGCCGCTGAGGGGGATCATTTTAACTATTTCTTATAACACAGGTCAGTAATTATTGGTATAATTATTAGTATCATTTTATTTTCAGTAATATATTAATACTGAAAAATAATAACTTTAAGCGAGGCACCTCTATTCCCGTGTTTTGGGTGGTGGAGTCTGCGCTTTGCTAATAAATAGCTGCGCTCACAGTATAATAAAATCCAATTTATATTTTAAACCGATGAAACGGGTCAATGCAGAACTGGGAATGCTGGGTTTTTATTTCAGAACTTTCCAATCTGAATAACTGTCCATTTGGCATTTGAACAAGGAAAAGTTTAAAAATACCATTATTGAAAGTTAGGTTTAACTTCCTTATTTCCTATAACCCATACTTTAAATTTTAAATGACACCGTTACGTTTTGATGCTTAAATTTTAGAAAAATGTGCAATTGTTATCACATGTTCCATTTATCGTTGACTGGCAACCTGTACTTATGTTATTGTTATTTGAATTTAGCGAGAATATTACTATAAAAACTACCGAGTATTGTAATATTTGTGTGTTGGTAGTACATTATTTCAAAAGGGCATACAAGAAGGAATAATATACAAGGGGATTAGTCAGTGATTCCGATATAGGCTGTGTTATTATATTAATAATTATAATACTTAACGAAAAAAAAAGACGTTTATATTTTACAACTATTTGACATATTTTATTTGGTTCAAATGCAAACACAATAATATCTTGAAACATTTTTGTGCTGTTCTTTCACATTTTCATTTATTTTAGTCTATTTGAAGTATTTTAGTAAGTTGTAAAATTCAAAAGTGTAAGTAATAATATTATTTCACGTTGTTCATTTTTACTATGTTGTTTTGGACTTTAGGGCACTTTTATTGGATATTTTTCTGCTGTGCTTTTTTTTTTTGTATTTGATTTATTTACACGCTCTTTAACATCTCAGGTCATCAGCGTCCCATTCTATTCAGTGTGTGAAACGGCCGACAAATTTTACTCATAGGCCTTTCAGGCTTGAGGTTCTTTTTCGTGCCGTAAATGTACGACACGGGACCCATGGTTTTACTTCCCTTCCAAAGGAAGTCATACTTAGGGTTTTTACGCTCGAAAAAAATCGATCGATCCTGGCCGGGTTTGAACCCGCGATCTTGGGTTTAGAAGGCAAGTATGGTTACCACTACACCCCAAGAACCGATTCTGCTGTGCCTGATTCAATGTTACTGTATGCTACAGCTGTAATAAAGTTTGCTCTAGTAAAGCAATATTTTAAATGTATTCCCCCCCCCCCCAAAGATCCAGGTTCTCTTTCTTTGTTAAGAAGTGACCTCAGCATCGCCGAAGGGGGGGGGTCTATTTCGTCTATATACATAATCATTTTGCTGTTCATTTAGCCCATATACACAGTTCCCCCCCCCCCAAGAAGTACAGAGTAATGTCTGGAATTGTTACTCCGCGTCATAAATTCAGAAAGGTATACCGGATTACTTTAAACATGACCAGATAACGTTTTGCTACGTAAAAACCGAACACCTTCCTTGGTCACCTAATATTTATATAGAAAACTTATCATGATCAATTATTACACACTGTGTAACGTTTTGTAAAGATCCGATTATGTTGAAGGTTGCATCTATTACAACTTCAGTATTTGGGAATTAGAACTGTATATAAATTTGACAAGCATGGTAATTCTGTTAAGTCTATGATTCTTATTTCGCTAACTATGCTCGGCAGTTTCCTGGCTAATCTAGAAGATTGCTCCGCTTTAGAAATTGATCCGAAATTAGGTCATCTCGGATGCTCGTGCCCTGCAATTAACGTGCAAAGACCTAACGATGATTTATTCTTATTTTTGAAAAACTTCAGAAGTCGCGTGAAATTTCACATTTTATCTCTGTTACAATATGAGCATAATTATCGGTGAAATATTGCCAAGCTGCCTGCCGGGGAATGACAGTAATTAAGAGCGATAATAATTAAAATGAGAAATGCCCATGCCCGTAACACCACCGCTAACCAGTATATGCTGCCTGAGCCATGGAGCTCTATTGTTGGGATTACTTCTTGCTTTAGCGGATTAGTAATATAGCGTCGAATTACAACAGCGCTAAACTCTAAGATGATACAGCAATTCTTTTAATGCACAGTTGAAATACTGTTGCATTAAAAACCGTGTTAGGAAAGTTTAAATCCTCAAATACTTGAGAAATGTCCAACGGAATAGGTCTGCACCTTCAAACAGTTTACTTAATGTAAGCTGCCAAATAACGCCACCTTAACACAAACTGCTATAGGTTAGGAAATTGGGTATATAAACACAAGAACATTATGACAAAAGAACTTTAATCTTTTCTTCAGACAATTGCATTATAATACCAAGAGTGCCAAAAATATATACACACTTTCACATTAGATATCTATTTAATATATTTCAAAGTTGAGCCGAAAAACGACAGTAATGTGTAGTATGATGTTCTGTAAACAGATGTGACTCATATCCATTATGATAACGTTTCTACGTGACAGGTAAATCAACAATGAACAAATGAAGCCAAGATTATTGTATGATGTTCTGTAAACAGATGAGACGTTATGCTAGCGTTGCTACAACAAGATGGAGCCAAGATTATCGTTTGAACAGAGGAAAGCAATTTTGAAGTGATATTGGAAAACCGAGAATGTTGTTGAAGTTCAAAGGCAATGGAGACGTGTGTATAGAACAGAACCGCCAACGCGAGTAACAATTGCACGCATTCGAGACAAATTTGAAACTCATGGTACCGTATACCGTAGGAAAAGCAGCTACACTGACAGCACTTCGGGAAAAAATTGACATGGCATATGCTGCAATTGCTGAGGACACTTTCGCAAACGTTACTCAATCAGTAGTTCAACGTACTCAGAAGTGTATCGACGCCGATGGTGGGCATTTTGAGCATCTGTTGTAACTGTAAAAGTCCAAGAAGATTAGTGCTCATCATTTTCTGTTTGTGTGAATGCAGTCTTGTTAGGCAAACGCAGTTTTTTCTTTGCTTGAAGTGTGTATAAATTTTGGCACCTCCTGTAGAAATCTCTCTCATCTGATTCTAATATCCCGGAGACCTCCCTAAGATTTCTCTACAATGCGAAAAGCATTCCTTAAGAGTTGACAAGCAATGCTTCTACTTTAACCATAAACTATATAGGGGTTAATTGATATATGGACATTGTTCTTTCAGATTAACTGTGTGTAGGGTATAAGTTGCTTAGTTGGTACAGTGTCAGCCTGGAACGCTGAATATCCTCGATTTGAATTCCGGCATTGACCCAGAATTTTCTAAACCTGATTTTTCATATTCAACTTATGTCCTACACATGGCTAGGCGAAATAATAATTCCAATAAAAAACTTACATATTAATGTTATTAGAAATCGCTTTACCAATTCCAGTGATATCTTTCCTAATATGGAGAATCAAATGTTTTTGTAATTGGAGTAGTAATAGTAGTGGTAATGTATTTATTTACATACTGGCCCCATTTGTTAACGGGGGAGAGAGCAATGATAGTGCTGAGCTTTGCTGGCAGATAGGAAGGAGGAGGAGGAGGGAGTAGGTAATTTTTTAAACAAAATAAGACACCTAACTAAAGTAAGCAATCAATATAGACAATATCAAACTAAATTTGAGATTATGTTACAATGATAAATATTCACTCAATATTAATGTATATTTCGGAAGTTTCTACATATAAAATAAATAAGTCAAGAGGTAAGGAGTCTTATTAATCAAATAATTACTACTTTATATAAGCTTGACATATAAACTAAAATACGATATATGTTAATCTTTAGCGTCCCCATAACATTATAGAACTGCGGAATAGTTTTTAAGACAATTCATCTGTTTTTCTAACTTATTCAAATAGTATACATACATAATATTCTTAGCTGAATCTATAAAATAAAAAATTCTTTTATTTCAGTAAAAAATTATGCCGGACTGCCTTTAATTGATTACAGCACTAGATGGCGCGTGCTTACAGACTCCTGCTGTGCATTACCGCAAGAATTTGTTTATTAGTGTTAAATGTATGAATGGAGGTTGCTATGCTAAGCCAAGCGCAAATCACAGTAGCGAAGGATCGTAGTATAATATGACCACTCTAAAACTCCGTCTCAGGCTTAGAAATTAAGTGTTGCGGGCTACAAATATGCAGTTTGATTCGGCATTGGCAACCTCTAATATGGATGGTGTTATTGGGCTCAGTTATCTTGTAACTATTTCTGGACTATTATATATTAAATGAGACAGCAATTACATTCCACATACTCGTTCTTTTTGGACTTTCTGTCGGGTCAATCTAGCATGATAATATTTTCTTTTGTATGGTTTCTATGGACAATAACCAAATTGTGTCGGCGTCACATTATAATTATTCACAGTGCAACTCAGCGTCAACTACACGGCCATTTGAATCACTTCTAAAAGGACAACACATTCGAAATTACACCTACTCAGAGCTTCAGAATGAGTCTCAATGCGTTTTCAGAATCGGTCTTGCAGAAGATTTGAAGAAACTGTAAGAAGAGCAGCTTGCAAAAAGCTGATAATATTGTAACGATTATAATCCAAAGATGAAACATGAGTCACGATTTCTTAATCACAGTGAACTAGTGGGAATATTCGGAATGCAATGCCAAATCAAAATCTATACCAAAATATTCTGTAAAAAATTCCAAATCTTCAAACATTTCTGGAATTCTGACTTAAGACACTCTAAATGAAATTCTGTACCATTGATCAAAATATATTAAATTTGTGTAATTGAATTTCTTGCTTAATTATGAACATTACTTTATCCTGTAGTTTCTTTATTCAACAATGAAGTAAGTCAAAGTTAATGCCATGTATGCGTAGATCCAAAAATGTATTATAAGGGAATAATAAGTGTAATGTCAGATGCTACAGAAATCTGTTTAAAACTTGAATTATCTTAGTTGAAATTATTAATCTTGTCGATGTTTTCAGTTCAGAGATTAAGTTAATGCCTATTCCGATTTAATAGCAGTCTATTGCATTTCTTTATCTGATGACTGTATTTCTGGAAAGTGTTATGAAATAAATTATGTTGTAACCAAATAATGCAGCATTTCTGAATGTTTTCATTTAGGTTATATACTTCCAACTCTGTGTGCATTTTCCATGTACTACTACTTTATAGTAAAACCAAACCAGATTCTATTTTTAAAACTGCATTCTGTCTATATACTGCTTTTATTTTTTATTCCTCTTCTTTCTTTTCTTTGCATTTATCAGGAAGACCTAATAATTGCAGACTGGTCATTGTTTTAAGTTATTTAATACAATTTTATATACTTTATTTCACTGATGCAAATTATTTAAAACATTCAGTAAAGGATCTACTTTGTATGTTTTATTACATCATATATTCTTAACTAATTACTAATTACTAATTAGTAATTACTAATTACTAATTATTTCTTGTTCTTCCACAGTGAAATATACCAGAATTCCCCCATAGTTTCCTAGACTCCAGGCAAGGATCTGGAATGGGGTAAGTGATAGTAAATGCAAACTTTTATATTTTCTCTTTATAGATTAAGGTATTAGGTGTTATACATAATATGTACACGCAGAAACTGCTGATGAGCACACTACAGCATTAAATGATTAGGCTTTCATGAAATGTAAGTAAAGAGTACTATGGACAGTAGTGGGCAGATTTACGAGGGTCACTCAATAATAATTTTTTTCCAAGCAAAAACAATGCTGGGAATACGATAATTTGGGTGCGAATTAAGAGTTGAAATGTCCCGGATGTGTGTTCAAAGTTGCTGTATCGTCCTACAGATCCGGGATGATATAAACGATGCGGAAATGTTTATAGAGTTTTTAGAAGTGATAGCGGTTATGTGGAAGAGAGCATATTTGTATGCGCTAAAATAGGAATAAACAGCATTCTCTTATGGATACTTAACTAAGTTGAAATGTTATGTGTGCAGATAAAAAATGAATAGGAAACACTGTAGCTGCTCATAGCTACCACCCCTAATTTGTGTATTTAATAAGCGTGACATTTGTTTGTTTTGTGTGTATTTTATTGCAGATGAGTAATAAATTTTATTAATGTAATTAGTAATCAGCTGCGTAACCAAACTCAATCAATGTAAACGATGGTGTAATCATTCATTCAGTTTATTTGTTATGTAGTAGATGGAAAACTTTTCTGGTGAACCTTGCCCAGGCAGCCGTCCTGCGAAAACATGGTCATAAAATCATAACGGAAAAGGAATGGCCTTCCAGAGACCGGGCTAAAGGGTTCTTAAAAGGTTAGAACTTTCCCTTGCCATGCGAACAAAACGATTCGTGGGAATTGTAACTGACAGCTGGTAGAGGACACCGACCTGTGTAGGAGTCGTCTCTTTACACCTTAAAAGGCAAGCCAAACGCCCGACCCATATTTCCAACATACCAATCTCGAGATTCGGTTGTTAAGAAAATATTTTAGATGCATCCAATAGCGAATACTCTCATAAAAACGGCGCCAAATCTATCATGGGTAGCGGCCAACAAATTTAGAATTGCATTGCACATATAAATGAGCCTTCGTTCTGTTTTTGTGCAGTTGGGTTTCATTCAACTCGCATTCAAATTTCATTCGAGTCTCACTCAAGTCTCATTCAAGTTGTAATCAAGTCACTTTCAAGTTTCATTCAGATTGCAGTCATGTAGCAGTCAAGTTGTGGTCAAGTCGCATTCAAGTTAAGATTCATTCATTCAACTTTCGGTACTTGCTAGTCAGAGCATTATTCGCTGATAACTTCACCACAACTTCAGCTAAAGCAGACAAATATTCGACCAAAACGGCAAAGAAGTCAAAACGATTTAACTTAACAAGATTTGAGTTCGTGCCATTGGATTGCTCATAACGTTTGTGTCCGCATCGGCACTCTAAGATGCGAGTTTGGCTATCAACCATTAAAATACTCCCAAGTCAATACATTGCTATTCCATTGTATGTCGTGTCAAGTGTTCTTTCTCACCTCGCTAATTTCCATCTTATCCCTGTTGAACTCCATCAATGAAAACCAGCGATAGACCTGTCTGATGGAGTCTCCGAGGAAGTGTTGGCGATCGACGAGAAGCTCCCACGTCACCAATATACAAACTTTGGTGATTAGTGAGGGGCCACTCCTAATCAATCTAGTTAATAACCTATCAACCAACAAACATCCTCAACACTACATGTGTTAACATGTTTCAGACCGTCTAATGAAGTAAATTATTTAATATTACAGAAATTACAATAAAACTTACTTCAACAGCAATTGATGATAATTTTCGAAGATTTGAGTCTAGCTATGTTAAATTGAAACGCCTGTCTGGTACAAATTCCGAGCTTCAAACAACAGCAAATGGGCTGGTTTGGGAAAATGGATTTACTCTGATCCCACCCGGGACAACGCTATGTTAGATATATATCTTGTCCGTGTCATTTTACATCAACTGTGAAGTGCTACAAATATTAGCAACCATAATAGAGTTCTATAAAGGTTAGATGGGAAAATAATAAATTACAAAAAACAAATCCATCCTAGTAGTCTGGGATTTCAACAAAACTGGTGTTTTTATGAAAAAAAATTGTGGCAATTTTTCTAAGAGCTGAAGGAAGTTTGCAAGAATTTCCAAATACATTTAAGGTCATAAATTTTGAGGCACTGATGAATGCTCCTCGCAAAAGATTAAAAAAATAATTCCAATTCAGAGTATAGCATGCAACACATCCGTTACTTTAAAAAAAAAAAAAAAAAAAAAAGTATAGAGAATGCACGTAAGCGTAATTAGAACAGTGAGTACTCAGTTAATGAATTGACTAAAGGACTAGAAACTATGAAAAAAATAACATACAAGAGAATCTCCTGAATTAAATACTAAAAGTACATAACAATAAAAATTGGAATAGGTTTCATATTTATTTACGGTGAATAAGGGTAAATAACGAGGAAATGGCGCTGTTGAAAGTTGAAAACGGGGGGAAAAAAGAAAGGGGAAAAAGGCCATAACGGTGGACGAAGAAAAATATGATTTATTACATTCTTAATTTGTTTCAGTATTTAACAATAATGATGATGACAATAATAATACAAATAGGGGTTGCCACACTGACAAAGAAGATGGCAGGGAAACAAATCTAACTTTTGAATCATCTGCAAAAAGAGTTAGTAAAAAATTAAAAAATAAATCACGTGGTCCATATGATTGCTGCAGAAGTCTTGAAGCTGGGAGGAGAGATTATCATTTCGTACCTTATGCACGAGTTCCGTGTATCGCAGCGATCTTAGGCGGTAGTGTGTGTATTCTATTAACCTCAGTACCGTAAGATGTAAACAGAATGAGGAGTCTGCCTCCCATATTCTATTTTAGTGTTCATTCCTGGTTATAAAGAGATGTCCTCTTTGCATAACCAGGGAAGGATGCTAACGTTGGATCCAAAACACTGCAACTTGTCCAAGGAGCAGATTTGGGAAAGAATGAAGGCGTCTCTTCCTATGAGGTTGCACCATAAGTCTTATAGGCTGACATGCCGTTTAGTAAACCCGCTTTATCTATCTCTAATCTAAAGTGTACAATAATTGCGGGCGGAGAGAACACAACGGTTTCGGAACATACAAAAACAAACAATTGTATGCCTAAAATTAACTATGTATTAACTGTGCATTTGGAAACGTTAAGACAACAACGTAAATAATAATAATAATAATAATAATAATAATAATAATATTGTTATTATTATTATTATTATTATTATTATTATTATTATAGCACGGGAAATCTATATACTTTTAAGCACAAAAGTTATATTTTTATTAAATATATATGTATCTTCAGTTGGCATTACAGTATTCTCCACCACCACGAGTGGCCGAGGTCGCTAAGGCGCGAATTCGTGAGTGGGAGGTTTGGGGTTCGAATCCCGCCAGGACCGTCCTCCCTGACTGAGGTTTTTTCCAGGTTTTCCTCAGTCCTCAAAACTGGCGAATGCGGGAGGTACCCTAAACTTAGGCCTGGAACGTTTCCTTCCTTAAAAAAAATCCTTTCCCAATATATAATTTCATTTCATGTTATCATCAGTGTTCACCGCCTGTGGTGCCACAGTAGTAAAAACGGGCGTTAAACACTAATAAAAATACCAATATTCTCTGCTCTAGCGCTACATAATAATCTTCAATTTCCTGAGGAATTGGCTTAGTTTACCAGATCGTGCGTGACAGATTATTATTATTATTATTATCATCATCATCATCATCATCATCATCATCATCATCATCGTCGTCGTCGTGGAAAGTTGTTAAAGATGAAATCATCTCTAAGCGATTAGCAAACCTAAACCACCCCTTTAAATTATGACTAAAAACCTTTTCAAAAAATCCCAGAAATAAATAATGACATTGAAACCTCTGTTAAAGAGTGTCAGAGCGTTGTCATTCTGTTTAGGTAAAAGCGGGAGCCGTTTAGAACAGTTTCTGTACCGTAAAGTAGTTTTCTAAACTTTATTAGAGTCTTAACAGCAAAACATCCTCAAAAATGGTCAAGTCTCTCAAATACAATGGCAAGAATGAAAGAACAGCCTTAAAATTGTTTTCAGGCAGATATTGACAGTCGGAGCGGTATATTGAGAGTAGTTGGATTTTAACAGCTTCTTTATGGAGAAGTTTTGAAAAAGATTAGCGGCTGTTTTTAGAACGGAGCATGTTGCTGTTGAAAGGACCCTGGACGGAGTATATGGGTAACCTAGCAACGCCCATACAACTGGAGATTTGAAACTCACTGCATTCGTATGTTATCATCTACCTGCAGAGTCATACTGACAGATAATGGCGCGTTTCGGACGATGTTTAATCCGATTGTTTTCCAAGGCTCCATTAGATAAATTGCTGTATTGCATTGTTTCATTAGCAGCCATTTTGGAGATATGCCTGGTAGTCTCTGACACGTTTCTCGGTATTCAGTTCTAAATAAGAGTAATAATCCACTTTATATATTGAAATCCCCCATATGGATTATATTCAAACAACAGCGTTTCAAAGTTTACTTACCAACAGTTTAAAATTAAAATCGTTATAAGGACTTTATCATGTCATTCGGAAAATCCAGCGCTTTCCTTGGATTTGCGTAATAATTTAGATTTTCTAACTACCATCATAAAAACCTTTATATTCTATACAAAAAATAACGTTTATAATTATGTTTTTGGAGTGTTATAAACTATTTAGTTTATTACCATATACAATATATTTTCTTAAAAACAAATTTATCTAAATTTTTGTTTGAAGGTGTTTCATAAGCCTCACATAAAAATTAATTATAATGCGTGAAATTCTTTAAGTTGCTTTCACGTTATTCTTTTTACAATATTAATTTAAATTTAAACTTTTCAGGCATATCCCGAATAAGGTAAAAATATTTGAGTAAAAATATTTAGCATACAACTAAGTCGTAGATACCGTGTCGTGAATTTACGGCACGTTAAATAGCTCCATACTTGAAAAAATGCGTTCCTTGGAACATTTCAGGTCCAAGTAATATTGACTTTTCATGATTTAGTCGTTCGTTTCACGGCAGCTCTGGTGTTGGCAGTCAAGAGATGTAATATCGGATAATAGCGGATTATGTTCTTCCAATTACTACTACAATTATAATGAAACTCACCACGTACCTATTGACAGAAGCTTTTTGGAAATACTCCCAATTTTCTGGTTTAGAAATTGTTAATTTTAATTTTAAATCATACAAGATCACTTGTGTCTATGAATTGCAGGCAGGTGAATCTAATAATGGAGCAGTTTTCTATAACTGGATGTCACGTAATTAATCCACGGTTAATAATTTTACCGATAAAACATGGCTGTATTTACGTGATTATATTTTAACCACAGTACAGAGAAATCCGATTTTATTAGGAAATACCCTTCCATAATAAGATAATTGGTGCTCATTAAACTGGCGCAAAGTAAAAGGATCTATCTTTTTTGAGAATACCATAAATACAGAAAGATATAGGAATTATATTATTTTATGTTACGGAGGAAATGTAAAAATAAAGTGTTTGGAACAAACCCCCACATATTAGAATAACTGAAAGAAAATATCAGGCGAGAAAGTGCCCCAACTTCGGAAGATGAAATGACGAGTGTGAATGACAATTTTCTAAAATGAGTAAGAGCATTTTGCACTTTTTCAACATCTCCAGCAAAAAGATGCATATGCTACCTACAAAATTTAAAGGAAGCAGAGGTGATGAATATAATTTTTTCTTATAGAAACCTATAATCGTACACGCTTCCTTATAAAGTTAGATACTTTACTGTATGTGTACTAACTATTTAAATAACATAATAGAATATAATTTTTAAAACATACATTATATAATCAAGACCATCGTGCTCCATTGGGAAATTAGTGTTCTAATGGAAACATACACGTTAAGAGAACTTACTGATATAATGGGTCATCGAGAAGTTTCTCCGCACTCGGTGTCATATGCATCACAGGAGTAAGTTGGTACTCCTACATTTCCGACATATCATCCTTCTTTCGAAATCGGGTTTAAGTTGGTAAAGTTTGAACTTTTGAGTGTGCTTGCCTTGCTGGTTAAATGAATTCAATAACTATATGATCGGCGCATTGTCAGTGCTGCCATCCGAATTTGCTTAGCATTAAATGGAATTTATTGATATAACTGGTTATCAACAAGTTCCTCCGCACTCGGGTCATGTGGAGCGCACAGGACAAAATTGATACTCCTACATTTCTCACGTGTTTTGCTTCGAAACAAAGTTTAGGTAAATAATCCGCTCACCGTTGCTAAGGTTTTGAACTTTGGAGTGTGCGTTTGTCTCGGTGGTTAAGTGAATACAATAATTATGTCATCAGTGTGCGGTTAGTGCTGCCACTCGAATTCGCTTCGCTTGTAAAATCTCGGTGACGCTGACTGCGGAGCTACTTCTCGATGATTTTTTATTTTAATGTATGGGAAAGCAAATGTAAATGGGAGACGGGCAGTGAGACTATATAGGTTAACATCCACTGCGACACCAGACAGCTTATACCATTTTATGAGACTTATCACAGGAACCAAGGAGTCTGAAACCGAACTTCAGAGACGGTGCTGCAACATGAAATGTAGGAATCGCTACATCGAATAAATATGGGATTGTGTGAGAGTGTTATATACTATACCCATTTCCTGGTCACAAGGCACAGGGATTGGGCACAAGTGAATAGTGTCCTAAAATGGATTATGTCAGTGTTATTTGGCATAGGTGTAATGAAGTACTCCCTTTTACATGTACTGTATTGTTTTTCTTAAATCATGCCTTTGTAGAAATGGCGTGTTTAACAGAGAAATGGTCATCTGGGCAGATGAAAATCCCCGTTTTATGTGGACTGCAATACTGCTTGACCACCTAATAGGATTATATCTATTGCAAAATCATTTAAACGGGTAAATTTGATGCAACTTCTGGATCTCAGTGTAATGCTAGAGGACATACCTTATGATGTTCGACAGTGCATGTAGTGGCAGCACGATGGTGCACCCACGCACTTCCGAAATCTTGTTATATATCCGTTTGAGTGTATTGAAGAAGAGATCCAGTTCATTGTCCTGCCTGTTGGCTTGAATTTATTTCCAATCGAATTTTGCTTGTGGAATCATCTCACAGTATTCCTTACACAAAAGCATTGAAGCATTGCACATCATCAGGAAAAAGACCAAATTCGTACGACAGTCAAAGACACGGAGTTGCAATGCCTTTATTAAGGCTGGTGGAAGACATTTGCAAACATTTTTGTAATAAATTACGTGACATATGCATTGTATAGATTACTGAGGGTTGGTTAACATGGTAATTTTTGGGGAAAGATGGTTAGTAGTGTCCGAGGGAGCAGCTAGTAATTTATAGAGCAAGAATTTACTTACTGCATCTTAATTGGTATTTGATAGTGCCCCCTTTTAAGAGAAGTGTGGAGACAATTGTAATAAGAGTAAACATGTGTCAGAGGGCTATATTCCTTCCTCTCATTGGAGCCAGTTCTCCAGCATGTAAAGTTTGCATTTCAGGTATATAGTTGCTGTATCTTCTCACTTTTAGATAAATAGAATGTAATAAATCTTATAATGTGCCCTAGTGAATTGCAGCTGTCCGATTTAACAAATTTCATCTTAAAATCCTAGATAAGAGAATGTGATAAAACCCATAGGATTACTTCTATACTTGGATGTGACAGAGATCGTGATATCTTTTAGGGAGGAACCAGATATGTCAACATCATCTTCTGATATCGTATTAATATTCTAATTTAAATAATGAATTAAATGTGTAATGAGATAACCAAAGTTTTCTGTGTTTCTGTAGTGCTACTTAGACGTGTTAGTAAAAACACAACAAAGTGTCTAACTTCCTAACAAAGCGTTTCAAGACATGCCAATTGGTGATGTTAGTCACTTTTATTTTTCCTGAAAGCTTCTAACAAAGCCACAGATGATGCATCCTATATAAATAATATAAAAGTGCTCTTGATGGGGACGGATCTATGCAGTTTAATGCCGGATACGAATAGAAGGGAATGAGTAAATTGGTTTTGTTTCTAAGTAGTCATTAATAATAACAAACCTTTTTTATTGACTCTTCGTGTATGGTCAGAGATAGAGCTGCAAGGTATAGCGGCAATGGACCTCTTTGTAAGAGCAAATCAAATTATGACTGTAAGGAAAGTTTCGGCCTGAGTTTAAATTGCGTTATGCTCCTTCAAGGAATGCAAAATTGGGAAAGTGACAAAGAGCAGGCCACGTATCGTATTCTAAAGTGTGATAGTGTAAGAGTTCAATGAAGCCTCACATGTCTAGGTCAACTGATCGTAATATAATAAGCTATTTCTGCAGCTTATGGAAGATAATTGAAACATTTTGGATCAGGTCATAATAAATTTGAAGTCAATACAACCGAGCGAGCACATGATCTAACCTTTTTTTCGTGCTTTCCCACGATATTTCTTTTTCAAAAAAGTTCCTCTTTTCCATTTCATTGTTGGTTTTGCTGCAGGGTTGAAAGTAGACTGGTATTGTTATTGGAGTGGCGGTGGCTTGCGCTTGGCGTCGGTGTGAAAACGACCCTTCTAAGTGGTTCTACATTTTTTAAGGGAGGGGCTCCCCAGACATTGGGAAAACTATCAGAAAACTATGTAAAAACTCATTTTAACCTGTTACGTTCTGGCTCATTTATATATGTTTCCGAGTTTTTAGTCTAATACAGTAAATGCTTCTAAAAGTAAACCTTAAATATTCAGATAATTTTCATTTTATCACCATGTGCTATTAAGTTTATTGGTTAAACTTATTATCACACCATGCTGCGCTATATTCCAACAATATTTTGAAACACTACAAGTCCGATTTAGAAACTATACGAACCGAAAGAAAAAGGAACGACATAAAACAAATAACATTAGGAAATCTACACCAACTGAATCAACATTCGAAATGGAACGGCTATAGGCTGCTCGTTTCAAATACA
This sequence comes from Metallyticus violacea, assembly GCA_030762175.1. NCBI lineage: Eukaryota > Metazoa > Arthropoda > Insecta > Mantodea > Metallyticidae > Metallyticus > Metallyticus violacea. Next base: position 54,314,417 of record CM060830.1, read on the forward strand.
GAGGATTGACTGGGCCATGTACAACTAAGGCAGTATTTATGAGCTGTCAGCTCTATATTTTATTAGATGATTGTAGCAAGTAATTTTATGTCATCGTTAAACCATAACCATGAGTGCAATATCATTTTCCTATACAAGTGTTGAACTATTATGTCTAAAATGTTATTTTCTCGCAAGTTCGGAGAAATATACCCTAGCTATAAAATCTGACCTGAAATTTCTGTTGCCTGTAGTAGCAATATTTGTAAAGATAACCCAAGCAAAAGGATATTTTCTGGAATTTTTTCTTAAGCCGGGTAGGCACAATAAACAACATATACCAAATGTTCGAGTTGAGTCTACATGTAAAAAGTCACGTAGACCATGTTTATTTAGTTTTGCAATCTTCAGACCCGCAGTCAGTTTTGCAAGAGTATGCAGCGAGGCAATATCAGTGGAAGGGCTTTCTCAGTTCCGTTAAATTAGTGGAAAGCTGTAGTTAGTTTTGAAAGAGTATTCAGTGAACCAGCTTTATTTGTTGAGTGCAGCACATGAACAATAAATTGTGTTCCATCTTCCATAACGGAAAATATTATTAATCTCCAAGAAACCTTCACCTATGAACACAAGAGCATAAAGATATCCAGCAGTAGAGTCTCAATAGCCGTGGCAAAACTGTAAGAAAGCGGCAACCATCATCGAAGAGGAAGGAATGAATTTACCCCCGAGAATACATCCAAAACCTATCAAAGCAAAGTTACGTTTTTCAAATCCTTCCCTCCATCCATTACACAATTAATTAACCCGCGTGGCGCATCTGTCTATCCTTCTCCTTTTGTGTGATCCCTCAGCTTTTCAAAACATACTTCTATATTTTATTTACTTCGTAAACGCCCCTAAACAAGTGATTACGCCCTTCATTTATCAAAAACGTTTAAGTTAGTTGTTCTCTATCTTATCTCAAAACGTCTTATATTGAACATATACTGCAACGTCACAGGATCAAGACGATCTTTTGGCCTACTAAACAGCTAAGCAATCTACTACCTCTGTCGGGATGATCGGGAGCCTTAGTCGTCAGCCGGTGTTTACCCTGCGGTTCAGTTTACATCGGTACTACACAACGCAGCATTAGCACCAGACTCAAAGAACACAAAAGGAACTGCCGTCTAGGCCAAATAGATAAGTCCGCGGTAGCAGAACATGTCATCGAAGCAGAGTGGGAACATATCATCAAGTTTCAGGACAGTAGCTTCCTTTCTTCTATTACACACTACCATGCAAGACTGCAACGAGAAGCCATTGAAATTTATACATATCCCATCGATTTCAACAAAAAAGAAAAAGCTCTCAAACTAAACAGCAACTGGTATCCAGCAATTGAAAACAAGTACAGCACACAAACACGTGAAAACATAGCGAGCCTATCACAAGAGAGCAGCAGCACAGGAGAGACGAGGCTCCTCCCACCAGGTACTGATCACCGCCCGCCCCGGACCAATCAGCGGAGAGCATGGACTGTATAAATACAGCAACTCTGACAGCCAGCACTTCAGACGCATTGGTACCTTCTCCGAGGAGACTTCATCCATGCCACTGAAGATGTCCGCCGTAGTTGCGAACGAAACCTCTGGAATTCTCTTCTCCAGCAGACCAGGCACAACAGCCTGGAAGAAAATTTTAGTTACATCTGTTACCTCGGCTGTGAAAGCCTACATTCTCTTATATACTTTTTTTATTATCAAAAGCGTAGAAATATTAAACGTTGCATTTTCTATAAAGGAAATAATGAAAAGGTTGCTTAAAAATAAACTAATACGTAAACATTTTAAAATTAAATACTATATTTAGGTAAACATAACCTATGCTTTTTTTTTTTGCAAGATTTTGTTTGCGTGTTTAATTTATTATCAATAAATGTGTATATTAAACCTGTATTTTGTGCAAAGAACATATAGAAAAATTTTGCAAAAATAAACAAATATGTTTTCTAACTAAATGTATGCCAAATTCAGGTAAATATTTCCTGGGTTTTTGGCAAGATTTTGTGTGTGTGCATTATTTATTTCCTTGAAATAAATGTTGTATGAATATTAAACAATGAATTTCCTACAAAGAAGCTCCAAAATTTTTTAAAATAAACTAACATGTAAACCTTAATGCAATAAAATACCAGCTTTAGGTAAACATAACCGGACTCTTATGCAAGATTTGTATATATATATATATATATATATATATATATATATATATATGCAATCTTTAATATGATTGTGAATGTAATTTGTGTATACATGCAAATAAAACTAATAAGAATTATTTAGCAGCCCTACATTACGGTACACTAATAAAAAATAGTGTAAGATTAATAAATTAATACACACCTCCTGCTTAATTTTAATAAAAAGAATGAAACCTTCCTTCGCAAATTAACTGTAAGGTTTAATGTTTCTTTTCTGAACATGCTTTTAAATTTTTCGAAATAAGAAATTATATAATCTTCACACCACTTTTTAAATTGCCATTCTTCTCCAGTTAGCAAACGTTCAGAACGAAATGCAGAGTCATTTTTCATTTTAGGGACCTTAACCGTGTGATAAAATATCTGATTGGAGATTATATTGGGATAGGCATCAGCTCTAAGTTTTGGTTCTTTCGAGTAACAGTAATGCACTCACTACCACTATATAACAATAAACTTATCTTCAAAATATTTTATACACACTACAGAATTATTTGTGCACTACAAAAACATCCCGATGGATAAATCTAGTCCATTTCCCCTCAGTAAGCCTAAATGCAAAGCGGTCAGTAGCTACATAGCTGGGATTTACATCCCTTCCCATTCTTTTAACGTACACTTTGAAGGTTGACGCGATAGATTTAAAAACTTAGAGCTATACAAATTTCTCCAAATAACTACCACATTCAAGGAAAAACTATACTCTATGTACACACGTTTACATATTACACAATGCGAAAGCGGCGCCATTTTGTTCAGTATCGATAGTTGCATTAAGGTCTGCTATGTGTAAAAGGTCTTGCCTGTACACTGAATGATTGGTCATGACTTGTGGTTAGACTGAGGTGTAGCCTGCTTATGACTGCAATTCCGCCGACAGCACACACATCACATCGCAAAGTAGCTATGACGTTAATGCATATCGATGCCTAAATTTAAACATCTGAGACCATTAGTTCTCATTCTCAAAGTATTGCCACGGGTTGCCGAGGTCGTTAAGGTGCGGACTCGTGAGCGGAGGTCTGAGGTTCGAATCCCACCAGGCCGTCCTTCCTGACTGGGTTTTTTTTTCAGGTTTTCCTCAGTCCTCATAAGTGGTAAATGCCGAGGAGGTACCCTAAACATAGGCCTATAATGTTTCCTTCCTTAAAAATTCTTTCGCAATATATCATGCATGGTATTGTTAGTGTCCACCGTCTGTGTGGCTGTAGTAAAAACGGGCGTTAAACACAATTCAAAAACTCTCAAAATACTTATTAGATAGCCTTCTTTCTATTGGTAAATTTTGATACATATTAGATTGTCTTATAAGAATGTCGATTTTTACGTTTGGTATTTTAATAGTTTAATGATTTTTTTTGGCAATGTTATTTACAGAATGCCTATTACGCCGAATATGAGCTTATATCAGACGTCAGTTGTTAATACAAAATCATAAAATGGAGGTAACAAAGTTTGAGGTTAGAGTTTTTCTAAAGCATTACTGCAAACAGAATTATGTGAAGTGAAGGGAGGTGTCGTTAGTGAGCATGCAGTACAATGAAAACTCCAGCGTTTCAATAATGGAGGAGAAAACACTGAAGATTTACCTAAAGTATGGAGTATTGAAAATACACGTGGATTTTGGGGGGAAAATATCTGGAAAAACATACTCATAGGCTGTCAAAAAACTTGCAGCCATACATGGCATCATGAAGACGCTTGAAACACCATACAAAAGTTGTAGATTGAACACTATGAACTGAAGAGGTGCAACAAAGAGTAGATATATGTCCTCAGCTTATCGCAACCCCATGGGAGATACATTTATCAGGAGAATTGTCATAAATGATAAAATGGATATGTTATAGTAATCCTGACACCTCGAAACATGGGCTTGACTCTCTTCAGCCTGCCAAAGTCATCGTTAAACAAAATCGGTTCAGTCCCAAAGTAATGTACTGTATCTGTTGGCGTTTTGAAGGCATGGTTCACTGGGTATTCGTTCCAAACAGAGGTGCAGTCGATGTAAATCTTTATTTTCAATAACGGGAACTATTTAGTGAAGTTTTGAGACAGAGATACCCAGCATTAGAGTGCTCTTGCACTAGGACAATGCAAGACTGCTGGAACAACGTGGTAAAAATCCAGGGATTTGAAGGAATTGAAGTGCTACGAAATCCAGCAAGATCTTACGCTTTTAGTTTCGAACATGGGCATTTCTCTGCGCGGGAGAAATTTCTAAACCTTTGAAGCCGTGGAAGTAGATATCACCAAATTCTTTGCACTAAAACCCAGAAAATGGTACCGTCGCAGGATAACAAACCTTGCTGAAAGGTGGCTCGTGACTATAGAAATTAATGTCCTTTACTTTGCAGAATATTTTAAATTCTTGAACAAAACAAATTACAAATAAAATTTTGCTTAAAACATTTTTTTTTTTCGAGATATAAGGCCCCTAATAATGCGGGAAGTGGTGCTTTTAGTTATATGTTACTCCTGCAATTTTTATTATAAATAATCGATTAATAATTTATAATATTATTATAAATAATCGATTACCATAGATTCATATTCATTTTGTCACAACGCATATATTTATTTCTTTTACCCTGCTGTAGAAATATTCGTTCTATTATTTTTATTACTATAATAAATGTTCCTATATTCTTCATAGAATTGTTAGGGTTTCTAATTGTATGTTTTGTTCGTGTATTTATTTCAAATTTCAGGTTTTACATAGGTTGATATATGTATAAATAGTGTGGTTTTTGTTCTATATTATTGTTATTTTATTTTTTTCTTCTTCTTAAGTGAATATTTTTCATTGTCCGTACTTATGTATTAGCATACATTTATTTATCTATGTTACATTTTACATTGGTTTATATGTGCACGAGTATTGTCAACTTTACTGTAAATGATGTGATTGTAATATTATCCCTATAACTTAATGTAAATATTATTAAATTTGTAGAGCGGAAAATAAGGTCTAATGGTCTTAGCTCTACCTGAATAAATAAATTATTTGGTGATGATGCAATAGTTATAAATATGCATTCTATTTAAGATTTGAGAAAATATCTTCCATGAAAAAGTACTTTGTTTAGGAGTGTATTAATAATGCATGTAAATACTTGTAATTAAAGTGTAGATATTTTATCAAACACAGTAAATATATTCACAATGCAGCAACATATAAAGATGCCTTAAAAGTAATATTTCTTTAAAAATTAACATTGCTTAATTGAAAGGGCAGCATACAAAGTACCCATGATATCATTTTACGCCTCTCTGTCTATTCTTGCAGGCAAAAACCAATATTGATGTCATGAACACTAGTTTTATATGTTTCTCTTCAGATGCATATTACAAGGCAGTTTTAAAGCATTTATTGAAGTAAAAACTGAAAAGGTAAAAGCTTCGCGTGGCTAATACAATTTTTCATCAGCTGAGAAAGCGTACAGAAAATGTTGTGCGTGTTTTAACATTTGTACACCCATAGCATCAAGTTTTGTTGAGCTAAAAGCAACAACAATTATCTTCATCCGCGAAGATGAATTCACAAATCAAGGTAACTGCAGTGCCGCGTAATATCTGTTCTACCCGGCATGGGAATGGTGCGCCATTAGGGACGAAAGAATAATGAAACGTATTTTTTCTGAGGAGACATTTATTGCTGGTAGGTATGTTACAATCATTTTTCTCCTGTATTTGGCAAGCTAACCAACGGGGAACGTGACTTTTTTTTTTTTTTTTTTTTTTTTTTTTTTTTTTTTTTTTTTTTTTTTTTTTTTTTTTTTTTTTTTAAGCTGCTTCCTGCCAGAGTTATGCTGCAAATGTTTCCAATGCAAACAATTCATAGCTTTCCAGGCAGATTTTGGCTCCCTCACAACCTCCATGTGAAGTTGTACCTTTGGGGGTTTTAAAAGATGAGCCTGGTGTTCATCAGGCCGTTGCCAGTGCCGGCTTTTCAGACATAGCGGGTATTTATCTCACGGTTTTAATCAAATTTAAACTTATTCTCAGTACTAATATATAAATTTATTGGTAACAGTGCGCTACTTTGGCATGATTTTACACTTGTATCCTCTGGTACAAACGAATTTGGCTGCACTTTCTACCTGTTTCATAGCTGTTGCCATGCAACCGTAGACGCTTGCTTTGTGCTCCGAGTAGCAAGTAAACAACTGAGAATCGGACAGTGGACAGCATTTACGGCGGGGAGAAATGTGTGTCGTTGATTGGCTGCCCCATTTCCATAGCAACTCAGAAGGATGCGCGAGACGGCGAGTATTGCCTGCTTGCTATTTTGAGACTTCATTGAGCTATCATTTTTAAATTTTAAATTTTACACAAGTAGTGATTTAGCTACTTGTTTTATAGTCTGTAGCTACAAAAATAAAACTTTTTGGATTGCTGTTGCATTTAGCTCCAGTTAAAATAAAGAAATTGCTGTGGTACTAATGTTTGTAGCTTCGGTTTTCTATTGCGCCATTCTGGTGTAGTATTGTGTTTACAAAAATGACGTACAAACAGTAAGTATTGTTTAAATGCGTCAAATATTTTTTAAAATTTCATTTTCGTATTATACAAGCGCTGCAATACCTTTAGTATGTTATATTTTAAATTGTGAGTAATGTTTGATAATTGGTCGGTTTGTACATTTTTTATTTTTTTACATCAGACGAATGTGCAAGGGTTTGTAGGAGTCAAATCACAGTTTATGTTCGTTTAAAAAGATGTTCTAAAGAAGCGTGAAATGGATAGAGTACCTAACAAATAGTAACACTGATAAACATTCACGCAACTGCAGGTAGGCGCTAAATGAGCTCAGCGATGCTATCTATCTACGATTCCGTGAAATTAGCTACTGCTTACTGTTTGTGATTTAGGTGTTTTGTGTTTTTATAAGAGCTTTCAGCTATCCATTGCAAGATTAAAAGACACTGAAGAAACAGTTAATAGAGATATAACTAAGGAATGCCCACAAGGCTCGATCCTAGGACAATTTTTTGGGACATAGTTCTAGTGATTCTTTTAGATGAACTAACTAACGATAAAAATGTGAAAAACACTATCGCGTATGCAGACAATGTTTTATTTCTACCTGAAGGAAACAATAGAGCAGATATAGAAAGAAGAGAAAATAACTTATCTAATAAATTAAATAATTTGTGCAGTAAAACTAAGCTACAAGTCGCTTCAACTAAATGAGGCAACATTTTTCTGAAAGGTAAGCTTAAAAGAGACTCATGTATAAAATTTGACAACCAAAATATAAGACGGCAAAAAGAATGCAAAATAATTTAATTTTACAAGATGGAAAATTAAACTTTAGGAAACATGCTGAATACGTGCGAAAAAAAAAAAAATCCGAAGACGTCATGATGAAATTAGCAAGATTTGTTCAATTAAATTTTAAAATCCTATTAAACGCCTTAACAACATACCATACAAACATTTTGGCTTCAATAATGACTTATGGAGCAGGGGTCTGGGCTCTGAGAATGAAGAATGTGCAAATAAAATCTCTACTAAGAAGATCACAAAGGAAGGTATTGTTAAGATTTATAGAGGCATTAACCCCTCGCCCACTTTGGTCCTTTTAGTAGTTACAGGAATTTGACCAATAAATTTATTGATTAAATTAAGAGGCGCTGTTTATTGTTTGAAGAAAGGTAACGAAGAAAATATATTTAATAAATAACAGTCAAGCAACAACTTACAGTAAAAAAAACACAAACTAAAAGCACGAATGGGAAAATACCGAGGCAGGTAGAGAACTTGCATCTTATTTAACAACATTTTTGAGAGATTAAAACTGAAATTATACAATCTACCAAAGGCAAGGCACATTACCTTACAAACCACGGACCTTACAAAACTTATTGGAAAAAATTAACAAAACGCAGGACGATATGTAGATTATTTAGAACAGGTGAGAGAAAAAAGAGAAATTTTAAGTGACCATCAGGTGGCGCACATATACTTAGAAATAAGGGCCTCAATAAATCCCTTGAGCAGACTGCATTCAAAATAAGTACTCTAGCACAGGAAGAGGTGATACCACAAGAACAGACAGTAAGAAGTAATGAAGAAACAGAAAAAGAAGTAACAAGATCAGAACGCATACGTACACAACGACAATCCCAAAACACAACTAACTTAACAAGAATAGATGATATGCATATTAAAGTAACAGAAAGAGAATAGTAGAGGAGCAGATGAAAGCAAGGAAGAAGGGATTGGTAAAGAAGAGGAAGATGCCTAAATTTATAATAGATGGAATAATTTTGAACTATAACCTGAAGTAGAGAATGGGAAGGAAGGAGAAGAGTTTTTACCTATAAGAAGTGGAAATGAAAAATTATGCAAATTGCAAGAGGAATTTGGACAAGTATAGAAGAAGGAAGAGAGAGACGGTCGAGTCAAATAACAGCGGTAGAAGAAAACAGAGGAAGAAGAGAGGGGGTAATAGAAATGTAAAGAAGAAGATGCTGGGTACAAGCACCGCATCCATTCGATTCCAGACGAAACAGTTTTATTATAGGTAGATGGTTGACTACCAGCTATTGGTTATGTTTATTGGCTTCCAGTAGACCTGTAATTTCATTTCATTTAGTTTTTTTTCTAGTAGCGAGATGTTTAATTTTTATTTAGGTTATGTTTTTGTTTTGTTTTATATAATTATAGGTTTAATATGTAAAATTAATATTCATTGTGGGAAAAAGAGAATATAATAAATGATAAAATTTGGAAAAGCCCGTTCCGGTAGAGGTAACAGGATGCCAGAACGGAGTATTGCAGATTTTATTATATTTTATTTATATTTATTTATCCACTGCAATAGTGGCATCAGTGTTTATGTGTTAATACGCCATGGTGCCCGCTCAGTAATGCTAAATAGTGAAAATAAGTTGTGTTTTGATTGACTCCCATGATTCCGTGCATACAACCCGCAATATCGGGGTAATAAAATACAAATGAATATAGTGGCCTATTCTAAAACCTGACCTAATTGTTACATCATTACAGTTTGCAGTAGATACTCAAAATTATTTTCAAGTTAAACTCCTAATGTGAAGGTAAGGCTGCAACAACGTCTTATGTTACAAGCCGCCACTGGCTGTTGCTTCCATTTTATAAAGCGAACTGCTAACAGCAATGAACAATTGCTTATGTGGTGTCGAAGTGGTGATAATAGCATCTTCTCGCTAAAGTTTACTTCGAAAGTACTTTTATTCGCTAATTCAATGGCGTATTAAAAGTACACAATGTCTAAGCAACAGAGTATTTTTTTTTTTAATTTTTCTAATAATTATACACTGAGTCTCATAGCAAAAATGTGAAAACAGTATTTACAATAATTTTATTAATTATACAATAATACAGCAAAGGTTAATCCTATTTAATAAAAATAACACAATGTTCTAATTTTAAAGGTACTAACACGCAATCACAAAAATGTTTTAAAATGAATATTTTTCTTAAGTTATTGTTGAAGCTGGTGCCATCAGTAATTTATACTATTGTCTCTTGCATTAAGTACTGCTCGACATTGAAGAAATGTAACGGCGGATTTCACTTATTTTATATTCTATCAGTGACTATAGAGATTTTCGACGTCTTTAGTATCCTCTAAAACTCTCTGCGTTGGATATCCTATAGATGCTAATCGAGAACTGAGCATATCACCCTATTACTGTAACATTATGTCTTTCTAATGAGTCTTTCTAGACACATTCCCTAGTAAAGAAATTCAGATCCAGACGCTGCAGACCGCAGACGGCAAAGCACCTTGAATGCACCTGCTCGGGTTCTGTATTTAAAGAAATAAAATTACATCTGTTGTTGTATTTGCCATTTTTTCCTCGGACCGCAATTAATTTCTTTGTTTTTGTGGACTTCCTATATATTCCTCAGTGTTTCTGCGTTACCTCGTATTTTCCTGGAATCTGGATGCAGAACGGAGCGTTATTTATCTTTGAGGAAAACATGGTTCTCTGTTGCTAATTAATGCTCCCGGCACCGTGCAATACACAAGAGCGTTAACATTCGTGGAAAGGAAACCAATCCACTAATTGATCAGTGAAACCATGAAAAATCCAAATTCGGGTTGGCTTGCCCCAAGGCATTTGAACCCGTGACTTCCCGAATGCAAGTCCCAAGCTTTTGAGACACCCCGCTGGGTAAAAGAATGCTCAATTTTGCAATTCAAATTAATTAGATTGTTTCAAAGTAACGTTTAATTCTTAAGTATGGATGTGAAATAATAATCATGAACAAAATTAAATTGAGTCGCCTAGTTCTGCTGCACGAATGACATGGATTTAAAGGTAGTCAGACTACGTTTATTCTCAGCGGACATTACTGTGGGATTAGACTCGTGTTTTATATTTCACTGTGAGACGCATTGCCAACGTAGTAGTTTAGTAATTCCTGCCCGGCTGCTCCGATTCTGGAGCCCGGCTGGTCTTCATGGATGGCATATAGATCAGATATTTTTCAATGGAGTACTTGACGATGTTAAAACATAGTGTGCAATATTTATTTTACTCCAGTTCGTCACCAGGGACAAAACTTAGATATATCATTGTCGAAACAGCATTTGAAAGAGTGGTCAGCAATTAATGTACGCAGAAGTCAAAGATCATTTTGTCGGCGAGTAGGTGGTGATCTCTAATCCTGGCAGCTTACGTGAAAAAGAGATAAAACAATAACAGGAGTGCAGCTCAGAGGTACCTGTCTTAAAGGGGGTGGCGCAGGTACAAACGGCCTTGAGCAAAGCTGAAGTATTGAAGTTCTTCCTACGCCCCGATCCAATTCAGTATTAAAGATCCTTTTCAGCGGAGCAAACCACCGCCCCACCACGTTAACATTTGCAAGGAAAAAAACGTACAAAATGAGCTTGAAATTAATTTACTTCTGTCACATTCATCGAATTAGCCCCTAGAGACTTCCATTTATGCCCGGACTTAAGATTGGCTAGTTGTTTCTCCACGAAATGTAAAAATTGTAACCATGCTAGACGAAATGTATAACCTTTGATGGAGAGACTACATTGAGAAATGAACTCCATGTTAAAATTGTTTTTTTAAACTAAACTTTCCAAATACTCTTCAAAACTAAAGAATGTATAATTGAATTGGTCTGCATGTATGATTATTTCAAGATAATGTGGGAAAATATGCGATATATTTTTAGTCTTAGATTATCTCATAGAAATGATGTGGATATAAACTCTTCTCGAGGACCCAGACATCCATAACAAGAGGAAGAAGGCGCAGAGGAACTACTCGGTCCAAATCTATTCATATGATACTGACAATACTGAAATATTCTCCCTACAGTGCAGATCGTTTTAAACATATATTTTATTTGTATACAATCTTGAAGAATTTCTATGAAGTTAGCAACAATTGAGAAGTGGACAGAATGTGATAGAATAAGTGCATGTGTATTGGAAAAGCGTTTTTAAAGGCAATCAAGATGTTTCTAAATCCATAGCATTAAAGCTTTTACTATATTTAAGCCATCGCCGTTATCGTCATCCGATCTTCATTGTTGTTCATGGAAAGTATCTCTTTTGGGCATCACCAGCCGTTTATTCTGGTTTTTTTAAGTCAGTCTTATACCAAATGCAAATATTTCAAGTTCTATAGAGCTAGGCTCTATTTGTATATCATATCATGGGAATAGAAGGAACGCATGGAGGAAGGTTAAGAATAGCTTGATGGATATGGATAGGCAGTAAACAATTGAGTAATGCAGGGCAATTATTTTCCTAGAAGAAATAACCTAGGTAAAAATCTGAGAAGGGGATTAAAAAAAAGAAACAAGGGCCAAACTCGCTAGCCAGAGACGCGCGATTCAGATTAGGTACATGGCGAAGGTCACAGTGAAAATGACTGACAATTTGATTATCTCTGCAAAGGGGAAATCATAGATACATATACCAGAAGAATGTAAAGATATACAAGAATGGAGGAAAAAGTATCTACCATACTCCTTTATGGAATCAGACAGAGAGATATGGTCATGTTGGGTTCTGTTAGCAGGCAAGGAAGGGGAGGAGAGATTGGATATATTCTGATGAAAGTGAAGCAACTCGGTCTGTAAAGGTTAATAACCGGAAAGGGCGGTGGGGAAAACAAATTAAGCGAATTCAGCCTTGTGTATGATTTTCCTATTGTTATTGATTTTGTGTATTATGTAACCATGTATCGTCCGTTGGATCCGTTCGCCCGTTGATTTTATTGTAATGTTGCCACTGGAATAAATTATTCACCACCACCACTATTTCAAGATTGTCTGATTTCTGCATTCCTTTCTCTGTACTGTCTTTTGCATCTTCTTGCTGAACAAAATCCCTTAATTTCGAATGCTGTAATTTTATATAGTTTTCTGTAACCAACTTTCCGAGCTCAAGGCTCAAAGCTTAAAAATGTTGACTTTTTCTAAAACTTGAATTGTGTACTTTTGCTAATTTTTTATTTATTATTCACTGTTTAGTTGCACAAATGGTTTGATAATTCACCATTTTATGGTGCCCACAAATTATGTACACAGTTTCATGTTACCGCAAAATGAAAACTGTATTACATATGACCGACAGCTGTCAAAAGTTGTGTTACTTATCAAGTGGCATTAGTTGGCTCATGAACAGTAATGGCTTCTGCACTTGGAAAAAATGTAAGTTCTTGTGACTTACGAAGTTAAAATCTGTAACATAAGTGCAGTAAAATTTAAAACTGGATACAGCGAGAGCGAAAAAACCTCACTAAGACTGTTATGTTATATTAAGAATATATTATGAAATATGAATGGAAATATGGTGTATGCGTCTAGGGTGACAGTGGGATTTCCACCATGATATCTGCAGAGAAGAGTGTGGGGTTATTTCCTTCCTTCATTTTAATGAGCATTTCCGGCGTCACTTCTCGTAAGCGGCTTAAACAGCAGTTTTTAAAAACATTGTCTTATTGGTTACCTTTTGATGTTTAAATTTTAAAAAGGGGTGCAACTTTTCACATATACCTAACAACATACATTTTTAATATGATGTATTTTGACAAAAGGGTGTTAGCGAATGAACCATTAGTTTCAAAATAAATTATATTATTGTAATGTTTATAATTTTAACAAAAAAGAATTGAATTTGTATCTTTTAACTAACTGACTTACATATCATCTGTTCATATTCAAAACAAGTTTATCTAATGACCTAATGTAGCTTTTTTTCCCCCTCTCACCCTGAGCTACTCCACTTTGAAATGTTAAGTGAAACTTGAAACAGTTCTTACGCTCCACTCCCAGTGAAATATAAATACTATATATGTTGTAATCCTAATCATATTTTTTGTACATTTTAATTAGTAGTGTAGATTTTATTTGTATCATGGGATATAGCTTTAATATGTCGTCAGAATGGAAAGTTCGCTGGTGTAACTATCTACGGTAGTATAGCCGGAAACGGGGCAAAGCCAAGGAACAAGTTTTGTGCTTCTTCTTAACTCTTGGCAAGAGTTAAAGATGTCCAGGCTTTCAAATAAGTTAGGTCAATGAACTCGCCAGCCGTTTGTACAGTTAACTATCAACTAACCAATGTAAATAAATGTTTTAAACTTTGAAATAGTAGCATGTGGCATACGCTGGCAGGTGAATTTGAACAAGTCAATAGTACATGCATATTTTGATTTTTAAAGCAAAACGCTAGACTTGGCTTGCTTATGTAGACCCTTAATTTGAATCGAATATATAAGGAGGCGTTTGCTTCGCTGGGGCAGCGCTCATGTCATCAGTTCAGACGATCAGTTCAGAAAATCAGATGGTCAGATAGCCAAACAATCAGATATTAAGCAGGTAGAGCATGAGACTTGCGCTGGCACCCGAAGTTATGCCGCAGAATAAGCTCTATAGTCGAAATGGGCACCGCAATAAGTTCTACAATGACTCAGTTTTCAGCTCAGAAGCTTAGATCAGAGAGACGCAGTCAAATAATCCGATTCATTTTGTTTCTTTGGTAGCCTCAGCAGCTAAATTTATACTTGACATAGCCAAGTTCTACGTACGCAAAACACCAGGGGATGCGAAAGATGTTAATAATAAACTACCTACATATTCAGATCTGCTCATCGCGTGATTATTAACACAGTTGATATTCTCTCCCAGTTCTGTTGAGCACGAGTCACAAAATAGCGGAATAAAACCTTCAGATATCGTCATAAAATGTAGGCAACAAACAACACCAAAGCGTCAACAGTCGATTAACGATACGCAGCTACAAAATATGTCGATCTGCAACTAAGTCGCTCCATAATTGGCGACCAATCTGTCACCACCGACTAAACCGCTTCACACTCTTATTTATGCTTAACTTTTAAAGAAGAAGCACTAGTTGAATCACAGCTTTTATTTCTTTATCGTGTTGGTGACCTGGATCGTTATTGTTGTTTGAATTTGGACAGAATAATACTATATAAACCTGTGAGCATTTAATATAACAATTGTGCTTTCATAATAGGTTGTTTCAAAATAATGTAAACCTTACAAGAAAAAAATATATTTGGAATAGAAAGGAATAGTACGAGATAAATCATTGAGCACACGTTATAATCATACGGGGCGCTACATGCTTGAAAGACTATTGCCACTAGATGGCAACTTTAATCCAATGGCAATTGGTGACATTCCACACGAGACTATCAATGTTTACAATGGAGAGACAGCAGCGCCCCTGATTGCGTGTACAACTATCGGCAGCACTCGGTTGTATGTTCCTTTTGGGCAAAACATATGGAAATCAAGGAATGTTGGTAAAGAAACTGTTCCCATGTAGATACGGTCAGTAGTTCTTGCCACGTCAAGCTGTTTACAACTGGGTGCAGAAGTTTTCTGAAGAGCCCAACAGGTGTCGAAAATGAACACAACGTGGATTACTAATTTGCTACGAGTTAAAGACTTAATCCGAGCAGACAGAAGAGTAACTATAGACACTATAGCCGCTGCTATTGGTTTTCATACCACATTAAAAGTGACGGTTAAGTTTTACCAAAATCTGTGCACGATGAATCCCCGCATGTTGACCCCACAACACAAAATGCAAAGAACGGATCTGGCATTACAGCGTCTCAATTCCTATTACGATGGACACAATATGCTTGCCCGAATTGTCACCGATGGTGAGTCTTGAGTTCACCTTATCGGCCCAAGACAAAGCGTGCGTCAATACAGTGAAAACATCCTGGTCTCCTGCAAAAAAAAAGTTTCAAGTGCGACACAATCCGCGGTAAAAGTGATGCTTACGGTTCTGGGATCTCAAAACCACACTGCTCACCACATTACAGTCGCAAGGACATGCCGTAAGTGCCACTACTACTGTAACATCCCCAGAAATCTTCGCAAGGCCATTCAACGGGATAGACCAGGACTGAACACAGGCGTGTTGTTCTTGCACGATGATGCTCTTCCCCATACTGCCAAAAATGAGACGCTGTGAAATTTCAAGTGGGAAGTTTGTGAGCAACCTCAGTATAGCCTCGACGTTGCTTCAAGTAACTTCCATTTGTTCTGCCGTGTTCTGCATCATCTTACGGGTGGACATTTTCCCGATAATGAAGTTGAAGAAAGGGAAGTCACTAAAGAAATTTACGCTGCTGAATTTCAAGGGCGTGTGAAAGGGTACATTGGTACAGGAAGATTATGTTGAGAATTAAGTCGGTACTCTTATTTGTTTAAGTTCTGGATCTGTTTGTAAGTTACTTAATGGCTTACTCTCAAATTAATAATTGTAACTTTTATAGAAATACTTTTTGCATTCTGTACAAATTAAAACATCAATAACAAGTTCGAGTTATCAGAAAATGACATAAAACAATATGATACAAACTGACTCCTCTAAGTTTAAGTACAGAAGTGGAGGTAACATTTGGAATTACAAAGTGACGGTAGCTGGGATTGAGGGAAGCGTAACTTAAAATGTAATTAACATTGTTTTCAAACTTCTCCCTCAATATCTAAATTGGTCTATTTTTTGTTTAAATTACATGTATGGGAGGTTATGAAACGAAGGTTCTGCATGTAATTTCTTCACTGAGGTTAGTGCTACGAAAATTTAACAGCAGAGCTTTGGTCTGACTGCTTTCTGCTTCTATCGCTCGTACGAAATAGCTGCTTCTTCGGTACATATGAGTGTAATAGGGGAGAAAGAGGGAATTCCGGTCCAAAGAGCAATTCCACCGGCCCTAAAATTGAAACTAGCGCGAATTATATAAATGTTCAACATCGCCAATCTCTAGCGTAGGATTCCCCACTGGCGTCTCGCGGTATCTTATGGTGCCGCATGATCGACTAAGGTTGCCGCGAGGTTATTGGGAATAAATAAAAATAAGTAGGGAATACTTAAAAAGTATATGTTAAATTATAGTATAAATTTCTGGTATTGGTAGTGATGAAAAAGAGGAAGACAATCATTAGTTAGATTAAGTTTCATCTCAGGTGTCCAAACCATGAAGAAATAAGAAACGGCCTTATAAATTCAACATTCTAGTTTTATATAGTTTCGGGAAAATAGTAATATCCCACACGAGAATCATTAGAACATTCAAAAACAGAACATGCTGGTCACATTTAAAACTATATTGTACAATAATACAACGAATAACTAAGCTTTAATGTGTTTAAAACTCGACAACAATGAAATCACCTAGGTTAGAGTGTGTTAAAATTTTGTTTTTAATATTATTGAAAATTTTATGTTGTTTTAGCGTAAAAGTATTTAATGAGATTGAAAATTGATTTTTTTTTGTAATAATGATTTAATTAGTATAATTTAATTATGAGAAAATCATTTGAAAGATAATTATATATTTCTATGAAGAATTAGACAGATTTTGCTGTTAAGTCTCGTAACATATATAAATAATACTAATATTCCACCTACGAAGATGAGAATTAAAATATATGAAAATCAAAATCTTGTTTCTTTAAGAAATTGAAATATATTCATGTATTTTTTGTTTTTTTTTTCAACAGAAAAAAAGAAATCAACATTAAAAACACTATAACATAATAGGTTCATCTTATTATTTTATTAATTAAACCAATTAAGGATATTGATATATCAAATGTCAGGTCGAAACTAATTACAATTATTTGTTTCTTATTTATAAGGATAATTGTTTATTCAATACTTTTTGAATGCAAATCAAACGTTATGATTAACTATACCCCTTACTACATGGAATGATCATGAAAATATATTAATTTTTCTATGAAAATATATTAGTTGTTCTATAATTGAGGATGCTGTATCTTGAAAATTAAGATTTGCATATGTTGCCAACCAACCAATAATTTAACTATTATATTAGTATTTTACTTGCTATTAGCTTTATACCACGCGAACTAATAACAAAGACAATCAAATGCAAAATAGACTGCTTAGCCTTGAGGATGATATGCGTGTTTTGTTGTCAACTGCTGGGCCTGGTATCAAACATTTGTGTTCTCAGCATCAATCACAAATCTCACATTAATAATACAGATTTTGTTTTAATTATTTACAATTACATTGTAGTACTTTACTTTTGAAATTGTATTTGGTTAATTTAATAATTCATAGCCAGTGTATATTAAACATATGTATAGTATGCTTTATCCAAGTTAAATTATTAAAAACGCACATATATTTGATATGGAGTGTTTATTTGAACGTAATTTAACACCATCATACCAGATGAATCACCTACCCCTATTTTTTTCGAATTTATGCAACATGCTAATGATAGATGCACCTTGGGCCTAACTTTACCGTTCACTGTACATCTCACACATACGAAGAAGACTTAAAAACTCAGTGAATAAGTGGCTTAAGGGACAGAAGGTAATCGCTGTATAAATCCGTTCCAAAAAAGCATACTCTCACTTCAGAAGGGAACCGGTTTCTATACATTTTAAAAACTTTTATTCTGCTAATACATTCTTACTTACTCCATGGAGACTCCCATTGAACGAGCGACCTATCACATGCATTAAATATCAAAATTGTTCAAAAGAAAATGGCGGATCTATGCAAAGCAGAACGTGATAAGCTACAGACAATTTAAGACACGCCCACATAATGAACATTACAGTCACATAGATGTTAAATAGGTTTATAATTGAACTCTGGCATAATCTATGGCATGTAACGTTTTGTATAGAAGGCGTCTTAGCTTGCGCAAGGTGTTAAACTACCAAAATAAGCTTAAAATAAAACTAACGGTTATAATATGGAAGTAAAGCTTCAAGGCGAGAGCAGATTTCTGCACTACTCAGCGAGCACTGGGATCTAATAGACGCTTGTTGCCAATCTTTGAGTGGTCGAGAGGAATTATCACGTTTGGTTCAGCGCTGTGTTCTGAGTATTTGGGTTCGAATCTTTTGTTGTAAGTGGAGTTTATTATCCCTTGTTTTACTTTTTTCGACCAATGATGTAATATTACGAAACAATAATTTATTAACAAATTACATGAAACAGATGAGAATGCTTCATACCTTTTGCTGGCACATACAAAAGAACACAGTAACAAATTCATAGTCATCAGGTACGTTTTTAATATCGTATTAAACCAGTAAACCTTGTTGTAAATCCTTCAAAATGCGAAGTATCCAGGTAGATGCTCCGAAATCGGGCTTGAATCAACCTTACATGGGCTTTGCTGTAGGTACTTTTAGTCTTTCTACGATTTGCGGTTGTTACTCAGGTATACACAGTAATATATTGCAACGCCGAATATTCACATACTGTTGCTCTATTATGAAACAAGATATCCAGAAAGTAAGTCCCAATCGCGCCTAGAGATGGCACCACTAGTCGGATAGGAATGCGCATGCGTAGCAATAGAGAGGAAGTATGTGGTAATAACGCAGTAAAATTTCAGCCTTGTAACGGCCGTGGTTACAGCGCAGTGCTAGGAGAAAATGGGTGCTCTGATATTGTCTCCCGCCAACTGCGAAGTTCGTGCAGTCATCCGAGGTTTGCACGCTCAAAAGCAAAGTCCAGCAGAGATCCATCGCCAATTGTGTCAAGCTTCCGGGAGACATTTTCGTGCACAGGGAGCGAGACATCTGGGGAATTGACAAGAGAGTTCTGAAATTGTGAAACGCCGGTTCTGCTCAATTGCTTGCCGCACACTTTCCAACACTTCTGCCGTCACCAGGGACGGTCGGCCACTACGGTCGTCGTCGTGAATATTGGTTCGTCCTTCAGTGAACTGCCTGCACCATCGTCTTACCATAATGTCGTGTCCATACACTCGACACAATTGGCGATGGATCTCTGCTGGACTTAGCTTTTGAGCGAGCAAACCTCGGATGACTGCACGAACCTCGCAGTTGGCGGGAGACAATATCAGAGCAGCCATTTTCTCCTAGCACAGCGCGGTAACCACGGCCGTCACAAGGCTGAAACTTTACTGCATTATTCCCACATACTTCCTCTCTACTCCTGCGCATGCGCATTCCTATCCGACAAGTGGTTCCATCTCCAGGCGCGATTGGGACTTACTTTCTGGATGGCCCTCGTATAACGCAGCGAAAGCAAGAAGCTTGCACGAGAAACTATTTCTAGGAAAAACACAAACTACAGACACGTTTCGAAGGATTGAAAGGCGTTCTGTGAAAAACAGTCAGTCAAAAAAATCACTTTATGTTCGAGTTGCTCCAGTGGCTTCTAGAAATAATGAATAAACGGTACATAATGAATCTGCGTACCAGCTCTAGGGCCATAGATAGTATATGAACATTTGCCAGGCATCACTTTTGAGAATATTGAAATATTCCATATTTCATCCCTACAATCTATAACTACACGAGGTTCTGTATAAACCTAACTACCAAGCTGGAGTGGTATTTTCGCAATGGTTATTGCAACAACTGGAAACTGATGCCGGATTCTTAAGCATGTGCTTTTTAGTGACGAAGTAATTCACAACAAAGGAGCCGTGAATCGACATAATACGCACTATTGGGTGAAAGAGTGCAATGGAGTGTCAACGTGTGGTGTAGCATTCTAGCTGATCACATAATAAGACCCTATTTTTTTCGAAGACAACCTCACGGGACAGCGTTATTTTCACTTTCTTCAAGATCTGCTGCTCTTATTACAAAATGTGCCGCAGATGAAACGGGTGAGAATGTGGTTCCAGCAAGATGGACTACCACCACAATGGTAACTAATCGTATGGAATTGTCCAAAACTAATTAGGCTGCTAATTAGCGAAGTATGTAGGCATATAGCAGAATACAATAATTTCTCTGTAACAGCGTGTTCAAACCTGCATTAACCAAAGGTGGCGACATTTTGAGCATTTGTTTCATTAATTAAGTGCTTTTTCAGGTATTGGTCTTTTCATACTTAACGCCTAGCCAAAGACACTTAGCTCATCACGGTTAATAAAAAACAAACACCTAAAACTAATGATGCAGACTCAATGAACCAAAATTAAAAAAGGAACATAAAAGAAAAAAGTGAGAAAACAAGATTTAAAAAGGGGAGAGATGCCTATAACAGCTCGACGGTTAGATCACTCAACCATAAGAAGCTTTTTCTAAACTTTTGCCTAACGAAAAATTTCCGTTTGAAGCCGTTTTCAAATCAACTATTAAGTTATATTTTTAAGCTTTTAGCAACTTCTTAGCATTCCACAATGTTTCATCGTTGACACTAGATAGGCATATGAACGTTTAAATATATTAGAAAAACACAAATACAAAATAAATTATTTTTTTGACAAAGGGGGCCACGTTTTCAAGCAAGACTATAATTCGATGTTAGCATAGATACGAAAAAATAGGGATAGCTTGATATCACAGTGAAATTAACAATAATTTAACTTGTTCCTATTTAAAAAAACGTAACAGGGATGTCCCGAATTTTTAATCTCTTTCCCAAGAGTGCCGCGAACGTAAAGGTTGGAAATCACTGCTGTAACGGGTAATGTAGTTATTTTCTGGAGTGTTTCACAAACGATGCTTAAAATTCTAGAAAGTATCCAATGTATATGAGCTTTAGGGGCCTTAGAGGTAATCGACGTTGTTCATATTGAAAACATATTTCGTGCAGTAGCCTGGTGTGTGTCTGTTTTACACTGAAGAATAAATAATAATGCAAGTACATGATTGTTTAATGTTGAAACTTTAAAGTATTGTAACTTAATTGCTAACAGCAATTTAAATATCCTTCATTGGCTATATAACGGCACTGCCGCATCGTTGTAGTTTATGAGCCTTAAATCTTCCTATTCTATTTCTGAAGAAAGATCATTGAGATATCTCTAGCAGAAGAAAATCCAGTTGGAACAATTCAGATGAAGATGCAGGTTTACTAATGTTCCATAAAGGAATGCATTGTCTCACTGCTACCTCTAGAATGTTCCCTAACAGTTTAAATATTATAATTACCACTTTATAATTAAAGACTGTCTTTGCTAACGTGAGCAGAAAGTACCCTGATGATTCGCACATTATTATCTACCAATCTCCCAAATGCTGCATTTCCGGATTAGGTTTCTACATGAAAGTTGTTAATATCTTCATCACATATCAGGAATATATACTATGTGTATACATGTAGTTTTTATCTTCTACTGAAATTTAACGTTGTGAGTTGTTTAGAAGCATAAAAACTATGGTAAAACTTTCGGGTGTTGATATGCTCCCAACTTTGGATTGAAACTTAAAAGCGATTTTTAGATACAATTTTTGTTTGCATACACCTGATGATTGAGGGTCTAGAACAATGAAAGAACGATTTTTTTAACTTAAGCATTTTTTTTATTTTTAGCATAAAGTTCAATTGTTTTTTGTTTTTTTTTTTTTTCCTGCAATGCTCCAGAAAAAAGTCCGACCAGCGAGGGAGATTTTTCAGCTTTTGGAATAGATGAAAGTCAGAGGTGTCCAATCTGGGGAGTAAAGTGAATGCTCAGCAATAATAAAAAAAAAGGTTTTTTTTTTATTTCCTCTGTATGTTTTAAGACGTTATTTCTTATCACCTAGTTGGTTTAAAACACTGGTTATAAGGTTATAAGATAATCGATTAGTAAAACTCCTTTAAGCGTCCCAAAAACAGATATCACAAACTTTCCTGTACATGGAACAGACTTTGTCTTCTTTGATGCTGACCTCCGTCCACTGTTCTCACTACTGTTTCCTTTCTGGTGTGTGAGGTGGATCCAAATCTTATCCAAAGTTATAAGTGGACGCACAAAATAAGTTTTGTTGTTGTTAAAGCGCTCCAAACACTTACATTTGCGTACTAATACGTTTTCGGCTTGCTGTTAGTAGCTTTCCATGTAAAATAAATGTCATCGATAAGTTACTCCGCAGCCATTGTGCAACCGAGAGGCGAATTCGGGTTACAGCATTGACCTCGCGCCGAGTGTACAGCTATATGGTTCACTTAAGTAAGGAGTATGTGTTTGGAGCACATACTCCACAGATCAAACCTTAGCAACGGTGGACGGATTGTATTAAAAGCCGGTGTCGAAGGAAGCAATGTCATAAATGTAGGAGTACGAACTTTCTCCTTTGCGGTGCACATCACCCGTGTGCGGAGGAACTTATCGATGACCCGAAATAACATACCCGTTTCTTTGAAATGCCTATATCTCTAGAAATTTCACGTATTTTAACTTGACAGTCATGTCATATATTTGTTGTTGCAATTTTTGGACGTCCTTCACTTAGACTGGTGAGGACATGTTAGTTCAGAGGCCTTTTTTAATACCTGAAAATGAAATAAAAATATCTCAAAAGGTTTACATATTTTGTATGAATTTTCTTCTGTGTTAAACCATCGTTTATAAATAACTATAATGACACGATATTAAATTTAATCCATTTTATGGAATACCCACAGCTCGTCTGCTTTAGAAGGCTGTATTAAATAAAATATTTCAAACACTTACTTATATTTCAAATACAAAAATCAGTTATGTTGTGAATTGCATGGCCATAGACGTTCGAGCGGAGAATTTTTTCGATCACCATTGCAATATAATCCTTCCCCAACATTTACCGAGTTTAACAAAATAAATGTGATACAATATTAATATATTACACTTAAAATGTATGTACTGTTACTATTTAGATGCCATGCCAAAGAGAGTAATTGGATAGTGAAGTACACAAGGAAAAAAATTCAGGCTATACGATGTTTGTCATTTCGTTAAGAAAAAGTATACATTTCGAAGTGCTGTCAATTTATTTCGTTATAAAGACTTAAGTTATTTCAATATCACATCATACCACCTCTGTAGTAAAAACGAGGGTTGAATATTATTAAAAAAGTAACAAATCATCTTTTCTTGAAGCAAATAGTTTATACTAAAGTATTAACAAAGAAACAAAATCGGCTGGTTCTGATAGTGTATGAATATTATAAGTGAAATCTTCAAAGCCACCAATGGAAACGTGAAGCGATGTGCCTAACACAATATCAGCTTTAAAGGCAGAAGAGCTGGAACTGTATAACAGAAAGTTGGAAGCTGATGACAAAATACAGGTTTCCAACATCAAGGATCTTACAGGCGTTTCGACTGTCAGTGGATTTGAAAAACTCTTGAGTCCTATGGGGCAGAAACAAATGGGAGCTTCAAGGAGCCGGAGAGGGAGGAAAACGTCACGGTAATTTGTTGTATGAGGGTGGCAGGAAAGTTTCTACCTCCGATGTCAATATAAATCCTCGTAAACGAATGTCCAGTCTTTGAGGAGGAGGCCGATGGTGATGGTATTTTTTTTTGACCTAATGACCCCAGGAGAATGGACTTTTTTAACACTGAAACAACATTTCTAATTGTGTTTGTGAATTTTGCAGGGTATCTAATGTGCAGATAATGTTTATGCTACAATATATATCTCACCTTCAGATATACCTTCATTTGTGCCACTCAAGAGTTATTAGATGGAGACATCAGCAAAATTATAGCGAAACTGGTTTAAAAGCATAACAATTTTTGGTATTCCTATGTTGTTTATGGGTGCGAAATTTTGTCAAAATCTTCGTCGAGTTTCATTTTTTAAAGCTTAAAATCGAAACATTTTCAATTTTCATTATATATAAAATAATATAAATAACGTCTGTACAAATATATAAATTTTTAAGAATAATATTGTTACATTTTAAAATGCCTGTTTTTTAATTTAATATTTCTTTCGATTCCTAGAATTTAGAAGGTTTCATATGTCTCAGCTGTTATTGAATTTTCTTCAATTTTCTTCAGTTGTTCAATTTTCTTATTGAATTTTCAGATTTTCATCATCTAATAAAAAAAATCACAAAAACTATGCTTTTCACAACACTTCTATACCGTGACTTCATTTCGCTACGCAATCGGAGTTTGTACACAATGGATTGAAATTACGTTCCGCAAAGTAGGCAATTGTCCTTGTTCAGGCGTGTTATCACGACAACTGTTTCGGTGGAACTTTTGTAGAAAGGGCTTAATATACACTAGAAAAGACTTCGAGAATTGGAATTTTCCGATGGATTAACAAATTTCGAACCCAAGGGTTTTCATTTACAAGAAGTGAGACCAAAAACCCTGGTTTTAACAGAGGAGAACTTGATGAAACAGACTTGATAAGAATCTTCTCCTTGAAAGCCTATCAAGTTGGTATATCTATCGGCAGTGCGTTTAAAGCTACTCATTGCAGCAATCTTCATCCATATACAATTATTGCAGTATCTGAAGTAAAATTCGTGGGGCGGTGGAACAAAATATCCGGTAAACTAGAGAGAATGTAATCTCAAAGGTTTTCAAAAGTATCATGGAATTTTCACAGAGGAGAACAGAGCACTTCGTGCATCTGCTTTCTAATAAATAACGAAAGAAAAAAAAAATACAAATCTTCAGCTCCGACCGCATATTATTTTCCTCGACAGTTACAGGGTAGACTCCCGACGGCCAAATCAATTTACAGTTGCTAGCGGAATGAGGATCTTGTATTAATCAAGATATACAATAATTAATTTTATCAGTTATGAAAAAAATGTAAAAAAAAAAAAAAACGTTACAGGTACTAAAGAGTTTAGAATTTCTGAGAACTGTACGAACAAATTATATAAATTTGTTTTTCTAAGGCAAATTAATGTTAATATTTTATGGGATCAAAATTATATATCTTGCATCTTATGAGTAAACTAAAACACACTTTTTCAAAAAGAAAAATCTGACAACGTAAATTATATTGTTAGATGAAAATTGAAGAAAGTTTCAAGATTATCGCTGAGAGTGGTAGGTCAGGTTGCATTCTACAGACCATTTTAGCACAAAAATATTCCAGCTGTCGTTTTTCTGCTCGTATATGGCTATGTTTTTGTTTCAAATTGTAATGATGGAAGTCACAGATAAATGCATTGCTTTCTTTAGAGGCGTGCAAGGTAGAAATTGACAATTATTCTGTCTAAAAGCATGTGGCAAATCCTTTAAATACCTACCATCATAGCATAAAAGACTTGGATTGAATTGTAAGGGCGAGGGAGGATATTTTAATACTTCAGATGTTCTCAATTTGTACTTACAGTCCTGCAGAGCCACCATCGGAAATACTGGACGAGGCGAGGGTGACGTCGGGCGGCCAGGACCTAGGTGCGGTTAAATACGAACTTACATGCTGTTCATTCTAAGCCAGCAGAGTACCCCCCCCCCCCCCCGTCTAAGGAGTTAAAATCCTTCATAAGGGTCTCTTCTGTTCCAGACGCCAAGGCAGAAACCTTTCTAAAGTGCAAGCAACAGTCACAAGTACACAGCAACAGCCCACCTACCCTGAAACTTTCGACCCTGCAATAGAACTAAAGGAATGAAATGAAATGAAATGAAATGGTAGAGGGAATTTTCGTGAAAAAGACAGATTCGTTCCATCATTCGTCTAAGCGACCAAGAGAAACCACGGGGGAAAAAAAGTATTTAAATTCCTGTTCTCTCGAATGTGAGTCCGAGACGTTACCGCCTTAGCTACCCCGCGGGGTTGTCAAACAAATACTACCATAAGTATACTTGCCCTTGAATTACAGTGGGTGTAAATTCTCCCTTGATATATCGGTAAGTGCGTGTGGCGTTTTCAGGTAATGTAAACGTAATGAAACAGGGAACGGATTTATGGAAACATCTGACATCTTTTATTGTGATTTTTTCCAAGCAACGTCTTTTTAAAAAAAGATATACTACTGAAATAGAGTGATATATGAACTAAGGGGGGCGTCTCTCGGTATAAGTTTATAACAAGTTACCCTCTCTCTTTAAAATAATTTTGCACTATTTAAATTGTATGTACATTTTTATAAAAAAATAATTGTTACAAATCATTCCTTAAATACTAAAATAGAAAATAAAAGCTGCTCATTTTAAATCCCACAGACGGTTATTTCGCCTTAAAGTTTCCACGACTTTTATTCCCGCGCGCCTTGTAGTCACAATAGAGCGCCTTTTCGTTTTCGCTGTTACGCTGTATTAAAGCAGGTGGCGTGTTATCTCTGTTAGTAGTGACAGGTAGAAGAGGAGAGGGATAGGATATGACAGTTGTGACGTAGATATGCCGCGATTACGATGTGTAACTTCACCGTTGACGCACCCCGCCAGCGGCAAGTTAAACACAAGAGAGCTACCGGCTCTATTAAAAGTCGGTTCGTGAAAGGGTAGTTACCGTGCAAGAAAACGACGATGAGGGTTTTGCTTGAAAGAGCGGAGCAAGGCCTCATGAAATTCATTTCTCACGAGACCAATTAATGCTCCCCGAGAGAGAATTTTAAAAGCGCGTCGCAGTACCGCCATTTCTCACGTTCATGATTTCTGCCCTAGCACTTTTCTTATTATTTCTTCCTTTAAAATGATTATTTCTCTTCTCTCCTCCCCCCCTCTCTCTCTGTCTCTCTCTCTCGGTGTTTTCTTTCTTTTCTTAATATTTCCTTGTCGTCACTAATCATTTTATTTTCGTGCGGCTCACAAACCCTTTTGTTCTTACATTCCTCGTTTTCTTTCCCGCATTTACTTTAGTTTCTTTTCTGTTATTGGCTTACTATTTTCGTACACTATTATTTAATTGTTGATAGTTTTAATTAAATTTTAATATATTCTCTAGTGTCTAGGCAAACACATGTCTAAAAATAAGATTAGAAAATTTGCAAATGTAAATCATCATCCCAGCTGCTCTCTATGGCTACAGGACTTGGACATTCCAAATGGACAGACAAAGAGGATAAAATCAAGAGGAGAATGCTGACATCAATCTCAAAGACAAAGTAAAGAAGGAAGAACGGATACAAGAAGTGGTGTAGTGGACGAAGCTAACAAAGTAAGGCTACTAAATAAAGACGTGGACAGGATGTAGCAGGAAGGTGTGCCTACGCCACGACAATGTGGGATCCAAGAATTGGGAAAAGGTGCAGCGGCAAAGATTGTCTCAAGAATTTAAACGAGAGAACCAGGATAGCAAGAAACAGAATGAGGTGGAAAGAAAAGCTTTCAGATCTACAGTAAAGAGAACAAAGAGGTGTATGTGAATGTATATGGTAAGTGTAAATGGTAAGGTATCATACACTGAAAAGAAGGTTTACAGGTATTAGCTCACCCTGGAATACTTCTACCTTGGATAGAGGCCCCTGTCCTTCAGGGATTCTTTAGGTTTATCTGTTGTCTATTAAACATTTTCCCATGACTTCGTAAATCCTTCATGTCTCTCTCTTCTTCTTACACGCTCGTCGTCTCTTTGTTATATCACCGATCAACAAAATTAAACAATTTTAATTGCCAAAAAGGAAACTATGCTTACTTAACCCAATTTTATACTGATTTTAGAAATATATGCACCTTTTCCTGCCACATATAAATTTGTAATTATAACTTAGTATTAAATTTATCACAATTATCATGCCCTGTTTTGACAACAAGTATTTCCTTCACATGAAAAGCTTTAACATAAGCATTAAGAATGCCAACGTTTAAGATATTATTTGAAACTTCGCAATTGAATTTGATGCAAAGTTGAAAATCATAAATGCGTATCATATAATTTTTGTATACTTTATCAAAACGATCATGGTACAGCATCCAAAAATAATCTGCAATCATTGCAGTTTGCATCATGAAGCAGTATTAACGTTATTTCACTAATTTAATTATTGGTGAAAATTCTCACTTATTTTTTCAGTGACCACCAAGATTAGTCAGGAAAAAAAGTAAATGCAAGTGCAAGAAAACACATTTATTTATAGGCATCCAACAATTTCTGTATTCCTTGTCTGTAATCATGGGACTGTGTTTTACCCATAAAGGTCATTCAAATCTACATTAAGCGTTTCCAAGCTCGCACTTCGCATATCACTCATGTTTTCTTCAAATGATTTAATCTGCATTAAATCCCTTATATTATAAAATTTTTCGCGCAGATAGGAGAGAATTTCCCGTCAGATATTTTTGCGTATAAAAGACTATCAATCATTATATTATAGGAAATCAAACGTTGATGCAGCCGAAATTAAAGGTTACCATTATTAGATTAATAAAGTAGTTCTAATGATAATTATTTAGATCTAAGAATTGAGGGGGCAGAGCTATATTTATAAAAGTTTTGATTTGATAAGAGCGTTTATTATGTATATATAATTAAACAATTTAGAGATAGGTTTAACAGGAATTGATATAATTTGTGACTTGTACTTTATATGTATGTCATTTGGCAGGTAAGTGTAATTTACAAGAGGCATTGTATACATTGGCTGGAGCCACATGTAGGTAAACGTGTGAGAAAGAGACAGAGATATCCCTTGTACCCTTACTGACGGTTCGTGCGCTGACTCTTCCTTAGACAAGGCTGTGAGAATACAAAAGGGTAAAAGATTCCTTGGTCAGGTCAGAGAATGTCTGTCAAATTGAATATTTAGAAAGGAAGTTCGTAGTAAGAAATCACGGAAACTTAACAGTCTCGAGTTTAGCGGGGGTGGAGTGGTAAATCATCGGCAAAATGAAAAAAAATTAGGAAATAGCCGTAACGGATCAGAGTTTGAACAAATAAGATATAGAAATAATTTTAAATGAAAATGGAAATATAAGAACGGAGACGAAAATGTTTTATTACAGGCATGCCGGGAGTACAAAGTGTTATGCCGCCAATTCAAGTGCAAGTGTGCGAAAGTAAATTGGAAAAATGCGTGCGTTATCTATGAGAATATTTGGCAATTTATAACTAAGGGAGGAGAAAGAGGGGATACTTTAGATATCCGACATGAAAGGAAAGTGCCGAAATTTATGTCAGGCTGCTCTTGGAAAATTCAGGCTTGTGGGAATATACTGTAGGTCAGAAGGGGGAAAATAATTTTAGTCAATGGACATCCAATAAAAATCAACGAATGAGGAAAACTTAGCGATACAATAAATATTTTAAGATAGCCAATGGTGAACATATAACTCGGGGAATAGAATAAAAAACAGAGGGAATTTAATTTAGCGAAAGGCGTGGCGATGATCTAGAAAAACAGGAATACATGACCAGAAGTTGATTTTTGGCCAGTCAGAAGTTAGGAGTTAACAGACGGAGATTTTGAAAAGTGAGGTGTGAGAGATAGCAGGGAGTCGTGGGAAGAATAGTTTTAATAGTGAAAGTAAGGCAGCTGGTACGATGGGCATTAGTGAAGGTATTAGTGGTAGGAGAAAAAGATTGGTGAAAGCCGTACAAGATTTAAGTAGGAAACTCAGTATAACAAAGTAATAGCAATTTATTAGTCAGCGACGAGCAGTCACGAAGTAGCCACCAGTACTTTTAGATGTGAATAAACCATTTGAAAGAATTCAACTTATGTATCTTTTGGGCGATACAGTTCCTGTTCTAAATTGATCCACAAAACACTCCAGAGGACCCTGAGATCTAACCCAACAGAATTAGATCAGACATCACAGCGAGCAGCCGGGGAAACAACGAGACCACGACCAGCAGTCAACAACATAACCACATCCACCATACACACCTACCCGAAAGCCACATGCAATTAAATAGAAAAAAACTCCATAAAAACCCCGCTCCATCTGACGCTATCAACATGGGGCAATGATCATTTTTCCAAGTCCTCGCCCGAATTAAAATCCGCTCCACGTTTTTAGGGGTAGTGCAAATCAGCAACCTTTTAGAGAAGCCTGCTCAGAAGTGTAAACAGCTCCATTTGAAAAGCCAGCTATAAAATTAAAAAAATTAAAACCCAAGAGAGCCTTGACACGTAAATTAGGTCACAACACCTAATTATAACGTGACTATAATGAAGGAAAAGTGGAAGTATGACAGGTTTGCCGGTATACAAATACAGTGTACACTCACCCCCTCTGGTTGCCAAAACATTAGGTGAGTAAACCAATAAAATTCGTAATATTAAATCCTGACTTATAAATTTTGATGAAAAGGATAATGACGTACAAAATTACAGATAAGACATGAAATACATCACCTCATCCGCACTTAAGCATAAAATTACCAAAGGAGCTTGTTTCAGAATATATCTTACCCCGTTCGTTTTGTTTTTATATACACACGTTTTAATATGAAGGCTGTTCAATAAAGGATCATAATTTTTTACAAGCATAATTTCGTTCTTTAAACTTTAGCTTTACCTAAATACGTATTGTTCACGTGTAGTTTCATTGTTGTCAGATCCGGTTCTCGCCTGTGAGAGGTGCGTAAGTTGAGACATATTCAGTTTCGCCTACAGTAAAGTGTAGGTAATATGTGCAGCTTTAAAATTCTACTTTCGTCTAAAAATCTTCTTTAGTAGAGGCATGTGAAATGTTAGAGGAAGCCTATACACAGTTCGGAGATGGTTTAAAGACGAATGGAATGAATTTCAAAGGAAGTTGGATTCGGCGCTCAAGTGCATGCTTTAACAGAAGAAAACATTAACACCGCTGCTGTCATTGTGAGAGAGGATCGTCGAATAATATTAAGTATATCGGATGCCGTTCACACTTTGGTAACTGAATATGAGAGGTGTTTGTGCACGGTGGCTTCAAGACTGACTGAAGTTCGGGTGCACAGTTGAAGATGATGTTACAGGAGAAACGGAGTTTCTTTAAAAGGTAATCACTGCTGCTGAAAATTGGCTATATTGCA
The DNA here is from genome assembly GCA_030762175.1 of Metallyticus violacea. NCBI lineage: Eukaryota > Metazoa > Arthropoda > Insecta > Mantodea > Metallyticidae > Metallyticus > Metallyticus violacea. The sequence continues at coordinate 54,345,750 of CM060830.1, forward strand.
CAGATTCTGAGAGCAAACAGCCTGCAAAGCTTTGTGTGGAAAATTCCATCACAACAAACATACACGTTTAAGTGGTTGCTTCTTCTGGGAAAGTTATGATCACATTATTTTTTGATATTTCAGGAATGGTTTACCGCCATGTCGTACCTGCACCCACAACTGTAACTGGGCAATACAAATTGTGCTGAAAATACAGCGAGTCCGTATCATATGCAAAAGCCCGGATTTCCTCGCAACAATCTGGATGATGCACCACGATAAAGCACAGCCGCATAGTTGTTGCTGAATTTCTCGCAAAAAGCAATATGTGTTTCTCTCATACTCTCTAATCAAGATTTAGCTCGTGTGAATTTTTCTTTTTCCGAAAATTGAAGTATCACCTGTGTAAGATGCATTTTCCACCATCAGAAGTGGTGAAGAAGGCTGTGGAGACGATTTTGAAGAACCTGTCATTAATGGTTTCCAGAATATTTTAGAAGATTGGCACAAATGCTGGGACAGGTGCATTGCATCCAACGGGGTCTCAGTACTCTCACAGAAATATCATAAAAATTATGCGGACGAGTAAAAGTAAGTCGTGGAGTAAAAAAAGTATGATAATTAATTAATTAGGGAACATCCCTCGTAAATGAACATGAGGATAAACACAAGAGCTAGTTTACCTTTTCAAATATGTTTAACATGTTCCCAGTTAGCTACTAGACTAGCATGGTACAACTCTGCATCCGAAATACAGATTGTTACTTCTCGCATGTAATTTTTCTTAGTTCGTTTGTTGGCCATAACTTTTATTTATAGATTATGTATTTTCAACTGTACCGCAAATAAAATCCGGTAATGCAGAGTCAAAATTACAGCAATATAGACAATAGACATATACCGAGGGTGCCAAAAAAGATATACACACTTTCACAGTAGATGTCTATTTAATATAGTTCAAAGTTGGACCGAAAAACAACATTAATATGTAGTATGATGTTCTGTAAACAGATGTGACTCACATTATGGTAGCGTTGCTACGTGACAGTTAAATCAACAATGAACAAATGAAGCCAAGATAATCGTATCATGTTCTATAAACACATGTAACTCACATTACGTTATGCTAGCGTTGCTACAATAGAATGGAGCCAAGATTGTCGTTTGAACAGCAGAAAGTTATCTTGAAGAGGTATTGGAAAACCGAGAATGTTGTTGAAGTTCAAAGGCAATGGAGACGTGTGTACGGAACAGAACCGCCAACGCGAGTAAACAATTGCACGCATTCGAGATAAATTTGAAACTCATGGTTCCGTATACCGTAGAAAATCAGCTACACTGGCAGCACTTCGGGAAGAAATTGAAACGTCGTGTGCTGCAATCGCTGAGGACACTTTCGCAAACGTTGCTCAATCAGTAGTTCAACGTACTCAGAAGTGTATCGACGCCGATGGTGGGCATTTTGAGCAACTGTTGTAACTGTAAAAGTCTAAGATGATTAGTGCTAATCATTTTCTGTTTGTGTGAATTTAGTTTATTATGTTAACACAGTTTTTATTTGCTTGAATTGTGTATACATTTTGACGCCCTTTGTATATGGCATAATAATAAATAGAACTTATTTTATAATATAAATATGGAAATATACTTCTCCATCCCTCCCATTTCTTCCATGGATGAAAAAGAAAGTGCCAATTCAATGATATTGTAGCATCTATTTTTGTGCAGTGTGTAGCAAAAGATCGTACTGTGTAAAGAAAGTTTCTTTTGCCGACTTTTGCTTTAGGAAGATATCAAGATTATGTCCCAACTCAATATTGACTCAGCGCTGTTCTTCACGACTCTCAGCAATGAAAAATACTTCACAAATACAAATTTTCCTTCAGGTTGGCCTAGCTATTATTCTCTCACGCTATATAGCTCGTTTTATTCGGTTTCATATCTTTGTTCCGCATAAAATTGGTTCAAATAACTACAGAGGGAATGTTAGAATCTGGAAGTGTCTGTGCTTCTTCTGTAAACGTACAAATGTCACAGTGTTTAACTTGTGTGTGTAAGCTCTTATTGTATGCCACATTCTACAACTAGTCTGTTTATGTTGAAGTGACTTTTGTAGGGAGTTAGTTGAGGGTGTTACAGAATTGAACCGTGGACATTTAAACTACTGAGTGGAAGGGCTCAAAACTTAAGGTTGGTATTGATGAATTATATTTAAAATAAAAATATATATATGTGCTGAGGCGGAAATTATTGGCTTGCACCCCAAGGTGTATTATGAAAGGTCACATTAATTAATCCTATAAGTTACGGATAATAATTATTCAAATTTTATATTTATTTCCTGTGCATGTGTTGAATTATTGTATCTGATTTTATTGTCCTTGTTTTTTCCTGATCTTGAAATGGGGACAGAAAACGGTTGTCTATTGTAAATAATATCTGAAAAGGAGACCCAAGTCAACGGCGGACCGCTATTACTTGGAGAATTGTAAAGCAGGGTCTTAGTAAGGGACGATTCTTTTGTAGACAGAGAGTTTCGCTTTTAATATATTAGGTAATAAACACGCTAGGGGGTGAAGAGATTGGTCGATAATCTCTCGAAAGGAAGAAGCTAACGGTGTCAGCTTGATATTTAAGACATGGAAGTCACTTAGGCATGACTAAGACTGACTGACTGACTGCCTGCCTGCCATTTCTACTTAAGCCTACAATTTCAGGGCTCAGTTTTGTTAGTATTGTTATTAAGAGTGGTATTATTAGTACTGGTAAGTGGACTGGCATTACTCCAAGTTACTTGTGATTTGCTATTGCTTACTTGTTGGTTATCATTAATTGATTCTGGTGGTTGCTTGTTATTCGCTAATGCAGTGCAAGGGCATCAGCATTGTAGCTACAGTATCAGTAGCGAACATTAATATTCGTTGAAGAACAGCATTGAGTAGAAAGATTCGTCGCGTATTGAATATTTTCCGTGAAATAATTAATGGATTCTTATAGTTTGTACAAAAGTGGATCATATAGCACAATATATTTTCCAAGAAGTAACGATGGCTCCTTTAAGTGCAACAGACTGTAAACATTAATTCGTGTTTCATTTCATAATACGATAAATGTTGTTAATCTCCTTGCTAAGCTCCTTGACTCCTTCTCCCATGGTCTTTGGATCTTAAAAATGGCAGCAAAGAAAAATAAAAAGAAAAGAAAAAAGAAGGAAGGAAGGAAAGAAAGAAAGAAAGAAAGGAAGGAAGGAAGGAAGGAAAGAAGGAGAGAAAGAGAGAAAGAAAGAGAGAGAGAGAGAGAGAAAGAAAGAAGTTACTTCCAAGAAGTAACGATGGCTCCTTTAAGTGCAACAGACTGTAAACATTAATTCGTGTTTCATTTCATAATACGATAAATGTTGTTAATTTCCTTGCTAATCTCCTTGACTCCTTCTCCCATGGTTTTTGGATCTTAAAAATGGCAGCAAAAAAAAAAGAAAAAGAAAAGAAAAAAGAAGGAAGGAAAGAAAGAAAGAAAGAAAGAAAGAAAGAAAGGAAAGAAGGAAAGAAAGAGAGAGAAAGAAAGGAAGGGAGGAAGGAAAGAAGGAAAGAAAGAAAGAGAGAAAGAAAGAAAGAGAGAGAGAAAGAGAAAGAGAGAGAGAAAGAAAGAGAGAGAGAGAGAGAGAGAGAAAGAGAGAGAGAGAGAGAAAGAAAGAAAGAAAGAAAGAAAGAAAGAAAGAAAGAAAGAAAGAAAGAAAGAAAGAAAGAAAGAAAGAAAGAAAGAAAGAAAGAAAGAAAGAAAGAAAGAAAGAAAGATTTAGTCGAGGCAACTGTAAGACAGCGGAAAATCATCGTTAGACGAGGAATAAACGAAGATTAGCCTCTTCATTGAGTTACACCTAACTCAATCAATTAAACATCATTATCCCTGAAAATCGAATTACCATAAATTAATCAATCAGACAATAAATTAAGCAATCCTTATACACTCTCTCCCCATTAATCCATTTCTGAAAACCGCTGCATTGCCTTAGTAGCAAATGTTTAATTTCTATTCCATTGGTATGAGTTTTCACTAAGCAGTATATTCGAAATTATCGACTTCATTGTTTTTGTGATTTTTTATACTGACAAGGCACACGTGCTAACGATTTGAGCTGAATGGAGCTAATGTTACGACAGGCATAAATTTTTTTTATGGAGATACCTCAAAAAACTCATGTTGAAATACCAATGAAGAATTACTACCAATTCTTCGCTGCCTGTGATCAAATCCCTACCTTTAACAATACCTATAATGGGTTTCTTCCAATAGGAAACGAAACGCTTTCATTCGTTATTATTTCTGGAGTTTTTTTATATTTTCTTTCATTAAGAAGTAAAATGTATGTTTATTTATTCTTCCGTATTTTTGAATTACATCTTTCATTCACAGAGTAAAATACGTGCTTCCAGAATATATCCTTACCGCTTGCACGGGGTTTTGCGACGGTACATTACACAGCCGGCCATGCCTTATGCGTCTTGCGCTAATTCCACAGCAAACTCCAATTTTCCTGCCATAAAGATGGGCTTTTTGTATACAATTTGGATTTTCAGAAGATCAATGGGGAATGTTCAGAGCGTTAGGACGATCCTGAAAAGAACACAAGAACAAAAGAACACAAACTGTGGGTGGATTATTCCTTCAGTTATTGATGAAAGAAACCACTCACTATAAAGCAAACGTGCTATGGAATTATCGTGTCATGGACAATGAACGCGTATACACTTGTAAGATTTGAGCTTTAATAATTTTGTTACTATATGTACAGAAGACACTAAATCCCTGATTTCGGTAGTGATTTATTTCAAAATTTGCACCAATTTCGTATAATTTTTCTTTTGTTAAAATTCTTCTCATGTGTTTCTTTCTTGCAATGAACCAGTGTATCAAATTTATTCACAAGATGGTGAATTGCAGTTCTGGAAGTAGAAAATTGCTCAGGGAACTTTCTCGCGAACGAAACGAGCTGATTCATATTTTTAATATTATTTACATCCAAATTTACGTTATCCCAAAGTCTTGGCGAATGAATGTAGACTGGTTACTGCTCTTCAGGAAGTTCAAGAACAAACAGGTGGCCTTCTGTAGGGAACGGAGCCGGCCTTGACTGATATGCAAAAGTCAGTGCCAACTGTGAGGCCATACTCTGAAAGCTCGGTAAGTATTTTCACCGTTTCACCTCTCATAAGAAAAACCTCCAAATCGCACCAATTTTCACCTATCCCTCAATTCAATGCTGATATTTTACCATAAAACGCCGTTGCTCACTAGAGGGCTCCGTTTAGTTACCCTGTGCGAGGCCAGTCAATATTGTGGAGATGATTCTACCCCATGCTTCGAAGTGGCACTTAATCTTCAAGGACTAAAACTGATCAGCTACAGAAAAGAAAGAGGATATCTCGCTGAATTCAGATTTAATAGCCAAAAACTCAGAGTTTAAGCCACAGTCGCATTTGTGTATTTTGCTACTCGATATCTAAAAATTCGATTTACATTCAATGCTCGTACCTATAATTGTGAAAAAATGCGAAAACCTCAAAGGGCATGAGAAAAGAAATTTTAAGTATTTTTCCTGCTCTTAATCCACCCTAATAACTCCTTCCTTGGTGCACAAATATCTTTTTCTCTTAACCCAGTGATACAACTCAAAAATACAAAAAGGTTTCATAAACCAGGGAAACAACTTTTTGCAACTTTTGGTATACGCGGGCTCTTTTTGGGGAAGCCGTAAATTCTAAACATGTGAAATGAACTTCTTTGGTGTCAGAGTTGGAGAAAGATAAACCACCAATAGCCACTGATTTAAAAAAGAAAATAAATTCAATAATATCTCTCAAGGCATTCATCTCTCTCTCTGTCTCTCTCTCTCTCTCTCTCTCTCTCTCTCTCTCAGTAATCTTCATTTGAGATAAAATAAGCATACTGAAATTGCTCAGTAATAAATTCTCCTCCATTTTCTATGACGCCCTCCCAATGCTGAGGTGGTTTCTTGATTACATGCCTGAAGAAATCTGCTGGTTTTGAGCTGAAGAAGTCACCAAGCCAAGTTTGTAAAGCCTTCATGATCAAAGGTGTTTCCTCAAAGATTGTTGGATAAAGAACTCAACTATTCCTTTCTTTCATTAATACTGACATAAAGACATTTTTTTTTTTTTTTTCGTCATCTGTATCACCTTGGATAAGAATTGATCGATGTCGCTCAGGAGATAACCAATGACGAACAAGCAGAGATGCACAAATTGCCACAAGCTGATTATTTTTTTAATTATTTATTCCCCCGCCTTCGTTTATGTAAGGCTTGCAGCACCTATACACCGGATTTTTTAACCTTGCGCCTGGAATGCAAAAGTCACGGTGGTTGATTGGTCACAATTCATTATATCTGCTATTTCTCCGGTTGACTAACATGGTAATTATTGAATAAAAAGTTCAGGCCTTCTTCGCTAGATTGGCCGCTCCCTCTCAATCCTCATCGGTTTTAATTTCTGCACCATGACCCGGAAGTATCGCAAACTTTGAAATTTAAATATCATCGGCTAAGGGCATAAGTCTATATAGAGATTGTATTTATTAATTTAATATGACTCAATTCATGTCTTCTATTGCCCAAAGAAGAGGATCGGTACTGATGGTGTAGTGGTAACCATACTTGCCTTCTAAACCCAAGATCACGGGTTCGATCTCGGCCAGGATTGGTGGATTTTTTGGGCGTAAAAATCCTAACTATGGCTTCTTTCGGAAGGGAAATAAAGCCATGGGTCCCGTGTCGTAGATTTACTGCACGAAAAAGAACATCAAGCCTGAAGGAAGAGACCTCTGAGCAAAATTTGTAGGCCGTTTCACGTCCGGAACTGAATGGGACGCTGATGATCTGAGATGTTAAAGAGCGTCCGTAAATAAATCAAATCAACAACAATTGCCCAATGAGTATTTACGACTCGTAGGTATGTACAAAATTGGCTCATGATGTACGGAGATTGTTTCAAGAGAGATATCATGAGTTCAACTTCCAGGTCGAACTTGGTAAATTAATTTCGAGAAACAGGAAGTGTCTTGATAAAATGCATACAGTACTCATAGAAGAAACGTTAGATAAAACTGGATATGCTCTGAAACGTTCCCCTAAAAATTCATTGTATCATCTTTCTCAGTAAAACGTAATTTCCAATTCCTCTGTTCAAACAGTTACAAAGTTATTGAAGTTAAAAATCTATTAAATTACTGTAGGGCAATTCCTGCATCCAGGAGTAGATTTTGTGAATGGAGTTTTCAATACTGTGCATGACGGAGAAATTGTCCCTAATCTAATTCTCTTTACGAACGAATCTTGCTTGGTTCCACCTAACTGGATATGTTAATTCACAAAACAGCCGATACTACAGTCCAGAGAAACCCTAACCTGCTTCACGAAGCATGATCAAAAGATAGCCGTATGGTGCGCCATTAGCGGAGAGAGAATAATGTATCCTATTTTTAAAAGAAACAATTCATGGTGATAGGTATATGCAGAATATTTTGCAACCCTTTTTCTGTGAATTAAATCTGAGGGAACGTAATGTCGTGACTTTCCAACAGGACTCTGCAATGATGAAATAGTCATCACTAGCGATATATGGCTCCTTCGTTCCTCAGATTTAATGCCGTGCGATTTTATATCTGGGGGGGGGGGGGAATTAAAGGAAAAAGTGTACAAGACATACGTACAGTAGATGAACTGAAAAATAATATTCCTGAAGAAATTTTTCTCAAACTGGCATTGGCTTATGAAATTAACTATTACCTCCCAGTATGGAAAATGAATGGAGACAGTTCCAGTATCTGAGTAAATATACTTTTAAAGTGTTGGCAACAACTTACGCGACAAACAGCTTCGGACTTTCTGACTCCCGTTCACCGCGGTACCAGCTACCGACAGGTCGTTACGCGTGAAGCGGTCCCGCGAAGGAAAAATCAGTCAATTTAAGGGTCTCTGTGGAGACTGAGCTGGTGTTTGACACACAGTGATTGTTCATTTATTTGATTATACACAGGAAACCGTTGCAATATCCGCTATTGTGTGTGCTTAAAAAACGCAATAATTTTATTGTTATACTCCTCTAAATTATCAAATAAAAATAATAAAGTTTTATTGTATTAACTTCCGTAAAATATGTTTATTTTCTTTCACTGTAATTTCAATTGAAAAAGTATTACCTTTTTGGTGATTATGCACGTATAATCAAATTTAAGTGCAAAATATTAATTTAAACCCAAAGAAATGTGTGTTTCGCTTAGGTACTTTCATTAAAGTTGAAACATTGGCAGCAAATGCATCTCAGGCAGCGAAACACGAACATCAAACATGCGACCTCTTTCCAACAGGCAGGAATAACCTTTCCCCTCCACCTAAACCTCCCGTCTCTAATTCTTATGCCTCGTTCACAATGAAACCGCAAGTAATGACGCAGCAATAACGCAGGACGTAAGTAAATGTAGAGATACCATTCACATTGAAAACGCAAACGTTAGCACAAACATTTTAACTGCTACCTTCAAGATCGCACTTGAAATACACACGACCTACTGGATAATTACTGAAGCGTCCAACAATTATAGGAACAAATTGTATAAATTTGTATAAATAGGCAAATCAACAGATCCGGCATATCATATTAATTCATCTCCCCCCCCAATTTTAACGACAGCATCCGGTAATTAATGTGTAACAACCTGTCTATTAACTTTCAAACATACCAAAGCTAACATAACCTATACTTGGTATTTAGCTGATACGATTGTAGAGCCGTGCCTCTTTTAGAAAATTAAGCACTTAAGAATATACTATTGCAAAAAGTAGTACATTTCTTACTTTAAATGAAATAATAAATTATTTGCACTTATACACATACACACACAGTCCATATTTCATTATTTTTGCGAATCCTATTTACAGCGATTTTTGGTGCAAAGTTATTAATGGTTTCATATGAAACTATTCGTATTCTCGGAGTTTTCAAGCATGACCTAAGGGAAAAAGTAGCTTCTGGGCACGGCCACTGTCATGATCGCTAGCGACAAAGCTTGGAGTTTACAAAGTTGCATGTTAGCGTTTCGTGTTTGGATTAGCATTCGCGCTTACGTAATTCATTGTGAATGTTTTCATAATGTAACGTAGGTGTAAGGTTTTGTGTTTATGTTGCGCTTGTGTTTACGTTTCATTGTGAATGTGTCGTCACTACTGTGTCTTTCCAATAACATCAAGTGGAAGATGCGGTTACCAAACGTCTCTTTTCTGCAAAACGTTTTTCTGCAAAGCTGCGAAAGATCGAAGCAAGTGTTCACAATCTTTTTTTCATTGATCTCATTGAGGTATCTTTCTGGTTCAAAGGATAATATTTAGGTATCCGATCCATATACATATATATGGTAACTCTGTTCATTATTATCAATTAAAATAATAAAAGGTGGAACAAAAGTGCCTAAAGTGTTTTGAACAGCTTTTTTTATAGCGAATGGAGCATTTAACAATTGTTAAGGATTCGTATAAGAATTTATTTATTTTTAAAACATAATTACCTTCTAAAAAGAGGATAATATAAATAATTTTGAATAAAATACCCATCATTGAAGCAGCTAGCTGAAGCATTATTTATTGAATTCAACCCCAATAATTTATAGTGTCGCAGTTATCAATTTTATATAATATAGATTTAATCATATTTGTATTATTTACTTGTTTTGCGTTAAATTAAAGATTTGTTGTGATATTCTACATAATCTTTAGCAAAGGACGCACTTATATCCAAGATGTTATGTTTGACTTGACAAGAGGAATAAACAATCCGTACTCTTTCCTAACTTGTTATTTTGTATAGCTAGCTACTAGCATTGTGTCAGAAGCGTCGTATAACGTTATGTTCCTGAAAATGCTTTTAAGAAGGGTCAGTTTTAATGCATTTTTATTGTACATGTTATGTTAGCTAAGAGGGGTAACTGTAAAGAACTTGTTGTTAGAAGAAGCGTAGGTGTATATAGCGACCCTTAACCTTTAGAAGGACACACTGTTTTCGATACAAAGAATAACAAATAGATAAACGTGTACGTAAGCTTTAAGGAAAAAGCCAACCAAAATGAGTCCAATAACCAATAAGAAGACATGAATAAGAGAAAGTTCTAGGATATGATATAGGAAGATTTCGAAAAATCAAGAACAGCGTCTAGACCGATAGACTTTGATAGTTATATAAGTGATCTTTTGTGACATTTTCATTATTTTCACATACAAATTGAAACAATATATGAGCAACCTGCCTATGTAATTGTGGAAATGGGGAATAGGAAAAATTTAAGTAAAACTCTTGCAGACTTCCTTTGTTTTGGAACACATTCTTCAATAGGGTTCCAATATTCCAAATTCTGGCATCTTATATCAAAGTCATTATACTATTTGCCTAATATCATGGCATATTCCTCAAAATCACCAATTTCTTAATATTGAGAAATTGAGGTTAGGTTCTGAACGTAATTTGCGTCATTATTACTTAAAATTAGTGGTTTTCACAACAACGTTTTCCTATGAACGCTCTTATATAGTCATACAGCTATGGAATGATTTGTTTGTTTGTTTTTTTTTTTCCATTGAATACAAAGATTAAAATGTTGAAGTGACCTGTTTTATCATTAGGGAAAATAGATCGAAATATACTTTTCATTTTGATGTTCGGAGTCATTGAGACAAATGAAGCAAATGACAAAATTAATATATTATATCAAATATATTTCCTAAAGCCTATCATGAGTTAACAACAGTACTTCACAGTAATAAGGAAGATCGTCATATTCACCGTTACACATATGCTTTAAACTGGCGATGAGGCATTCTTTTTGAAAGAACAAAATGGGTGGATTGTTGACAACACTTATGATATTTTATATATGTGTTTTGTTTTTGGCAAACACATTATCGTCTACTGCAGCAATCATGCCCTACTTTTCAAATTCCCATCGTTAATTGGTCCGAGTTTTGTAGTTATTAGTCATGTTTTAAAATGATATATGACCTATTCACTAGCATTGTGATCTTGTACATATTCATAATTTTTGTTTCAACTGCTCTATCTTTGTGTATTTTTCATATTTATCACTATGAACAGTATCTATAAAAATTATACTTCTAAATTGTGCCATATTTAAGCTTAATTAATTTTGCCACACACTAAAACCTTAGCCAAACCATCGTGGTGCACAAATAAAAATAATTCTCCCCAATAGAAAGAAAAGTACTAAGAGAGAACGGTTGAATCTTAGAATGTGTGAAATCAATTTCTAAAGTAGATCTTTTAAACTACCACCGTGCGATCCGATTCTCCGTTGCACTGCTGAGTAAGGCTCCCTAACTCTTCAACTGCAACGCAAGCACTGTTCACTGTAGCGTCCAGTCGTGCTAAGATCGCCCACTGCCCGAATTTGTACATGCTGGCGGTGACTGCACTAAAAGAAGATTGGAAGAAGATCACGAGAAATTGCATGCAGGAATTATTGGAAAATGTGCACAAAAAATTGTACAATTGAGGAGTTTAAGAATGGGTACATTGTGTAATAGTGTCAGAATGTTAATTAGTGTCCATCACTAAGGAAAAAAAAACCTTAAAAAAACCTGATAAGAGTTCAATCAAATGAATCTAAGGATACTTTTATTCACCAATAATAAAAATAAATTGGATTGCAAATTTTACCTACTTCATTTTTAGCACAATTATGTCTTTTCCTTGTAACTTAAATGTATTTGCTTATAGGCTAACACCAGCGTATTTCATTTTAATATTTTTAGTTTCCGGAAAATCTTAGAGATTTATATTAATTTTTAAAAATGTAAAAACAATTTGGACCATTTTGCATTAAATTTTAATGAGCCAATGCATTCACTGCCTACCAAAATAATACGCTTATTTATTTCAGACATTTTTGATGGTCAAAACATAGTGCATGTTAATACTATTACTACTATAGGAATACTATAGTATATTATAGAGATGACACGCAACGCTTACGCCCCAAGTTGGTTACATAACTTACCTCAGAGTAAACGTACTCTGCAACTCCTATCAATCAATTTAGTACAGAAAACACATGCAAAATATTACGTAATGGTTCTAAGTTATTTTTCAAATTAAGTGCGAGAGTAAACAAAATATGAACCAGAATTCGTTTGACCGATTATGAATTGTATGAAGCGAAACGCATGTGAGTTTCAGGAATAGAGAGGGAGCCAGTTCACCTGCACAGCCGTTTCACGTCCGAGCAAGAGGTACACTCGCAACGTATTGTTGTTTTGGCGCGAAAGGGCGTAAAACGGCCGATATTTTGCAAAAATTAAGGGAATAGTATGGGCTTAAGGCACTTTCTAAGATAAAAGTGTATGAATAGCGCAAAATTTTCGCAGAAGGATGAGAAACATTGGAAAATAATAGTCACCAACATTCATCCGGCACAGCGTAACGGAAATAAAATTCGGGTCGGTTTTAGGACCGACGGTTTAATGATTTTTGTAATTGCTTTTGAAGTTGAGATAAATTATGAAAGTGTTCAGTCCACTATTTCAGATAGTTTGCATTACCGAAATGTCTCGGCAAGGTGGGGGTTCCTCAAATTCTCAATAATGATCAAATGTCTGCACGTGTGAGAGAGTGTGTTCTACATCCAATCATAATCTGGGATGAAACATGAGTACGCCACTATACTCTTAAGTCGAAGCAAGGGAACATGGAGTGGAGGAAATGCGGAGAATATCGCTCTTGTCGAAGTGGTTTGTTAGCAGGGAAGATTTTATGCCATTTTAAGGCACTCCCACGGTATTTTATTTTTTTCATGAACATCGAACAGTTAATGTGGCTTATTACTGCCAGCTTCTGATTGAGGCAAAACGTATTGATGGCGAAAAAGACGCCAATAACTGCTTTGAGAAGACAACGTCCGTCCGCTAGCAGCTGCTTTGACAAGGAAAAAAATCGAGGAATACACTGGGCAGCATTGGAACACCCTCCATATAGTCCAGGTTTATCATCTTGCAATTAGTACATGTTTGTAACGTTTCCCAATTTCCGATTTGTCAGATATCCGTTTCATAAGGTATCGTATAGATAAACGTTTCCCAAACATAAGATATATTTTCCACAAGTGTTTCTACCACCACGGATGGCCGAGATCGTTAAGGCGTGGATTCATGAGCGAGAGGTCAGGAGTTCGAATCCCACCAGTACCCTCAGGTTTTCCAGGTTTTCCTCAGTCCTCATAAATGGTAAATGCCGGGAACATACCCTAAGTTTAGGCCCGGAACGTTTCCCTTCCCAAGATATCATTTCATCTCATGTATCATCAGTGTCCACCGCCTATAATGCTTCAGTAGTTAAAACGGGCATTAAACACCATTCACCATCACTGATAAGTGTTTCTGAAATGTATATTAAAGTAATACTTTCCGATTACTTGTAGAACGAAAAATTGTCAGATATGTGTTTGATGTATAAGATTATAGTTGCATGTGTAGATAAGCAAATTTTTAACGAAGAAGACAGGAAAAAGCTACTTGAAGAGTATTGCTATCGCACCTAATATCTGAAAGAAAATTGGAAAAGAATTTAATTTCCAGTTTTGAATCTTGAGCTTAATATATGTTAGCTCCATCAATTCTTCTATCTTCGGATATGTGTTTTGTTTTGTTTTGTTTTGTTTTTTTTTTTTCCGGACGCCAACTGAAATAATATATTTTCAAATGCACCAACTTTCTTATTACGAATTTCGTTTTGCCATCAATTAAAGTACTATGTGTGATTGACATTAGAATTTTGTTACATATACATACTTAAGTCCAGCATCTTGGTTTATATTGTTTTTTAAGGTTGTCAATAAATTCAAATTTCCTTGTCTGGTTCTATTTTTAAATAATATTTTTGACAACATTTTCCCTTTTAATGAAAATGTGATTTGTAAAGAATATAAAACATATAAATAAAACTGACAAATACATGTTCGAGCGCTGTAGGAAAGTTCGATTATTCTGCCAATCTCTCGACTTAAGTTGATGCTGCGACATAGCCATATACATGAAAGTATACGAACGTTATCTGAAAGTGGAACATTACGCTTGAATACTCACTTCTTGAATGGCGTATAATGCCCTTTTTACTGCTGCGGTACCACAGGCTTTTGAATACTCACAACTGTACAATAAAAATTTAAATAGTCATTATTTCTGAGAAAAGGAATAAGAATCAGATGGCGAAAATAAGTGCATTCATTTAAAATAATAATAAACCGATCTGATAAGACAAATGTATGATAAAGCATTTAAATTGATATTATTTCTGAATGAAATGAATGGTGTTTAACGCCCGTTTTTACTACTGAGGCACCACAGGCGGTGAACACTGATGATACATGAAATGAAATGATTTATTTTTAAGGTAGGAATCGTTCCAGGCCTAAGTTTAGGGTACCACCCCGGCATTTGCCATTTATCAGACTGAGGAGAACCAGGAAAAAACCTTAGTCAGGGAGGACGGTCCTGACGGGATTCGAACCCCAGACCTGCTGTTCACAAGTTCGCGCCTTAACGACCTCGGCCGCCCGTGGCCTTATATGACGCCTCTTGTAACTTTTTATTAGTACATTACATTCTTTCGTGAAACAAAATGTTACAACTCTATACTGTACAAGAATTTGTACTAATGCTCCCGTCATTAGACCATACTTTCGTGAAATAAGAGTCCTTATGTTCTCTCTTTGACGTTCTAATGTTTCACAGCACTAAGAATAAAAATTCAATAGTACTTTCGACGCTACTGGCAACAGTTGCAGTAACAGGCGTCACCATCTGTTGGACACTGAATTTCACTGTCAAAGAGATAGTTACCGAAATATTTAATTTTCGCACAGAAACGCACGAATAAAATTTATGTAACAGATAATTACCTAGAGCTTTAGGCAACTAAAATTTACAGAAGTGTTGAGAGGCCGTCGACGGCAGCCATGATGTTAAAGCATCTTTCTCATGAATCCTTTAGCGAACAGTCTTGAAGGGACACGTTGCTTTCTGCAACCCCACAAATCTAATCTCTTGTGGAAAGGTTTCCGTCTCTCTTTCTACTCACTTTGGAGAATTAGTGGGCAGGTAATTCCAACAAGGACGTGCTCGAAGAGGACTTGTTTGTTTACTTGGAAAGATTGCCGGACCGTCCGTACGACATAACGGGCATTAAGCATTTTCCTCGTTGATGTTCGATTTCCTTCATTAAAGCGAAAAGCCATGGTAAGTTATTTATGTCCAGAGTGACAATGGCTTTATCAATTACGACAATATTCGTGGGATACGAGGGTCGATCTGAAAGCTTTGAGAATGAAAGTAATAACAGGTTTTAACACTAGAACTGCGGAAGGGTTCAAAATTACCCGACTAAATATATTGTTGAACTGTTTCTTCAGGTATTCACATTTTTCCATCAAACATCGCGACTTTTATTCGATGTTCTTCTTTTTATGATGTTACATTGGGAAAATGTTATTTTTTCATTGATTTTTGATGCCTTATACCTAGAACGAGAGGGGTCAATTTGAGCCCTATAAATATATAGCCTAACTGCCAGTAAAACTTTCGACAAATGGCCAATAATACAGTTACAATAATGAATAATGTGCAGGGAGAAATGTTCGTTCATTGTTGGGACCCGACATACGTGTATACTATCAGTTTTTATTTGTAAACATTAGTTCGCATTTAGGTAATGATATGTGCTCAATACGGTCGTCTTGAATCCATGTATCGCCAGAGGGGCTTTCGGATAACGAGATTTTGCCCGTATTATAGCCATGCTTATTTGGATAGTGTGCAAACCATTCTTCTTAGGTAGCCACTGAGGACCAGATTTTTTTCTTTTATTTTGAGAATAGTATAAAGTTTCTTGAGGCTATATCTGGACTGTAGGAGAATGGGACAAGCATTTGACTCTTGACTAATACAAAAAAATAGTTGTTTCCAATGCGATGCAGACAGAGACTTTGTTGCGGTGCACATATCTTAAGATGTTGCGTTCTCAATATATTGAAGACTTGAGGCAGGCATTTTGGGGTGTATGATCTGGCACTGACAGTTTTTTGTCCATCAAGTGGAACTGTCATAATGATCAGAAGAAACAACAGGTCATCATCTTAGCAACTCTTCTCGCTCGTCTCGTTTTTGTTGGGTAATTCTCTCCAGGCTAGAAGACACATACAGATGATTTCCGGATGATATGGTACTTTTAACTTTTGTCACCTGTTAGGTAACAGGGGCCCTCAACTGAGATCTTCACGAAATTGTAGATATCTTAGCACAACATGACATCTGTTTTCGAGAAGACTACACTGAGAAATGATTTAATAAACGCTTTACATTAACTAGAAGTGGTTAGATATAAACAAGTTCTCTTATGTGCTTGGGAACTAATATAGCTAGAGGTGTACATAGCAGCATTTCAAGATATATGTACATTAAAACACATTCATAGCCCAATTTTAGCTGAAATAAAATTTACCGAAAATAGTATCGGCAACTCTTTGCATTATAATTAATGCATACATACCAGACGGTTAGCCTGCCCCGTTTATGGGCAATTTTAACTACTAATAACCACAATTAATTATTAAGCTGGCGAAATGTTAAGCGTTTACATTGCTATTTTTCAAACAAAAATGGTGATTATTATTTTACGAGTAGCAGCACTCAACCTGGTGAACGTGAATTGAAGAGGTGCATCAAAGTATCATTAATTTTTGGGAATACACACGCGTGCCTTTACATTAATTTAGCATGCACGAGCAGCTGCATAGCAAGATTTAAAAAATTAACATAAATGTGCGGGGATATACGTATGTAGATGTACATTAAAACAAATTAATTATGAAAGAGCGAAATTCAAGCATAGAACACAGAGGATCCATGGAGTGTAAAAATGATACAATACAAAGGTTTTTTATTCTATTATTAGTTTCTGACTCGTTTCTTGCAAGCTACGTGTCGAAATAGGCACCTACTTTTCAGTAAAGAAAGTTTAAGACATCGGTGGAATATAGAAGGAGCTTTGTGATTTCGTTCTAGTAAAAGCCAAAGAATCTAATGTGTTCACAACGCCATGCCAGTATGTAACTCCACTTTGTCCTTTTGTCATATCCCTGAACGTCCCTTTCTAAACCTGTTCCCTGCCGGTGCCGCAGCATAATTTGCAGACAGAGAGTTTACTTTACAACACCATACAGCTTGCGGCTTATTTGCGAGGGTAGGTCCATAAGTTTCGGGCCTCGCCGATAAGGATTGTCGCCTTCACAAAACCCTTATCTGGGGTCATACCTTATCTGTTAAGTAAATAACTGCCGCTGTAACTTACACTCCTCTGTTCAGTTGTTCAGATATAGTTGCATAAAGAAGGCTATGTGTAGAAGATTGTGGCATGTTCAAAATGCAGTTTCGAGCTGTTAAAAGTCCTTCATGTGCTTACATCAAAGAAAAAAGGGGAGGAAAGCAGCTATTGTTGCAAAGAAAGCTCTGAAGAAATGTGACTTTAAGGGAACCGATCATCCACACTACAGCCCAGATCTAGCTCCCAGTGACTATTTGCTCTTCCCAAAACTCAAGAAGGACATTCGATGAAGAAAATTTAAGTGTGACGAAGAAGTGATGGATGCTGTTTATGCCCATTTTGCAGACAAGACTTCTGACTATTGGGGGGGGGGGTTTGAAACGTTAATTCAAAGATGTGAGAAGTGTATTGCAATAAAGGGGTAATTACAATGAAAAGAGAAATATAGTTTTGTCTTTATCATACCTAGAAAATGGTTAGGCCGGAAATTTATGGATCTACCCTCTACAACTTTCTTGATCAGTTGCCTACTTCCTTAACTGCAAATCACAATATTGTGTACAAACTGAATCAAGGAACAAAAACATAAGGCTATCATTGATTTTAACAGAATAAAAACCACACAAAAATAGTGCAAGTGTTAAACATTGGTCGACGAAATCATTCCTGTTATAGTAAAAGTGCTATATTCAGAATAGAAAGAAAAAAAAAAATACCGTGACCGAACTTAATCGTGACGATCAAAATACGACACCTGTTTAGCAGAAGAAGGATGACTGTTCCCGTATCTTCCATTGGTTAAGCTTTTATATTTTATAAATATAAGATTTTATATTTTTAGAAAGCGGAGTTGAAGTACGGCTACTGTCAGTAGTAGACGAGAAGAAGCGATCCAGTGTTTTGCTACACGCTCACTAATGACCTCTCTTCCTTGTCCATCCAGCCTCGGCAGTAGCTTTAACTTTTCCTTATCCGTAGAAAAATTCTCGGGGACGCTATGAGCCACTGCCAAGCGATAGCGGAGAAAGTCGAAGATAGTGCAACTTTAAGATATACAGCTAGATAAAAAGGCTCTCAAGACGGCAACATCGCATGTTAGTTCAGATGGTTAGAACATCTTATTATAGTTGTGAAGGTAAGTGATTTCGAATCATTTAAAGGCAATTTACCACCATTATAACGATTTACTATCTAACATTGTACCAAACACACAATAAGCTTTAAATAGGTGTTTACGATTTTTTTTCTGCTGGAATCAAAGGAGATTTGTCACCATTACAGTGATTTACCCGCACTATCAATTTATATTTACGAAAAGGAGGCGAACATAGGCCGTTAGGCCGTAGCGAGCCGTAGCAAACAACTAGGTTTACCAGTTTCTAGGATTTACCTGAGGTTAGCGTTAAGGCTAGTATATATATATATATATATATATATGAATTAATTGCGAATTCCAATAAGACAACGGATGATAAAAAGTGAATAACTCGGTTTTGTAATACGGAAACACATATTGCAGCTAGAAAGTTATGGAGAACAACGTATAGGTTACGTTACTTTCAACAAAAAAGTAATACATGTAACATTTACACTTTTACAAACGGCCACGCAAACGGAGAATATCTATGCTGCTCTCTCGTTCGAGACTGAAGCTCTAGTAGCTCCGAGAATTTTTCTCCGGATAAGCGTAAGTCAACCTTACAATCTTGTTTCCAGTAGCGCTTTAGTGCTTTGCTAATCTCATACGCCCTCTCCATTTTATGATTGTATTTACAACAGGTGACTGACACATGTTCACAATATATACAATAATAACCATGGCAACCTGCTAAACAAATGGAAACCGTTAAAAACTTATAAAAACATCAAACTTAAAAACAGACACCACGTAATAATTAGTAGTAATTTAAAGACTAGATTGTTTAAACGTGTTTGAATTATTTCACTGTTTTACTTCCTCCTTACGCCAGAGTATTTTGACTTAAATACATACATACATACATTCATACATACATACATACATACATACATGTATACATACACACTTACATACATACATATATATATATATAGAGTGCGAAAAAAAGAAGTAATAAGAATTTTCGGGTAGAAAACGGATCAAAAAATTCAGCACCTCAAGAACAGGAACACATTATATATTATTTACAATGTTCTCGAATTTACTGCCACGGATGTAACATTCAACTTTTCCTAATTCTTTGTTGAAGATAGTCGGATTAGATGGCCATGAGTTCGTGATCTTATAACTTCTCCATCTTTAAATATTTATGTACATTTTGTGCTGTCCTAGAAAATATGTTGCATGATACACATTCCTAAAGTTATTTTTTACGGACAAGTGTTTTTAAGAAGTTTGGTTTCGTCCACTTTACTTCACATTCGTTCAAAATTATGCTTTAGGAACTTGTATCTAAAATAACTATTATAGGTTGCCTTAAATAAATAATTTATTCTATCAAACACATACCGTAATATTAATTAATTGATCAGTACTATA
The DNA here is from genome assembly GCA_030762175.1 of Metallyticus violacea. Classification (NCBI taxonomy): domain Eukaryota; kingdom Metazoa; phylum Arthropoda; class Insecta; order Mantodea; family Metallyticidae; genus Metallyticus; species Metallyticus violacea. Next base: position 54,365,640 of record CM060830.1, read on the forward strand.
ATCGATCATCTATCGTTCTCAAAAATCCTTACCATTTTCTGAACACGTACACTAGTGCTTAAGTGATTAAGGCTGCTTCTCCATTAACGATATTATTTTACCTTTGACAGACTATGAACATATGTCACATCGCAACATAGCTAAGACGTTGATCTATATCTAGGCCTGTAGCTCATATTGAAGCGTTTGGGACCATTTACGTTCAAAGTGTCCATTTCCTTTCTAATCCTACATCTGTGTAGTGCATATTTTTCGTTCATCCTGTAAATAAACCAGTTTAATAGAACTTAATTTGTGTTTACAATTACATGTTTTGTTATATATTACATATTTTGTTATACATATTATACTGCTCTATAATTTGTTAAAAATTCAGTAGTCCAGTTTAAAAAACTGATTCCCTGATATATTCTGATAGAAGGCAAACAGTTTGATCTGATCACATGTGTTACTTCAAGGGCAAACAACTACATAGCTTAACAGTGTGTTCCTCATGATTTACGTTTGAAAGTGTAACACATCGCAAGAAGGTGCACATATCTCATTCAACATTGGACGTTACATCTTCCTTTCTTACAAGAAATTATTCAAATGTATTGTACGATTTATGGAAACGGAAAAGGTTACTGAAACTTCAAGGGCCGGCTCGCTTATATAAATACAAAATTAAAGTTAATAATGAGTGCATGTGTGCATTTTATAATGCTGTATACATTGAATAGGGTGGGAATATTCGAACACCCGTATAGTTCTGTTTCGATACAAACATTATTAATGAATAAATGCAATGTGCACACTATTGTGCTATCTTTTGTTTTACTCATAAGGTGATAAGCATTCACAAATGTATATTGTATCACGGTATTCATATAATATTATGTAACAATGTCATACAAGTTGTGTTATGTATGTTCTGCCGTTATATCTATAGAAATCATTGCTCTCTGGCGGTAACATTTACTTAACCATAGCCTTTTACTTTAACAGATATAGGGCAATAATCAGCCATATGTTTTCTCAGTGTGATAGCTCAGATAGATAGAGCGTAGTAAAAATACAGGGAAGGTACAGATTTTGAATTCTCCGATTTTTTTTTATTTGAATTAAAGATTTGTCATTATTACAATGATTTACCTGCTAACATAGTATTATGCACACAATTCGAAATAAATGTATATTTTCGATTTTGCCCAGTTTTTTTTTTTTAATTTGACCAACGCCATTACACAAATTCAAAATGCATATCTACACACGGGTTAGTGATAATGGGAGCTTTTAATGCCAGAATAGGGTGTTTTTTGAATAGTTGATTTAATCATTATCAATTTATATTTACGAAAAGGAGCCGAGCGCAGGCCGTCAGGCCGTAGCGAGCCTGAGTAAACCACTGGGTCCACCGGTTTCTAAGATTTACTTGAATTTAGGTTTATGTTAGTGTGTATGAATTAATTCCAGTAGGCGAAAAATATAAGAGGCGCGATAACATTCGCAACTCCAAATTAACACATAGGAGGCGAAGTTCCCGCTCGTTTGGTTTTCTCCACTGCCGATCGTGAAAAATAGGCGTACATTTCCCCAAGATGCATCTTCGGTTGTGGACAAGTGTAACATTTGCCCTGCATGCGCTTTATATGTGCCATGTTTGGTGCAAATCCTTTCTGATATGCCTGAGCAGTATTTATCGGCGTATTATGTATCTCCTTAAGTAATATAACTTTGTATAAAGAAAATATAACATTATCATCAACATTTTAAAAGAAATTAAACTCTTTATCTGCCTCGCCTGAACAATTACTTGTTAAATTCAGAGATAAGTGCACTAACCACTGCATTGTTGAAATGAGCATAATAAGATATATTTTAAGTTTTAATACAGCACTCACTGTGTTTATATTCCTGCCTTGTATAGTCATTATTTGATTTAAAGAATAAGATTGTGTTTGCTACTAAACTGTCAGCTTTTAAAAAGAATGTTTTTAATGTCTTACAGAGGTTTACTTTTTCATCCTATCGATTCTATACACTTGAAACTTCTACCTCAAATATCTTCTATACTATTTTTATTTTCAAAAGTTTGAAGGACACACATGAGTTCACAAAACTATCAAATATGAATTAATATTAATAATAAAAAGAACACTTTCAGTACAAAGTTATACATTTAAAAGGATCAATAACCATAACTATAGCACAAATGAAACCAAATGAACTTGATGATGATGATGATGATGATGATAATAATAATAATAATAATAATAATAATAATAATAATAATAATAATAATAATAATAATAATAATAATAATAATAATTGTAGTGTTAACCTAGTACTACCATTGAACAAGCTCATCACAAACTAACAACGTGGAATAAGTACTCATTGTTTGGACGAGCGTAGCGTAGTACTTGAGACACAATAAGCTAGAGAGCACCACAGGTACTATGCGCTAGTGACTAGAATCCGGCGGCAGGTATAAATAGTCCGACAAGACGGTCCGGAGTACTTGACGTTACAAACTGGATCAAATGCTGTGCTGCACTGTTGAAAAGAATGTCCTTGCTGCTGCTAGAGCATTAAGGAATCTTTCCTAGCGACTGGCCAGTCCCGAGCGACAGCGGAGAGAGCCGAACTGTTCAATGGACAGCTATTAACTAGATAATAACGCTACTAAATCAACGGCGTAGTAGCGTAGATGGTTAAAGCGCTGGGCTTCACTTGTAAAGTTTCATAGCGGATTCAATTACTACCATCTGATGCATTTTTTTTCTGCAGAAGTTAAAGAAGATTTGCCACAATTACAAATGATTTACTCGTTTTTTTTTTATGGATTTATTTGTGGACGCTCTTTAACAGCTCAGGTCATCAGCGTCCCATTCAACCCAGGGCGTGAAACGGTCGACAACTTTTGCTCAGAGGCCTCTCTTTCAGGCTTGAGGTTCTTTTTCGTGCCGTAAATGTACGACATGGGACCCACGGCTTTACTTCCCTTCCGAAGGAAGCCATACTTAGAATTTTTACGAATTTACTCGTGAATTAGTTGCGAATTGAAATTAAGAGCAGTTTGCCGCAATTACAATGATGTACTCGCTAAACCACTGGGTCTACCGGTTTCTAGGATTTACTCAGGTTAGCCTTAGGTAAGTGTGTGTATATATGAATTAGTTGCGAATTGGAATAAGAGCGGCTAACATCAAGAGCAGCAGCAAAGCATTCCTCCAGCAGCAAGGGCACATTGCTGCATTTCTTCAAGGACTAACGTCAAGCGTCCGTTAATTCGTATCATTAGCCCGTTCTAAACTAAGACTAAATTAAGACACATCGGCTCTAGTTTTTTGGAATACTCCCCGTCTGTCCCTATCGTCCTTTCTCTAATCCTATGAACCTTCGTGGCGTAGACGTAACGGCCTGACAATCCCAGACAGCGTTGCTGCAACACTGCTCAAGCGTAACCTCGTCGGTATTGGGTTAACCACAGACACGCTATTTTCCGGTATGACAAACCCAGCGCATGCCCTATGGTATGAGGCTCCACCACCACCGCCACCACAATAATAATAATAATAATAATAATAATAATAATAGGACTTTTTCTATAATACAAGTAGTTTATGAGTAATCGCTTTTAGAAGTTTTATCTTAAAAGCGAGTGAACAATAATAAAGTTATTAAAGATGGATTTTCAGCTGTTTATTAATCTTTTGTTTTCTTTTAAATGTATTATATAATGCTGGCCTAATCTCCTCATTTGTCTTTATTTCTATAAGGAGTACTGAGAGTCTTATACACAAAGCATTAAGCTTCGTATATTAACATTTGCATAACTCTTTCTTCTGATATGCTGCAACCAGAAGCTTGTTTTACAGTGAACGATCACCATTTTGAATATTTAAGAGGCAAAAGTGTTTCCATAGTTAATGTAAGAGACTTAGACTGTCTTTTGTCATGCCAATTCTACATCTGAATCATAAATAACGACCATTAAATAAGGTCGCAAGATTAATTCCTTCTTTTATTTTTTTCCAGCCATGTCTGACGAAATCTGTTCACCTAAATGGGCTTCCCATGCCTTAAGGTAGATTGGTGACGTTGCTAGGCGACAGTGCAGTCAACTAGAAGTTCTGCTTATGTAAATATATTCATGGAAAAATGGGCCGTTGTTTCGTTACCTCCACCTTCTTTCAGATCAATAACTACTTTGAATAGGAAAACAATACATTTAGTGGTATTGGTAAAGCAAATATAACTCTTCGAGAATACTGATCGACTTAAGATGTGTTAATAGGTCAAAACTATTGTACTTCATTTGCATATACTGAACTTTTAAAATATTCCTTGCATGTTTATTAGTGCTTTATAGCATATAACTCTAAAAAAAGATGAATTGGTTTAGGTTTTCCCCCCCCCCCCTAAATGAATACATTATTCACTTTGATAGAAAAAACATTGCAAAACAGATTTTGTTTGTAGATAAAACCTGAAGTTGAATGAAAATGAAAAAGGAACAAATTATCAGCATCCTTCGTTATCCTTTCTTTAACCTACAGAATAAACAAAGAAAGTTCAACCCCCGATACCTAAAATTTTAATTTCAGATACTTCTAACATATCCACTTCTTGTTTTGTTAAAGTTCAAAATTCACATCTATAAATTAGAATTTTAATTAATAATACAGATATAAAAGAATAAACCTACACAAAATTCCACAGTTGGAATAGACAACCTACTTACAGTATTATTGTTTTAAAAAAATAAATATTTGGAGCGTCTTGTATATATGTGACAATGTGTTTACTGCTTTGATAAAAATAGGCAATTAAAAAGAAAATGCAGAGAGGGAGAGTGTAATGATCTGCCTTCCCTCCCTCCTTCCTCATCCATACTTGGACAATGAGACCCTTAATAATTCATATATGTCGAACTCTGCTGTCTTAACATATCAGAATGGTTGTCTCAGAAGATCATTTGACAGGTTGACATAGTACAGTAAACGCAGATCTTGTGAAAGTGATTGTATTAGTAGAAGATTGCAACAGTACATACATTTAATTACAGTGTTCACTATTTTCTTCTATGCAGAAAGGCACTGGAAATATTCATTTGGATTAACACGTTGTTAGATTTACTGACCTGTAAGTGAAGTAACAAATGTCTAAAAGGGTAGGTCCATAAGTTTCCGCCCTAACCATTTTCTAGGTATGATAAAAAAACAAAAACTATATTTTACTTTTCAATATAGTTACCCTTAATTGCAATGCACTTCTCACATGTTTGAATTAACATTTTGACCCCCCCCCCAAATAGCCAGAAGTCTTGTCTGCAAAAAGAGCATAAACAGCATCCATTACTTCTTCATCACACTTAAATTTCCTTCCTCGAAGGTCCTTCTTGAGTTTTGAGAAGAGGAAATAGTCACTGGGAGCTAGATCTGGTAGGGTGGATGAACGATCTCCTTGAAGCCACATTTCTTCACAGCTTCCTTTGCAACATGAGCTGTGTGCACAGGCGCGTTGTCGTGAAGAAGGCACACACCATCACTCAGCTTTCCTCGCCATTTGTCTTAGATGGAATCACGTAGTCCGTGCAGTAGGCCAGCATAGTACTCCCCATTTATTGTGGTGTTCCTCTCCTTGAAGTCAATGAAGAGTATTCCTTCACAATCCCAAAAGACTATGGTCATGATTTCTTGGTTGACTGAGTGACCTTGGCCTTTAGAGGCGGTTCCTTGCCAGGTTTACACCACTCTTTTGGACAAGGGATCATAGTAGATGACAATAGTTTCATCTCCTGTAACATTAGTTTGCAGAACTTCTCTCTCGTTACCACGGCAGAGCTCGAAAAATGCATGGCAATAGATAACTCGTTGCTGCTTTTGAACTGAGAAAAGATGTCTACGCATCCATCTTGCACTAACCTTATTCTTGTTTAAATGTTCACGAATAATTGGAAGGACTGTTGTTTTAGAAACACCCAACCTTGTTGCTATTTCTGTAACTTTGAGCTCCCGGTCTTCCATAATTTCTCCTTCCACATGAGCGATGTTTTCAGGAGTGAGCACCTGTAAGGGCCGACCTAAATATTCTTCGTCTTCAATGCTTTCTCGACCCATTCGAAAAAAATTGACCCATTCTTTTACGATAGAATGTGAGGGGGATGCTTCCCCATATACATCGTCCAACCGATGTTTAATTTCATTTGTATTGGGTCCTTCTTTTGTGAAGAACTTTTATTAACTCCATTTTGAGCAAGTCACAATCTTCTACACATAGACTTCTTTAGGCAACTATATCTGAATAACTGAATACAGCGGGGCGGATGTTACAACTGCAATTATTTACTTAACAGATAAGGTATGACAGTATATAAGAATTTTATGAAGGCAATAATCCTTATCAGAGAGGCCAGAAACTTATGGATCTACCCTGGTAATTTGATTGAATGTGATGTCTTGAGTAAATGATGGCTTTTTTGGTTGCCCCACGTCCATAATGCACCCACAAATGTGCAAGTTGTCAGTCTGTGTATGAGTGTATCGGTATTTGTGTATGTATTACACGTATAGTGCAATGTTATAGTGTGAGAAATGTTCATTATTTCAGTTGGTAGATAACACAACTACATAGGCTGTCACCTTCCAATCGGTCGAAATGCATGGACATTTAAATGTTTCCCAAATTGATTTCCAAGGAATATTTGAACAAAATATGAATAGGAGAATGTTTCACATTCTGCATTCATTTATATAGTTCTTTAGATGCAACCTGCACGCGTTTTGAACCCTGGAGGTACATTGTTAACAGAGCAATACCTGTTTAAGGAGTGAAGTTTGGGCGTGGTCGGTTAAGTACTGTGCACTCATATATAGCGACTAGAAATAGGAATGTGTTGCGTTTCAAGAGGTACTGTAAGAGTAAAGAATGCTAATGATTTGCATTCCTCCACCCCACTGATAAACGGAGTATTGGCGTTGCACACGAAACATGAAGTTTCTCCATATGTAATATGCAGTAAGCAATTCAATCGCTGGGAAATTTTCTCCTGCATGGGTAATATTTGTGCCAAATACCATGTTTTGGTTAATACAAATGTGCTTACATGCCAGATTTTCTGAATGAGTTTGGATTTCTACTCAGTTAAAGATAACCCCTCACACATTATTTACGACTTTTGTCCAGTTTGTGTGCATCATCCCCGGAAACGAGTTTTCTAACATTAAACCAAGCATTTTGTCCTGCGATTTTATTGAGATGTTGTTAATGATAAGGTGATCGATGATAGGGCGAAAGTTATTAATTTTTGTACTATTTTCTTTTCTTCTCATTTGCGGCGGATATATAGATGAGATGTGGTGAATGATTAATTAGTTTCCACGTCGAAGTGTCAATTTGCGGGGGTTATTATAAGAATAGTGGGAATGATTAATTAATTTTGATTTAATTTGGAGTGAATTTGATGTTGAGTGGTGATGCAGGATGTCACTGTCATGGCTTGAACGTTCCTCCTGCCGCATTGGAGAAGTGTTCTCTCAAGGTTACTGAAAGAACTTCAAGGATTGTTCTGAAACGTTTCCAGAGGAAGAAGAAGATGCGGATTAAGGCTTCAAAGGTTTTCCAAGGAATTATTTTACGGATATGAAAAGGAAGGTTCACTTGCTGTTGAATGAATGACCTTGCACATGAAGCTAGGCAGTTAGTTCTTTATGTTACATGAAAGGTTTATCTTTACAGCAGAGATTTCTGTTGCTTGAACAATCTACATCATAATAACATTTAATTTAATTTATTTATTTTATTTATTAAACAAATTAATGAGTAATATATTCTCCATTTTTGTGACTATCTTCCAGCGTTAGTCATTGGAGAGGAATGGTCAATGTTATTCACGAGCTAACAGAAATGTACAAATGGTCACCCGCTGATTTTTGTCGTTTTCACTTAAAGCATGCGGTACCCATACATGGGATTTTTTAAATTCTCCCATGGAATGAAAATGTCGTATTGTCGTTGATTGGTCGCAATTTATCACCTCTGCTGATTCTTAGGTTGACTGACTTGAATAATCATAGACTAAAGAGCCCCAGAATGTCTCCGATATTCTTCTTGAACGTAGCGAATCGCTCAGTCAAAGTGACCCATTTTGAAACGACAACCATTTTCTTGCCGTGCTTTCTGTAATGACATTCTCCCTGTTGAGTTATTACCGCAGTTTTTTTAACTCATAAATAAGAATATGTTTAAAGTGTTCTTTTTTTTTTTCCACTTGACCCTCCATTTTCTTTAGCTCACAAATAGCGCAAACCTTCTTCAAATCTGCAAAACCCAACCTTCCAAATAATGAATGACGGATGACAAACTTTAAACAATACATCAACAACGCAGTGTTGTGACGACAAACAAAAACGCCATGAGCTTGTGTGCCAACCTAATATTATAAATTACATTTTCATTTTGTGCATGTAAGTAAAATTTACAACAAAAAGTATCCAACAAGTTTATCTTATTTGCATAGAAAGAAGGAGATGACAAAAGGTTCTTTGAAGATTTTTCGGAATGTTGGAATTAATCTACAATTTTTGCAAAAAAAAAAAAAAAAAAAAGTACCGTTGTAGTGAATGCTCTAACTTCTAGAATTATAAGGAGCCCTAGAAAGTTTCTTCATTGCATTATCTGTAAATATGGGTTAGGTTCTAATTTCAATCAATTTTAAGCTTATTTATTTCCGGGTCCGCCCATTTCTGTTTTCCTTGTAAGTTTCGGAGGTTTGTATTATTTATCTACCATGATATTTTCAGATTTGTCTGTAAGTAAGGATTTTATCTCTATGTGACCTTGTCTGTTGTCTCATTAGATATTCTGTCTGCTGCTCGCCAGTCCTTTATGGAACGCAGAAATCTCATGCATGTTATATTACTTCTTTCATCGCAACTTTGTTATCCATCAAGTCGAGCAAGATTTTTCTTTTTATAGTTCTCCATATAATCGACATTTATTATTTACTTTCACATCTAATTTATATTTAGCAGTGGAGTTGCAACATAGATAATATTTCATATTATTTATCTTTTCCCCTGGAATAACATAATATTTCTTAGTCGAGTTTTAGAATGTTTTGTACCACCTGATTTAATCTGAAAAACAAAGTATTTTCATTTCTTACTATGTTTCCTGTACTAAGTAAATTTATATAATTACTTCTGCAAATGAAATAAAACCATAGGTATTAGAGAAATACGAAGTGAAATAAAGGATTGTCCAATAAGACCTAGATGAATATTAGATCACAAGATTATATAAAAAGTGTTACAGTTTAAATGTCAGGTCATTCAGTTATCTGATGACCGATGCATTGGCCGATAAGCCATTTCAACTGCTACGTTGGCATTGAGTGAGCCAGTGAATAGTTGCTTTGAATAGTGAAAGAATCAACATATGTGTAATCCTAGAGCAATGTCCACCAGCAATAAGGGTGTTTGGCAAAGAGAAGTTTGATAAAGGAAAGTGCTGAGAAATTTTCCATACAGTCTCCTCGTATAACATACCACGATTGAATGTATAAAGATTATTGAAAAGAACGGCTACAGACTACATACATGCCTTTATTTCTCCCCGACTTTATCATCTCCGTCCGTCCGTTTTTTTAACTGTGTTTAACACTCGTTTTTACTACTGAGGCAGCGCAAGAGTGGACACTGATGATACATGGAATGGTATATTAGGAAAGGAGCTTTTATTTTTAAGGAAGGAAGCGTTCCAGCCCTAAGGGTCCTCTCCAGCATATGTCATTTATGAGGACTTAGGAAAATCTGGTAAAAACCTCAGTCAGGTCATGGCGGAAATCAAAGCCCAAGTCCCAGTGCCTTAATGACCTTTGCCCATGTTGAGTGACTGAGACTACTGCTCAGTTACTCATTATTTATGATATGAATTCTCTGTAAATAAGCTTCTGTATTCTTTCATTGTCGTTAAATAGCTCTAAATATTAAGTAATAGTTGAGCCACCTGATTAAAGAAACTAGAACTCTATAGACTATAATCCAACACTTCATTGCTTATCATTTACTTAGCAGTCCCCCGGAACTACAGCGAAGAGCTTGTGCCGTTCTTACACGTGTTAGTGTCGAGCCTGATACTTAACACCCACCTCTTGCCTATCCTTTCCACCTTTGTTCATGCCTGAAATATTGATACCTATCCTTTGATCTCATTGGTTGGGACAGCTGAAGACATTTATAGAACAATGTGACGTAGTATTTATGGCGTGGTCGCTCTTCTTTCCATTGCTCGCAATGAGACCGCTTCGATATTCTTGGGAGGAGGGGTAAAAAGATCTCTAAATCGGTAGGACCGAAGCCTTCTCCCAACTCCGACCCAGTGATCCAGGTATTATGAGATTTGTTCATTTTATTTAACGTTGGCCTTAAGTTTCTTATATTTTTGGTGTAATAGGAACTTGTGTAGCGAAGTAATTTTGAAATTGCTGTAATCTATGGTAGCATTATAAGTTTTTTAATTTAGCCTACTATTAATTTTAAAGGGTTTTAACTTGTTAATTGATTTAATGATTTAAATGACAACTGTACTCTATAAGTGGTTTTAATTTAAATGCTTGTTTTGAAAGGTATATTGATTAGTGCATCATTATATTAGAGCAATTTATCTAATGCCAAATATTATCTGTAGATGTTAATATATCTTAATGTTAAATAAATCTCCATATGTTTGAATCAATCTTCTCCCGTATTGGTAAGTTATCTTTCCCCGCCATATCCTGAACTTTTCTCCTTCTAGTACACTTACTGGTTAATGTATTGTCCGGGCATCAACGGAACGATGTCAAATTGAAGATAAACGATTTTAGTAGCAGACAAGAAGAACGGGTAAACTCGTCTACGCTTTGGTTTCAAAGATTGCTTTAGTGTTTCAGTTATCTAATAAAAGTTGCGGTTAGTAGAAAGAAGCATAGTGCAGGTAAATCGACTAGAAAAGAACACACATTAATATTAAACGTGTTTAACCTTTTTGTTAGTAAGGCAGTTAGAGAAAAGCAGTCGTTATATACCATATATGTTGAAAGCATAGTGTATATAATAACTAATAAGAAAGGAACAAAGGTAAGGTCATCTAAGACCGCAAAACAGAAACTATAAAGAGTAAACGTGGAAAAAATTCTAGGATTATAAAGCACGACAGAGTAATACAAAGTAGAGTGTGTCACGTTAGATTAAAAGTACTCGTCAAGTGGCGATTTAAGTTGTTAGCACGGTTTAGGCTGCCCAGAGGTCGTGGGCCCAGGTTAGTTCGCGTTTGGCACATTAAAGATGCTGAACTAAAATTCCTGTGTAAAAGGAATACGCCCCACGCCAGAATTCAGTCCATCCACTGAGAGGGAAGTGATAAAATATTTTTTATTTATCTTTTTAATATTATTTTGTTAATACTTTCTTTATATTTTAACATTATATTATAATGCATTTTACATAAACAGAAGTAAATGATATCTCAAACATACGAATAAAATTGTAGACATTCCTTCAAATAAAATCAACAGTGCAATTTATTTTAAGTCTTTTGATTAATTAAATTTGATTCAAAGAGTGTTTTGGCATCATTGGGGTGACATGTGCATTTTATTCCAAATTGGTAGGACAGGAGCTCTATTCACTAGCTCGACCCAGTGACCATTGTATTATAAACGTTTTATTCAGGGTAATGAGAAACTTTAATTTTAAACGTTCCTGCTTGTTTAGTTATACTAGGAACTTGTGTGATATAGTGATTTGAAGCCACTGTCAGATAAGACTAACACTAATCTTTTAAAAACAACTTAAATGAAGATTTTGTAAAGTGTTTAGCCAGAAATCAGCTTGATGTTTTACATTTTAAAAGCATATTTGATAACTTAAAACTTTTCAGGCTTTAACTTATTTTGTTGAGTGAAACAATTTTAAGCCTATTTATTGTTTAAAAACCACAATGTCTGTTGTTTTCTCCAGTATTTTAATGTTAGCTTCTCTTGCCACATCTTGGTTCTTTTTTCCAACACACTTCCTAATTTTTGATTTGGTTTATTTACGGACGCTCTTTAACATCTCAGATCATCAGCGTCCCATTCGATTTAGGGACAAATTTTGCTCCGAGGCCTCTTTTTTCTACGACACGAAACGCATGGCTTTACTTCCCTTCCGAAGGAAGTCATACTTAGGATGTTTACGCCCGAAAAAATACATCGATCCTGGCCGAGATTAAACCCGCGATCTTGGGATTAGAAGGCAAATATAGCTACCACTACACCACCAGGACCGACTCACTCTTATAGGCACGAGCTGGAGGATGTAAAATTTAATATTATAAAGAAATAGAGGACAATTATTTCTGTATCCTTGCGTCTCCGCTAGCAGAAAATGTCGTGCAACAATGTAAGACTCTTAAAGTGTAAAACATAGTATAGCGTTTCATGTTTTGCCGTTGCTTTTCCCAAGGGATGCCAAGCTCATTCACAGAACCTAGCTAAATAACTATTTATCAGATGTTTGAAATATTTTAACAGCGACCATACTTGTGCTACTATTCCAGAGAGATATGTGGTCACAGAGTGGCGGCTATTCCTGTGGTCCAGCAAACACATCCTTCTCAAAGCAGGTCTTGAACCACGAGAGCAACAAATCCGTCTTGATACTCTTGGCTGCAGCGTCCTTCCCTTCAAATGTTTTGTAACAGCCAACAAGAGATAATCACAAGTGATATATCCGGCTATATGGGGTATTTTCCTGTGCCTTTCAGTGTTATGTGTACTCAGTTTGGTGGTTCAAAAGGTTATTTAGCGAATCGTTTTACCATGAAACACTGATTTAATTATTTCTCAATAATTGCAGTAAACAAGTAGATAGATTACCAATATCATGATCATCCGTGCTCCAATTATGTCTATTAGAGAACGTGGTTTGCAGTGAAGGGCTTTCATGCCGTCCTGCTGTAAGGTTAGCACTTGCCGAGGTACCCATGTAGTATGTAGTATGTAATTGATACACGAGGTGAAATAAAAGTTTAGTTAAGAAATTGCTGAAGTTCATACAGCAAAACATAAAATATATTTTTAAAATGGATCCCCTAATTAGGTGGTAGTCAAATATGATAAGCGATATAGTTAAATCAATTCTTTTGTAAAGTGTTTAAATGCAACTATTCTATAATTGCAATTATATTTAAAGAACAAGTTTAATACTTGTAAACTGAAATACCGAGGGTACCAAAAATGAATACACACTTTCACAGTAGATATCTATTTAATATATTTGAAAGTTGGACCGAAAAACAACAGTAACGTACAGTATGATGTTCTATAAACAGATGATAGCGTTGCTACATGATAGGTGAAACAACAATGAACAAATGAAACCAAGATTATCATATGATGTTCTGTAAACAGATGTGACTCACATTACGTTATGCTAGCGTTGCTACAACAAAATAGAGCCAAGATTATCGTTTGAACAGCGGAAAGCAATTTTGAAGTTGTATTGGAAAACAGAGAATGTTTTTGACGTTCAAAGGCAACGGAGACGTGTGTACAGAACAAATTCGTCAACGCGAGTATCAATTGTACGCATTCGAGACCAATTTGAGACTCATGATGTTCAGAAGGTAGATCTGGGAGACCTCGCACAGCAACAAGCCCCGCGCACTGGATACAAGGCACTATCCTAGGTACTGGACAGGACGAAGAGGTCCGATTGAGGTTCCACCGCGTTCTCCAGATCTAATTCCTTTTGACTTCTACCTATGGGGAACTCTTAAGGATGCTGTATACCGCAGAAAACCAACTACACTGGCAGCACTTCGGGAAGAAATTGAAACGGCATGTGCTGCAATCGCCGAGGACACTTTCGCAAACGTTGCTCATTAGTAGTTCAACGTACTTAGAAGTGTGTGGACGCTGATATTGGAAACTTTGAGCAACTGTTGTAAGTGTAAAAGTCTAAGATGATTAGTGCTCCTCATTTTCTGTTTGTGTGAATTCAGTTTTGTTATGTTAACACGGTTTTTTCTTTGCTTGAAGTGTGTGTACATTTTTGGCACCCTCTGCATATGCCATTTTTGCTCACATTCCTTTCCTCCCAATTGATTTAGGACGCCTGCTTCTCCCAATTCCTTATGTAGTTGCATATGCATGTGGTGATTGTTAGGCTGGTTGACTATTGCTTGAAACAAATCATATGTTAACGAAATAAAGGGAACCTGCCCATGTAACATGGCAAGCTCACCATACACTTCTGTACATCGCTTCCTACAAGGCGTCTGTCCTGGTGGTGTAGTGGTACCCATACTTATCTCATAAACCTAAGATTGCGGGTTCGATCCCGGCCAGAATCGATGGATTTTTACGGGATATCTTAAGTATTTCGGAAGGGAAATGAAGTCCTGGGTCACGTGTCATAGATTTAACGCATGTATAAGAACCTCAAGTCTGAAATAAGAGGCCTCGGAGGAACCTCAAGTCTAAAATAAGAGGCCTGTCAGTCATTTCACGCCCTGAATTGAATGGGACCTGAGATATTAAAGAACGTCAGTAAATAAATCAAATCAACAAAAAAGTTTAAAAAATCCTACAAGACGCAGCAAGGAAAGCCCAGCTTAGGGGTGGGATACAAATCTTTCCGCTTCTTAATTCTGAATTGATCCCTTTTTTTTTTTTTTTTAATTTTCTTAGCCAAAGGCAATCAATAATGTAGAAAAATAAAAATATCTAAACATATTTAAATTGATAAGCCAACGCATGTCATGATAATTTTGGCACAGCATGAAAAATCTTTTATTTCTTTTAAATCAGAAGATTATTTTCGCCAACGTTACCTTATTGTGTGCTAAATGTGGCAAACGTTGAGAGATGTAGAACTTAAAATTTAAATACTCAAAGTAATTAGCATCTCAAAGATTTAATAGTGTTATAAAGCTCTAAATTGGGTTATTGGTTTTATGCGTTTACCTCAAATTTATGTTAAACTTATTTGCTGTTTTTCATTTCTCGTTATATTAAATTCAGATTTATTTTACACGTGGGGTTTTCCTCCAGCACGTTTCTAAAGTTAAAACTCTGGCATTAACGGAAAGATGTCGAACTCAAATAATTAAATCGTTCACTTGAGACATAACACAAACATAAAAAGAAAAACCGTGATGAAAATGAGTTCACAGTTCCAACAATTATAGATTCATGTTCTGCCTGCGGCAGCTTCAAAGTGAATTGCAATATAAAGTTACGCTAACAGGGCTATCCGGAATCCTTTCCGGTAACTTTTATGATTTTTATTATTACCGGTACCGTTATTGCCTCTCAGAAACCTGGTTAATTCCAGGGTAATGAGTCATTTTATCCAATTTTGAGGTTCTAGACCAGGGCATATTTCCACTAATGACTCCAAATCAGACGAGAAAGGCGCGGCAGTCAAAGAAATAACTTTGTGGCCGCCAAATAGATAATTAAATGAAATGTTATCATGAATGAAATAAAACGAATATAAAGATGGAAAGAACTAGCCAAAAAAAATCTCAATTTAGTTCACCCTCCGCTACCGTAGGATCGAAACTGGATTTGCAGTCATTTCAACGCAGTGCTCAAGTGAACTTCGTAATTTCTGTCCAAATCCACTATATGCTTTTAAGCATTGTTCTGGATCAGTTTCTATGAGACTTTCTAAGATACAGTGAGATTATTTATGTTACGGGTCGGCAGAACGGGGTTGTGTACTTGGAGAAGCCAGTCGTCAATGTATAATACATGCACAAGTAGCAGCTTGTATTTAGTGTGTTACTCGATGCTTTCATTGTGTGTAAACTGTGTGTGCTAATTGTTCTTCGTTAGTTATGTCACTACAGAAATATAGTCTTGACGAATTGGTACATGCATATGTGAAAACGAATTCTTGCAGTAGTAAAACGATTAGCAATTGTGTTCCAGGTACAGAAGCTGCTCACCACGAGAACTGAATCCTATTCCACAAAAGTATGAACTAATACATTACAACTGCATTAATACAGGTCTCTGTAAAATATGGAATTATAACTACCTTGTCTACAAGTAACATATTAATAGCTACAAGTGACGTCATAAAAGCGCAAAATGGAGTAACAGCTGATTGCTATACTACGCCTTTCCCTGGCCGCTCCTTAGTAATAAATTCCTGTTTTTTTTATTACCATAGAGAACGGACTGTTATAACTTCTACAACAGTGATATATTTTTTCTCGGAAATAATGACCTATGTAAACATGTTTTTGTCAATATTAAAACCTAATCTTCCACCTTTAGACAACTGTCGTAAATTGTCAGCCATACGCCTGTCCCTAAGACGGCACAAGAATCGGCTTCTTGATTGCGCTCGGTCATTTATTTATACTTATAAATATTTGTTTGTATGTCTGACTATCACATTTTCATTATATGCAAAAACTGTATGAAATTAGGCTATTGTTTATTTTAAAAGAAAATGAGGCAAGGAAAGAAAACGTTTTCGTGACACTTGGCGAGAACCTTAAAAAGTCACAATTTCTACTTTCATTGCATTTAAACTAAAATGTCTATTGTTCTTTCCTTAAAGAAGTGTCGATTCCCATTATCATAACTTTTAGAGCACATATTTGTATAAACTGATTCCCTAAAGTATTAAAAGATATCACATTGCATTGGTATTTGAAATTACTAACATTTCTGCACTTGTAAAGAAAGAAATACATATTAAAACTTACTAATACTAAAGACTGTCAAACGCCGGGCTATTCTCTCTTGTTCTCGGAAGTGAGAGCGGCTTTACGGGAGTGCTGCTACGAGAATCTTATACATCGAGAGCGGCCTCTCGGCAACTAGACGATTCGAGAATTCTCACAATCAGTACATAGCGACCAAAAACATAATGGTCTTGCACTGTGCATAATACCGAAATTTAGAAAGTGTATGAAAGTTCTCGAGTCAAACGCACTGTTGTACGCTACCGTTTTCGACGCTCTCTCTTCGCTTTAGCATATTATGATCTCCTTGAGAGAGCGAGAGTGAGCAAGGGGAATCTGAAAGCTTATTCATCGCTATAAGTAATGCTATCACTTCTGTAGAACAAAATAATGAAAAAAATTACTTGCACAGGTCCAAGTATGGAGTTGTAAAGCACAATTATATCAAAATCTTTGTGGAAAAAAGATGGTGATAATTGCAAGTTACAAGTAATTATATTTGTAACATATTAAACATTTGTTTTGTAGATTAGAGTTTTCGTATCTTTATTTTGTCAAATATTTTATTTTGTATTTAGCAATTGGTCTACAATTCTAGTTTTTAGTCTACAGTCATAAGAAAAATACATTTTCAAAATGTATCACCATTTTGTTCGTACTACAATATAATCCCTAACTAAAAACAATAACTGGTCTCATTTTATAAACCCGCAAACATAATAATTAATTTTATTGCATAAATATTTAAAAACACAAACTACTGCAGATATTATTGAATTTTATTCTGTTCCCCTGAAGTCTATAGTGCTTGCAAACAAAGTTAAAAACAATGTTGAAAATTTGTAAGTTTTCTATTTTTGCTAACCACAAGGAATTAGCTTCTTATATGCATATGCATATTAATGAAAATTTGTATTTAACAAATTTAACAAAAAAATGTAAAAAAATTGAGCCTTTATTGAAAAGTGGTGATTTTTTATAGCCACAATTAATCAGCTATCTTTTTGGGCGTTGAGACTTCAAATGTTTGAAAAATACTTAAATGTGAATGAAGCAGATTCTGTATATATTCACTTATAGACTATAACTTTATTATTTAATCCCAGTTCCACGTCACGACACTCGTTTCCTGCGCTACGTTACACCTCACAGGGGGTTGCATGATCAGATGTCATGTTGATAGATGGGATGTTATCGGGACCAGTTATGTTCATAATCGCAGGTAGCTTAAGCCTGAGAGATGATGTATCCGAAATGATCTATCACCTACAGCTGTACTGTAACTCTGATTGTTACTAACATGTAACTTTACGAGAAAGAATGGTTGCCATAAATACTGTCGCAAGATAGCAAAAGTCTGTAGTGACTTCTTGAAGAGCAGGCTTTTAGTTGAGTAACTACAATATATTTTAATATTTTTCATCTGCTTTCGATATGCCGTTCTCTTATGCATTCCAAACGTTTACACCTTAAAACGATCATCCTTTGCTTTCATACATGATCGGAATCTCTTTAACCATTTATTTATAGCAGCACTGCCACCGGAAAACCCCCATTGCTGACTCCAATGACCGCTTGAGAATGGAACTTCTTACAAAGCATTCCTGTAGTTTAGGGAATTCAGCAGGCCAATCTTGAAAACTAACGTTCTCTCAAGTCAAGTTCGGTTGGACCATTATTTCATGAAAATGGACAACTTTATACAAAACTAGAGCAAAACTCTTTTTGTAACAAGGTGGCATCTCCATTGACGGGACCTCTGACATTGTTTCTACATAGAGCACCTCGACGTCGGCGAAGACCTCCCCTCCAATGAATTCTAGTCCCTTAGAGAGTCGCTTCCACACCAGACGGCAGACAGATATCTTTCCAAAGCGCTAACCACCGCTACACCGCACACAGCACCATTCTTCTCGCCTGAAACAGTCGATTCTGCAGTCAGAACCAAGGAAAGAAATAAGATGAAATGGGGGAGTGGAAAATTCTTCGAAATCGTTCATCTGAGCAACTAGGGAAAACCAGGATGGCCGACCCAAAAGGATTTGAACCCAGAACCTCCCAAATTCGAGTCCAAGTATTACCGCTCGAGTCCCCTGATCGAAAGGAATGATTGTATACCTTAATTTTATTACTTTGGCTTTGTACATTCGTGACTTGTAAAATCACCATAAAGACGTCAAATCCGGTGATGGCTATTTTCAAAGTAAATCTCTGCATATACTAGAAAATGTCAGTTGAGGTATTCTCTCACATGTAACTCCAACAACGATCTTCACAATAAAGTACTGATAATAGCCACTCCTTCCTCTATAAACAAAATTCTCTAGCGATAATCTGAAATAAAATAGTATCAGGGTTTTCAGAGGTCATTATAAATTTTAAATGTGTGGTGGTCATATTGAAATACGAGTGTATGTACATGGTCTCAGAATCGCCGTTTAATTTTTCGGAACATGCAACCGGAATTGCGAGTAAGGGCTAGGTAAAAGCATACTATAAATTATTAAAGTGAAAGGGCAATGAGTGTATATTAATCACTTTTCCATGAAAGATAATAGACAAATTAAAAACAGAAATTTAGATATAAAAATGATACTTAATTTTACCATCTACAATACAGAATCTTTACTATCACAATTATATCCATTGCTCAAAAAGAAATTTAACTTGTATTTCTCGGATCTTCAATTCCGTTAATTTTATGGACTATTTTATCGGCAAACATTTTAATTGTTATTCCTTTTCCCTCCTTACAAATCTTATATTTAATTCATAAAAAGGTACTATTTTTTCGAATCCATAAGCTGCTTTAACAACGTCGATATTTTATCTGGCTATTGATAGAAACAGAAAATGAGCGTATATTAATAACTGTGCATCGATTAATTTTTTTTTTTTTGTAATTTAATCGGTAATGGAAATATTAGAGAAAATTAAAGGAAATAAACGTAACCAGTGTCTAATTTTGTCCATCCCTAAAACCCCTGCTAGATACAAGCAATATGACACGCATGCCATGAAAGTAAATGAGGGGTAGAACATAAAAAAATGCATAGCAATTCAGGAACATCGTATAAAGCATATCTCGTATCATATAAATTTATGACAAACTGTTGTTCCATGAATATGAATCAAACTTTATGTCTATACCACATTGTGGAATAAAGTTTCCCACTTGTTTATGTTTTATTCTATTTTTTAAACTCGA
This sequence comes from Metallyticus violacea, assembly GCA_030762175.1. Taxonomy (NCBI): domain Eukaryota; kingdom Metazoa; phylum Arthropoda; class Insecta; order Mantodea; family Metallyticidae; genus Metallyticus; species Metallyticus violacea. Next base: position 54,385,567 of record CM060830.1, read on the forward strand.
TTTTCATAATTAATGCCATTCGCGTTCCACAAACATGTTCCTGAAACGCCTCAATATCACACTACTGCTATTCAACTTCTTTTTCTTCAAAACATCGATGACTTCCAAACAAACGCTTGGCTCTTTAATGTTTACCGCCATCAATTCGGACTAAACCTAATATCTTTAAAAAGTTTGAAAAGAGCGCAGTTTTGTCGCCATCGAAATATGAATGTTTCGTTTTTGTGTTATCCTTATGGTGGAATACCGCCTTAGAGCATCGATGGGGAACTCTGATCAATTTAATTATTTGTGTTAAGGGTAGATATTTTTTACATTTTTAACTAAAACAATAGAGCATACTGTAGTTCAAGATTGTAATTATTGGATTTCATACTTGAAATTTCATTCTAGCCATGGTTAAAAATTATTATTATTATTATTAGTAGTAGTGGTAGTGGTAGTGGTAGTGGTAGTGGTAGTAGTGGTAGTAGGCATGGCGGTAGCAATAGTGTGTTTATTCCAGTGCCACAAATCCAATAAAACTTCAACAGGTGCATGGGTCCAGTAAATCGTACTTCCTTCATCACTAGGTATGTTTGATTTAATGCAAGACATTAAATTACATATTCCACATTAACCATAACACACACATGCATTCAACGACAAAATAAAATAAAAACAATGAAAAAATTAAAGTAAAAATTGTCTACTGCCTATCCATATCCATCAAGCGGTTTGTAACCTTCCTCCACACGCTCTTCCTATTCACGTGACTGGTTAAAAAAATCTATAATTGTTTCAGTGCCATGGCCTTTTTTTAAACGCTCAACACGTAAATTTATTAAGGTGTATTTTTTTGAAAAAACATTAGACTTATTGCACTGAAAGTTAAAATGCATATTTTAGATATTTTAGCATTAAGGCCAGTAAAACAGAAATTATATATTTAATAAACTGCTCAAAAAGTATACTTAAAATTGTTATAAAATATTCATATACATGCTGCAGCTATACTAAGGTGTGTTAAATCTATTTCCTAGAATTGTGGACTAGGATGTTTTCTATAATATATTGTATTTCATTGCTTTATAAAATCGTTTCTGATAAAGTGCACCTCAAATATGAAGAAACGTGAGTTGGAGAAACCGAATCGAAATTTTACCCCCCTTTCCATTAGTGGTAGAGTTACTAGTGCTGGCCCTATCCCTATCCTCTACTTATTCAATTTTCTTCCTCCTGAGCAACCTTTCTTGATGGGCTTCCTGTTGTACTTTTATAGCCAGCGTTAATAAACCCAGCACCAATGGAAATGAGCTCAAGCTCACTGCTAGTAACGTTTTTTAATCTTTTAGGCGAATTTTATTAGGAAAAAAAATTAAATAAAGCATTGAGAGTTAGCAGTTTTGTAGAAAACCTCCTTCTCTATTCTTTGGAATAGATTTAATAAATATCTTTTTATAGCTATTTTTAATATAAAATGAAAAATAACCTTTTTTCTTGCAATTTATTAAATATGATTATTTGTTTCAGGAATTTCATAGCTAAAATATCTAGAATATGTATAAAATTTCAGAAAAATATGTCTAATGTTTTCCAAGAAAATGAACCTTAAACTTTAAAAATTTATAGTATTGTAATTAATAATTAATTCTGTTCAATACTTCGTTTTACAAAACACTATTGTTTGAACATGTAGAAGTATTACAAAATAAACTTCAGTATGATCTACCCTTTAGTATGCGCAGGTGTATTTAAGAATGAATTGTGAATATTTATTTATGCCCCATTGAGGTGGAATGGAACATGATAAATAATATATTTTACTGAGATGTATATGCTACTAAATCTTCCGTGTAATTCCACCAATACTCAATGTTCACTGTAACATCGTTATCATCAAAATCTTTTTTATTATTTTTTTATCTCGTACCTTTCAAGAGATCCCATTTAGA
>CM060830.1:54392500-54407500 GCA_030762175.1 Metallyticus violacea
AGTAGTAGTAACAGCAATAGTAGTAGTAGTAGTAGTAGTAGTAGTACTAGTAGTAGTAGTAGTAACAGCAATAGTAGTAGTAGTAGTAGTAGTAGTAATAGTAGTAGTAGTAGTAGTAACAGCAACAGTAGTAGTAGTAGTAGTAGTAGTAGTAGTAGTAGTAGTAGTAACAGCAACAGTAGTAGTAGTAGTAGTAGTAGTAGTAACAGCAACAGTAGTAGTAGTAGTAGTAGTAGTAGTAGTAGTAGTAGTAGTAGTAGTAGTAGTAGTAGTAGTAGTAGTAGTAACAGCAATAGTAGTAGTAGTAGTAGTAGTAGTAGTAGTAGTAGTAACAGCAACAGTAGTAGTAGTAGTAGTAGTAGTAGTAACAGCAACAGTAGTAGTAGTAGTAGTAGTAGTAGTAGTAGTAGTAGTAGTAGTAGTAGTAGTAGTAGTAGTAACAGCAACAGTAGTAGTAGTAGTAGTAGTAGTAGTAGTAACAGCAACAGTAGTAGTAGTAACAGCAACAGTAGTAGTAGTAGTAGTAGTAGTAACAGCAACAGTAGTAGTAGTAGTAGTAGTAGTAGTAGTAGTAGTAGTAGTAGTAGTAGTAGTAGTAGTAGTAGTAGTAGTAGTAATAGTAGTAGTAGTAGTAGTAGTAGTAGTAGTAGTAGTAGTAACAGCAACAGTAGTAGTAGTAGTAGTAGTAGTAGTAGTAGAAGTTGAAGTGGTAGTGGCAGCAGTAGTAGATGTAGTGCTTTCACCAATACAATAGAAAACAACTTCATCAGTACGGACATTACGTGCTTTTATAATACACATGTTATGTTTGATTTTGCGCAAGACATTACATTAGATATTCACATTAATATATGAAACATATATGATCAGAAATAAAACACAAATAAAAATCAACCAACAAATAAAAATGGAATAAAACAAGAAGTACCAGAAGAATGTTTTAAATAAATTTAAAATAAATATAAAAATACAAAGAAATACCATTGTAGATGCCACACAGCTGATAGTTTGCCCCCCATCTCCTTCCCGGTTGTCATGCCTTTTGGACCTGAGCTGTCTCCCTTTCATCAGAAATTTATCTAATCCCGCCTCTCCTTCCTTGCATGCCAATAAAATTCACCATGTTTCTATGGTGTAAAGGAGTGCGTAGATACTTTTCCCTCCTCTGTTACGCACCTTTACATCCAGCCAGAATACCCGATCATGATTTCATCTCCTCACAGATGGGATAAATTCCTCGCTCCTATTCGCTAATGATGTTAATCATCCGCCAGCCTCAGCCACGCGAGCCCCTGTCTAGCGAGGGTAGTCCTTGTTTTGATGAGCTGTTTCAACCATCATTCTTAATATATCTCCTATTTACTTCTACGAAATCATCTCTCTGCATTGCGCAATTGTCTACTGCCTATCCATATCTCTCCAGCAGTTCCTAACCTTCCTCCATGCGTTCTTCCTTTTCCCCTGGCCCGCCATCCAAATGGAGCCCATCTCTATTATTTCTAGTCTATTTCTTATATTGCATGCCCATGTCTTGCTCCTCACATCCCCAGCTAGTCATGATAGCACAATGCTCTAATAAAATTTGGTTTCACTGAATAATTCGTAGTCAGTAGTTCATTATTCTGATTTTACACTGCATGGTCTCACTGTGGGCCCCAAATTCTCTCTTAATTACCCTGTTCGGTGCCCCTCCCCAGTACCAAAATTCCTTTCTGAGGACATTTCCTCACGTAATCTAGGTTCATAGTTTGTTCCTATCCCAAATATCTGCTCCATATGTCATTGTAGAACCTACTAGTGTCCCAAAAACGATTTCTAGCACACCTATAGGCCTGTTTGGGATTGTGCTACGTAAATGGAGAGTTTCTACTGCTTTCACTTCTGCTTTATCCACCTTCCATTCATCGTAAAAGTAATGTCCAAATATAGGAAAGTTGTTGAAAGTCATTGCATTTGTCACATTAGCACTCTTGGCAGTGAGTCCAAAATCTGTCCAGCCCTTTCTGTAAGCCATTAATCGGCGCAGAACACAGTACCATATCATCGCGTACAAAATCGCTGACACCTGCATGCCTTCTACCTCCAGAAATGTATTACTGATAAAGTTAAGTAGTTTTTATGCAATATAAATTCCCTACGGAAGAATGAATTTCTTTTGTGTAAGTAAGTGAGGTAAAAGATATGTTTGTTTTCTTTCCCCCTTCTCGCTTTGAGTTGCGTAAGTTAAAACGCTCGCCTATGACTTTTAATTGGTTATTACTACTCTATAAGCTAACAACCAATAGCAGTAGCAATTGCGAAGTTGTGCACCCAGGCCTTAAGCTGCCGAGTGCTGCTCCTGAAACAAATGGATATTCTCATTGAATGTATAAATAATTTAGCTTTCCTTACTTTGAGAGTTGAGAGACTTAACGATATGAATGTACAACTGTGTTCTTTATATAATTCTTTAAAATCATTTTGTCTTAACAATGCAGATTGTTTTAACTGAATATTTTTTTACAAATCCTCTCCATTTGATTTTCTCTAATTTATGTATAGGGTAAAAACTTCTGTTCTTGTTCTTTACAAAACGTGAAAACTGTTTTCACACATTTTCTTGATCACTTGTTTAATTTCGTACCGGACTGTCTCTCTAAATCACTTTGAATTTTCCGTCATTGTGAATTCAATCACAGCGTTCTAAATACTTCGGTAGGCTTATGAATTAGGGAAAACGGCGAATCGATATGTAATAAGTTTTATCTGCTGCGATAATTTCTTTTTAATAATAATGCAATGACAGTTGACCGTGAGTGGTTGAAATTGAACGAAGAGTAAACTGGATAGGTCAACGCGATGTTAATTGTTCAAAGCAGTGGAGAAACAGGTGACCCCTGGGCCAGGTACAGTCTTTGAGACTCTTTTCTATGGCTCTCGAATGGAATAATTGGATGTAAAATGAAATCTAGTACCTACGTACAAAGTTGAAGCAGTAAGCAAGAAACAGAAAGGCTGGACTCAGGTGAAATACATTCCTTCGTGCCTTCTGACATCGTTGTTTCCGATTTTAAGCTCAGAAAGTTGCATTAAGTGAACAACAAAGTAACTGGAATGCAAGGTCGCTTCAGCACCTATATGAATATCCGCAGAAGGAGAAAACTTGACAATGCGTAACGGGACTAGGATGTACATCAATTTACAATCTTTCATTGGCTGTTTGGTTCTTTGTCCCGCGAATTTGCAGAGCGTATTGCATATAAACGTGTTACTGTTGGCTTTTTTGAAGTAATTATAGTACTTAAAGAATATGCATATAGTAAATAATGAAATATAGAAAACACTCTGAAGAAGAACAGTACATAAAGCGTTAAAAAGTATTGAAGTATACGTAAGAACGTACAATAACAGTTAAGTATATTTCTTAGCAATGTACTGTTCATATATAACTTACTGGTTGTATTTTGAAGACCCTAGTAATAATTATCAGTATAATAATAGCAACAAGAATTACATTTAAAACCAAAGGGTGGATCTCGATACATTTTTGGGGAAACAAATTGGCACGTGACTGCAAAATATATATATATATATATATATATATATATGTGGGTCACACTGGTTTTACATTGTAACACACAAGACAAGACGAAATTTAAAATCTTATATTGTAAAAGCTAAAGAAGCAATAAGTTTAATAATGTTAACCGCTGTTTTATGCAACAGTTACATAAATTACTTAAGATATATTTGTACAGAAGTAGACAGCCTATAACTTCCTGTACAATGCATCAATCAATTTGCTCATTAAAGCAGTCTAAATTATGTAAGAGAAAGCAGACACTTCCATGAAAATTAGTACTGTAAGGAAGAGAGGGAAGATATGCTAATGGATTTTTGTTCAAGTTACAAGATGCTGCGAGCCTATTTTATTAAGTGGAGATGGAAAGTTTCACAGTTTCCTCTCATTAAAATACGCTCCGAGAATTATGCATTTACACTGTAGGAGATAAGTTTAATTTTAGATCAATGATAGCGTTTTAACACACGAAACCTCTTTGATAAGTCAGGCAAATGAAAGAAAACATAAAAACGGCTTCAAAATTTGTTACACTTGCACTTTGTTTATAGCAAGACTTGTCAAGATTTATAAAATAGTGATATGTAGTACTTATAACTTCTGTATTTACAGAAAATATTTTTATCCGAGCCATTTTTCGAGCTTTTGGAATAGATAAAGGCTATTGGCGGCTAAATCTCGCGAGTGGGCTGTAGGCTACAAAAATTGGAATCTCAGTTTGTACATTTTCGCTATTACAACGCACATCGGTGAGTTACCCTGGTGAAACGTATGGTAATTGTTTTTAATTTCATTGTTCAAATGCTGTTATAAATTAGCAAAACATTCACCATTGATATTTTTATTCATGCCCTGGGTAGTCAATTAAAGTAATATGTTTGTAAATCCTAGAAACAGCCTGTGGTTCCTCAGTAGTAAAAACGGGCGTTAAACACCATTCAAAAAAGTCCTAGAACATATAGCCTTTCCTGTATATGGTTTAGTCTTTATTTTTTTCGAACAATCCAATCATTCAGCCAAAACATTCATTCTGAACAGATCGAACCAACTAGTCCGAGAAAACTGGAACTTAGGCGTAATATATGAACAGTGTAAAGTTTAAATTATGCAGCATGTTTTAGTGCCTAAATTTCTGCTGAAATTAAACTGCAACCTTTATATTACTAGATCTAAAAGAGGTGAATTAGCTTTCCTCCTCCTTTAAATGACAGTGATTTGCTGCCAAATCTGTAGCGTGAATTGAATAACCAATTATTAAACAGTCCCTTTTTATTATTACTAGCATTTGTTCGTACTCTAGTAGCCAATACTTTGTTACAGTAAAGCCCGGTAACATGTTACAACGTTTCTCTGAAATTAGGCTCAAAACCTATTCACAATTTACATTAGTACTTAAACCAAGTTAAAAGATTACAGAAAACATTGGTCTTCGTGGTAGGCAAAAAGCTCCACTATAATTTCTAAGAATTAACCTAAGCAGCTCCCTTCCCTTGGAACTTCTTACCTACGACCTGCCACTCCACTAGCTCAGAAGGAAGTAACGAAGTGCTCTCGCCGACACTAGGTTTAGACAAGACCTGTACTGACCAATAAGATTAAGTCTCAAGTGAAGTCTCCACACTCGCCTGATAATAGCTAGGAAATGAACAGCTAAATATCCATTGGCGGAGAGTTCTGGATAGAAAAAATATGAAGTTGTGACCGGGATTGGAACCAGGGATCTTCGGCTTACCATGCCCTACCACCGGAACTACCAACCGCTGCATGGCCAAAGGCGCGAATGTCCCCCCGTTTGTGCGGCTAACTATGAAGCCTGGTCGACATGTACTCGACGTTTCGAGCCGCCTTTTAGGGATTAAATATCTTTAATTAGTTAACCTTAGAGGTCTGAAAGAGAACTTAAAAGGTAAGGTACATTCAGGACGTTTTGATGATACCATAAAACTTCGCATGCGCGTTTAACAAGATGTCAGCAATAATGGCTTTTCGATCACTATCTAAATAACAAGTATAGTAAATTATGTAGGCAATATTTATACGCTGGAGTAATCCCATACAACCGAGCATGCCCAAGAAACCTTGAATGAGACAATTTTAAAAGTATGTGTAGTTGTTCATCGGGAGGTTAAAACACGTTAGTTGAAACTGTTATGACGTGAGAAAAGGAAATGGAGGGCACATCTAAAATTTCTGTCTATAGATAAAAAAAATTGCAGAATTGAAGGTTTTGTGTTAATTTTTCTAAAATATGCAACATAGAGAAATGCTTTATTGTCATATAAAAAGTACAAAATTGCCTTTACAATGCTAACTACATCACAGCAAAATAAGATGAAACACAAAAGACGTATTTATTTTTTATTCTAAAAAAAACCTTCTTTGATTTTTCTTAAACTTGGTACAATTGTTGCCAACATTGTTGCCTCTCTCACATTGCCTCTCTAAGCATTTAGAATGAGAAAGCAACATTTAGGTGAGTAGTGACGTGTTGTACGATTACAAATAAAAGCCACCAGTTTATGCTTCTGTATTTTTTAAATGCATTATACATTACCAACCTGGAATACAGTATGCAACTGTTAATTCTTCATAAATATTATTGCGATTATTCTTTAACTCTTTAATACTGTAGGTGATCATATGCTGATGGGTTATCATTTTCCATGTAGCTTGTTTTTAATGCTTTGAATAATTGTGGAGATCATTGTTGATTATTTAGATTAGTTAAAGAATTATATGGTAACTCTGATTACCCATTTTTACACATATGTCGTTGTTCAGTTGTTGGGTTCCAGTTTTATTACCGACTAGTGTTGTTATTGGTGAAAGGGGGCAGTGAGTTCCAAATAATTTTCCTCTTTCGTTTGTTTTGATGGTCCCTAATCACATGGTTACAGGATATATCGGTTCATAATTCCTGGTTACATCTAAACAAGTACGGCAACAATATTTTCATCTTGACGGTCAAATTTGGTGAACATAAAAGTGGAGACATTGAATAGTGAACATGTATTTTCTGCGGAAACCAAAGCCTCACTCCATACTCTTTGTATTCCATGTTCTATAACAGTTTACATTGTTTTCCGTAATTATTTGAATACTTAAGCTTGTATAGCACAAGCAAATAAATGTAAATATCTTAAATTAATTAAACGCTTTATTCTGAACTATAGAGAGAGTAAGTTTTTTTAATTAAATAAAATATAATTATTACTCGTATTAATGTACGAGGGACATCGTAGTCTACAGACTTTATACCACATGTTGCCATATTTGACATCATTAACTTCTATCACGTAGCTACAGGCAGTATTTCCAAAATAGCGGATATCAATGTTTCGTTTCAACAGCGTATTGTCATTGAATTCCTTGTTAAAGAGGGAAAATCTGCTACTGAAATTTACCTCAGACTTCAACGTGCCTATAAGATGTCTAAATGGGCGCTAGCTGTGTTAGGAGATGGGGAAACATTTCAAATATGGGAAAACGAGTATCCAGGATGAGCCTCGTAGTGGTCGCCCACGAACTGACTGCACGGAACGCAACAAGGAAAGGGTTGATGAGCTCTAGAAGATAGGCTGTGGAGGAAATCGCCTCAAAACTTGCAGTAGGACACTTGCAGTGCAAGAAGTGATACACAGCTTAGGTTATCGAAAAGCTTGTGCCCGCTGGGTCCCACTTTATTGACCGAAGAACACAAACTTCAATCAAAATCATCTTCAGACATTTGGAAATAAAGGTGATGAAGGCAATGAAAGCTGGTTCCATCATTACCAGCCTGTAACAAAACGCCAGAGTATGGAATGGCACCATTTGAATTTACCATCGAAGAAGAAAGGGAAGACGGTGCGATATGCTGGGAAGGTTATGGGTAGCGTCTCCTGGGATGCACAGGGTTGCAATGTGGTTGATTTTCTTGAACTTGGACTAACCATAAATGCTGCCCGCTATATCCAGACACTTTGAAAGCTCCGTCATGCATTGCGCGATAAGCGCTCTGGAAAGATCATCCTGCAACAGGATAATGTGCGTCCCCACACTGTCCGTGTCACAATGAAGAAAATCAGAACATTTGGGTGGGAAATCCACATCTTCCCTGCAGTCCCGACTTGGCATACTCCGAATACCATCTTTTGGTTCTGTTACGGAACAGATGCAACGCCAGCACTACGAGACAGTGAAGATATTCGGAAAGCAGTGCGTCAGTGTCTTCGTGCAGCTGGAATGGAGTTCTATCTAAAGAGTATTTTCAAACTTACAGAACGATGGGAAAAATGTGTGCAAAAAAATGGAGACTGTGTTGAAATGTGAGAGAAAAGTCTGTAGATTACCATGATATACTTGGTTTATCCCAAAAATAAATATTAACAGATTTAAAATTGTTGCTCTCTACTTTCAGTAAGGCCCTCGTAAATAGCAGCATTGTTTCATATGGCGTTTTGCTTGATAAATTTTAGTCCTCCAATTGCTCAGTTGATACATCAGTCACAATAAATTACCCTCTTCCAATAATATTTCCTAATGTTGCTAAACCACTCGCATAAATTGAAATATTTAAAAAAAAAGTACAGAAAGTCATATAATCTTAGTACGTTTAAGCCTCTAATGATATAGAAGTAAGGAACTTATAGTTTATTAGCACTGCTTTGCCTCTAGCATTTCTACAATATCAGTGAAATTACTGATTTGTTATAGATAAAATATACTAAAAACTGCAAAAAATTAAAGATTCTAAATGTTATGAAAAGAGATACGAAAGGTTTAAAATACAATATATTATCACATTACTGGAACACTGGGGAATATTTAACTAAGGCAAATGGAATAATATTTTATTGATTTTAATTGGTATGCATACATTTTCTGTAACGTAAGTACAAATACAAATATTTAAAAAAGTATCTCTGCACATATTTTTTACTTAGAATGCTCAACTTTTACACCCTGTATCAAGTTTTACACTAAATCTGAGACGGCCACATTAATTAAGGTGATATTACCTAACAATAGTCAGAACATGTACATCAAATACATTAAAATGTGAAATGATGAAAGCCAAATTTGCGTCTTGTGTGTGTTGGATGTTCATGAAATTTTCCATTTTTTAACTCCTCTAAACCACCTACAAAGGATTTGCATCCCAGCATTTTGGATAGCTAATTTTTCTTAGCTATTATAAGATGCCACTGTAAGTGTTTCTGAAAAGCGCTGAATGAATTTTGAATTACCTTTGTAGGGCTAACTCTTCTTCTTCTTCTTCTTCTTCTTCTTCTTCTTCTTCTTCTTCTTCTTCAGACTTGAACTTTGAGCTTGGCAATACTACTCTATCGTTACATGTATAGACACATCCTTGTATGACAGTAAGAAACATACCCTGTGTCCTGACATACCTTGCAATAATAATGAAGTTTCCCACTTGTCGTCTACCAGCTTGACATCAAACTTGGAGCAAATGCCGTGCGAGTGGTCGATACTTGTCTGTAGATGCTCTCGCTTATCTTAATTCTTCTTGCTATAACATCCATCGATGATCAATTGCAAAATATGTAGGCAGCAACTCAAAGTTTCCTATGCCTACATTTTTTTTTTTTTTCATTTTAAATGGAGCACTTATATTTATTCCCTTTAAAATGTCGATAAATGAGGATATTTCGTCTATCTTTCTGTGTTATACTGTTAAAACATATGAAACCTAATTTATTCAGCTCAGTCTTGTAACAAACATGACAGATCACAAAACTGCCATGATTTCCGTCTTTGCCTATTCGTTACAACTAGTTCATGTCCTGTAATTAAACAAATATGTTACACATTGTTGTTCTAGACATTAGGGTATATAAGATACAACTCTGTATTTACTTATCGCCATTTAATTATAATATTTCTCAGTTAATATTCCTAGTTCAACACGTGATAGTGTAAAATTTCAGAATCAGCTACACTCTTTTAAAATGATTGATGTTTTAATCAGCATTTGGAGTGCTCATTGAAGGAATAATACGAAATAAGTAACTTTTTCAATTATACCGAAACCCAAAAGCAGAATTTAGCTTCTGATGGATAAAAGGCATTCTTGAAATACTGAATAACACTCTACCAACTGCTGAAGAGTGAGGTGCAGGGGATATAATTTTTGCAAAAATGGAACTTTTTCAATCTTTTCTTCCTTTTCTGTAGTTAGCTCTACAACATATTTTACCCTTCCTTGATTCTTTTACAATTTACTGACTACAATAAACATTGCATGCATTTCTTTACTGTTTTTTATATTTAAAATGCTGTCTTTAGAGATTTCGAATAGCGTTTTTTATTTTGATTCAGAAACACATTTTAGATACTTATCTGTTTAAATTATTTTTTTTTAAAAATGTATTAGCTTTAATTGTAAGCGAATATTGGCATATTTTCTTGTTTTATTCCTTAGTTCCAAATTACACGTAACTATATAAATGGATATTGTGTTGTGTTGCAATGAGAGGACAAAGTTTAATAGTGTATGTATATGTGCACACATGCTTTAGGGATTTGGGCATAATTTAGAGTTCAGCGGTTATGAAAGCATATTTTGTTAATTTTTGTTCTCTGATGCTCAATCCAAATTTAAGAATACGGAAATGAAATGCACATTTATATTATATTTAGCGCAATCTGAAGGCGCACTATTATTGGCCAATTACTCTTTTTTGTGCCTTGGCTTTCGTTTCTTTTTTGGGGGGTTATTTGGAGCACAGAGCCTGAAAACTACATTGGATAGACCGTATCATCTTAGTTTCTTATATGTGGTTGAATTTGTATACTTTTTGGTCAGTTATTGAAAAGATTTCTTTTGCATAATCGGGATATTGTAAAAAGTTTCATATTTGAATGGAAAATTAAATATTTAAATTACTTATATCTTCCTGTGTATAATAAACTTCCTTTAAAAAAAATTGTTTGCTTTTCAGAAATAAACATAGAACTAAAAATGTAACGCTCAAATGAAAAACTACTTTTGGTTTTATTGAAATCGATCATTATTGGGCTATTTTTTCCAGATCTTGGTTTAAATTAGTTAGCAAAATAGAGCTTTCGTCGATTCTACGGTCAGTATCATGAGTAGAATGAAAGTGTTTGGAGAGGCAGAGGTTAGAAGTGGGACGGAGTAGGAGTGCTGGGAGAGTTGTGGCGCAGACGTTATTTGTTGAAGGGTAACGGATTCCAAGTTTTGCTTATTTGAAAACCTCTGTCTTTGTTTATATAACCTGAATACTGGACTATTTCTAAGGCCTCTCCCCTCCTTTTTGGAGAAGAAGTTGGTCAATATACATCCAGTTTAAAGGTAAAATGAAATAAAAACCAAACAAGAAAAACAACTGAAACTCTGTATATATTCGTAACAATAAAGGAATGAAATGACGGAGTAAAATTTTTGTTTGTAGAGCTGCCAAATTGCCCTCGGTGCTATGCATGTATCTTTTTGAGGTATTTCTGGTTGCAGATTATACAGGCGATATACTCTGCAATCTCTTAATATTTTCCTATATCAAATTGCACATATCGGTACTCAAATTTACTTGTCTTTCCTTTTTAAAAATGCATATGAAAATGTTCCTTTTATACTATGGCTGATAATAAATGTTTTAATGTTTATATTCTGCCGCAAGACAACTTTGTTCACAATCTCTTGCCAGAAAGAGTGTGAGTGTGAGTGTGAGTGTGAGTGTGTGTGTGTGTGTGTGTGTTTGTGTTATATAATAATTAACGGTCATATTATTTTTTATAGATTAACTCTGTTAATAATTTCATTTTGTGTATAGTTCTTCAAAATTTAATTATATTTACAATTTACCAGCTTTAACATTAGCCTTAATAAATATTTCTAAAACCGAGTGGAACGATCAGGCGGTTACTCTTGAAACTCATATTCAAGAGGTCTCGGGCTCTTTCCTTGGTACTGGTCATTCCTGAACCTCACTTTTCCTCATAAGATTGATGGATTTTGTTTGGGGATCTCCTCGGGAAAGCGGGCTGGTTTTTTTGTGGGCCCGCCGGCTTTAGGGACTTATGCAGCGTCTCCTAGAAATCCAGACCGCTCCGGTATTCTCCATCTAATATTTTTTTCCTGAATTGACCTCGGGGTGTAGATTTAAAGGCCAACGAAGCTGAAATGAAATATTTATAGGGGTGAAGTAATAGTGTTTTTACCCGACACTCTCGTTTTCAGTTATTGGCAGTTGTTTTACGTATATATTTTGAAAGTGACGTTGATAGTTCTCTTCTTTCTGTTGTGTTGGTAGTATGAAAGCTATTTTAATTACGTTTCTATCCTATATGGGCAAACACAAATTGATGGAGTTGTAATTGAAAAGAAAGAAAGAAAAAAAAAAACATGTCGACAGCTATGTTGCACTGTGAACTGCGGGAAGCTGATAGAATGCAGTGTTGTCGAATTTAAGCAACACATAGAGAACAGAACTATTGATACCAATATAAAAAAATGAGCCGTGAAATCAATATTTTGTTTAACATTGAATGCAGAGTTTCAGAGATTATAAAGCGTCTTTTGACAGATTTTTTTCAATATACACTCTTATGCGAATTAATGTGAACAAGCGGGTAAATTTAGTTTTATAAGTTATTCAGTGCAAATAATTGTTTTCCTTCAATTCTACATCGCATTATTGGCAATTATGGAGATAGTTAATTGTAATTGTTGCTTTTATTAGTTGCACTAGAAGTTAGGCAATCGAGCTGTTTTAACGTTTTATTTAGCAAACATATTTTTATTCATAATGGACATCATACCTAAGAAGAGAAATAAGGTCATAACCCTCTAAAAACTTAGTAATATGGCTCACAGACAGATAACAGTTGAATGTAATGTAATTATGGGTTCTGTCAATAATATGATTAGAAGTAAAAATAAGATTGAGTCAATTTCACCTCAAAGGAAAGGACAATGTGGCGAAAACGAAAAACATTCAAGAAATATGATGTCATCTAATCAAATTAATCCTAAAAAACAGTTTTGATAAAAATCTCGAGGTTGCAGGAGTAAAAATTGTAATTACCCACAGCTACCATCCCGAATTTGTATATTTAATATGCATGATATTTGTTTGTTTTTGTGTGTATTATATTACAGATTAGTAATAATATTTTGTTAATGTAATTGCTGATATGAATATCTCCCTCAGTTGCAAAATCAAACGCAATATGAGTAAATAATGATGAAATTATTCTTTAAGTTAATATGCTATGTGAGAAAGACGCAGAAATTGTAGATGGAAAGTTCTTCTGGTGACCCTGCTTAGGCAGGTCGTCCTGCAAAAATAAGGCCATACAATCATAACATTGAAAAGGGATAGCCTTTGAAAGACCGGACAAAAGGATTCTTAAAAGGCTAAAACTTTCCCTCTTGCCATGCGAACAAACGTCACGTGGGAATTGTAACTGATAGCTGGCAGAGGTCACCGATCAGTGTAGGAATCTTTTAAACCTTAAAAGGCACGCCAATAGCCCGATTCGTGTTTCCATTATATGAATTTGGCGAATAAGATGTTAGAAAAATATTTTGGAGGAGTCCAATTGCTAATAGTCATATGAAAACGGCGCTAAATCTAGCGTGGGAAGCGGCCAACGAATCTAGATTTGTACTGCATATATAAAGGAGCCTTCGCCCCGTTTTTGGCAGCCTAGTCTAGTCAAGTAGTCAAGATTCATTCATTCAACTTTCTGGTTTCGAGTTCTGGCGGTCCACACCGCCACTCAGCGCAGGTGCTACGCTATTCACTTTCAAGTTCAAGGCAACAAAGCATAGTTAAATGTTTGCTAATCAAGCATTTTTCGCTGATAACTTCATCGCAACTTCGCTAAAGTCGACAAACATTCGACCAGAACTGCATAGAAATCAACGCGGTTTTACTCAACAAGATTTGAGTTCGTGTCTGGTATTGATCGTGACCGTTGTGTTTGCATCGGCAGCCTAAGCGAAGAGGTTCACCATAAATCATTAAAAGACTCTAAAGTTAATAAATTGCCATCCGATCATATGTCAATGTCACCGACCTCAATATCTACGAACTTGGGTGATTTGTGAGGGGTTATCCTAATACAGCCCGATTCCTGTCCTCAAAATCTATGCTTCAACAATGCGTAGGAGGCTTCTAGAAGCTGGAAGGAAAGCTGAAAGACCGGTCAGAAAACAGCTATTGATGTGTCCTATGAATAAAGAGAGATTGGCACGAACCTGAAAATATCAGAACACAAGGAAACGAAGAGGAAGAAAGTTCGTGTTTTCTGATGAAATCATTTTGAAGTGAAGCGATAGAATGGTGTGTTTCGGCGAGTTTTTTCTAAACGACGGTAAAGAGTTTCCACAAAAGATGTTTTGGGTCTGTTTTGCATCCACAGATTGACGGAATGATGAAAAGCAACAAGTACATTCCAATTTTAGAGAAAATAGCCGGCAGAACTGAAGAAATTGTCAGAGGAACCGAATATTGAAAAGACGTTATTCCAGCTAGATCAGTGGCATTTAAATTATCTTGCCGAATCCCCCTCTTGCTTATAATTTTTCTTAGATAATTTAATTGAGCTTTCAAACCCATGCTTCATTAGATTATTATTTCTCGACTTTCGGTATCAAAATAATCATCATGACCACAAACATTCGTTAAACTCAATAAAATAACCGAAAAGTCATCAGCTCTAATGATATTACTGAAGAGAGTTACACAAGTATTGACCAATTAGGTGGTAATTTTATATGCAATACTTCATTGTCCATAATGCAATTGGAAAAACCATTTCGTTCATGACATATAAAATAAAATGTGTTATGTATGATTGCTTACAATTATAGGAATTCTTTTGTTCTTTCATCTGGAGCTCTCATGTTATCGCTGCAATGATACAACATTGTTTTCCTTATGCTAACCTCAAAAATTCATGAATTTTCAGTGTTGTAACGTTTATTGTTCCTTATTCTTTCTCGCAGATAGGTGTATTGAAAATTGGTTATGAGTTTTTAAGGAATGGAATGGGGGTGGTGTATATTTGAACAATAAAAAATTCAGAATAAAATATACACCCTAGAAATAAGAATTTTAATGTTATTATAGAATAAATTAATAAAGTACAACGCAATTTTCAAAATCATACTTAATGACGCAGAAAAGATATCCGTGGCTTTTGGGCAGAAGTTTTTAATTAAAGAAACTGTATAACTAACTATAAATCTCTGTAAAACATGCTGATAGAGACAAAAGTAGAGCTAAAATGCTAAATTGCTTAAAAACCAAACTTGAATTTTAAATCTAAATCATTATTACAAAAATTAAAATAAAATAACTTAAATATTACTTACCACGTAGGAACCTTTGGTGAATAGTCAGAGGACCTAAAATAAAAAAATTAAGTTTTTATAAACATTAGTAAAATTTTTATTTGATTTGGTTTCA